>JAPZDZ010000012.1:23779637-23793225 GCA_029783805.1 Acanthurus tennentii | reverse complement strand
GCAAATCCTAACTATCTGGCTTGCCATAAACTTTGGCAAGAAATTCTCTTCTTGACAGGAACTATGAAGCATGATCAATGGTATTTAACCACCCTGTTTGTTCAAGGGACTACTTGTCAGTATCCATTTACTTTTGTTGCTATCACTGTTATCGCTTTTTTGTTGAAAATACTTGTTTTGTATTTCTTTTGTTTTGTTTTGTTTTTTTTTTTAGTTAAAAGTAGGCTGGATCTAACAGTATCGTGGCCAGATAGTTGGGATTTGCATTCATTTTGTTTAAAAAAATCTGAGATTGATTTTTTTTCCTCAATAAAAAAAAAGTAATATTAGTGTTCTCTCAACACAAAATATCAGCTTTTCCAGATATAACCACGCTGCCTGTCATATCTCAATAACAAACAGTGAGAGTGAGCTCTGGAAGAGATGATTATTGCACCCCTGTGTTGGCCAATCAATGTAATTTGTGTCCTGATTACATGAATTATGAGTGGTGACACTGGCAGCAGTTCTCGTTTCCATTTAGCAAACATTCATTTTGTTCAAGTATTTGTCATGACGGAGAAAATATTTATTATATTAGATCTGTTGGGCTCAAGCAATTCAGAACATACAAAGAAGCTTTGCTGCCTCTTGTAATACAAGCAAAATATGCATTCAGTTTTTAATACAAAATGCTGCATATGGGGTTAAGCTGTCAGAGGTCAAGAGATAAGAGATCTTCATTTTATATGAGCAAAGAAGGATTTTGTTCGGATCTCAAGAGGTATTAAGGGGTTGGAGCAAAAGGAGACTGGTGGCCTCGGGTTCTGAGTACTGATAGCAGCAATAGTATTTAGCTGCCATGCTGAGGTCTCACGGCTGCACTCAGTGGGATCAAATCTAATTTGCCTAATCATAAAATCAATCTTACAACGGGACAGGGTGAGGGAAGAAAGTGGAGATAAAAATCATTAGCACTGGCATTCAGCATCCTATCTATCTATGGGATAAAAAAAAAAAAAGTGCTGTAATCATGAAAGCTACTTCAAACACTGTTGAAAATGGATTTGTGGTTTGGACAACAGCCTAGCCAGGCACGCATGCAGCTGACTTCCTGGTAGCTTCATGTTGTGGTTGGATAATTAGGTTAACTGATGATTGAATACACAGTATTATGAGCTCAGCAACAGACCATCCAAAGGCTTGCAACACAAAACCTATGAGCTCTTTTTGACTAAAAGGTAACCTCAATCTCATTATTTATTTTATTTGATGCACATGTCAATAGGTTCAAGGCAGTTACAAAGATGTGATGGTAAAGATGCAGTGTACACTCTGTTTTGTGCACAAATAAAGAAAAAACTTTGAACAATGACAACAAAAGCCAGACTAAGCGATTAGAAGTGATTTTTCTTGCTAAACAATAGTAGTCCTTTTGTTCATGCAGTATGCTTCAATATCTGACCAAAATGTTTTAAAGAATGCTTTGAACAGCAGCCTTTAGACTGGGTGAGAGACTTGTTCACTAATGAGTTACATTCAGGACTTATATATTCTGTCATGCAAACAAATACTGACTCATACTGTTTTATTTTGTTTATAGAGCAGGTATGTTAAAACTAGGAGTAAAAAGTATTTTTTTAATGTGATTCCTATTCCATTTGATGTCTTAATGGCATTTGAATCATAATAATGCAAGGTAACATGAGGATAAGGATAACTGTGGGACTAGGAACAAAGCAGCAGCAGACTATATGAATGCAACTGATGGAGGAAACTGACACACATGAGAACACATTTTTGCCTATATCTGTAATTGAGGTTTTTCAACAGCATAAAACATCCAACTGCAGCATTCCTCTGGGAAAGACACAGGAAAGCACTCAGAAATTCACTCTTGTTAAATAAAAAGTGGCATTGACGGCAGCTTGTCACTCTGTTGTCCCAGCATTGCAAAGTCAATTTACACTGACGTTATTATGTACAGGTAACATCAATAGCACTATTGAGAGTGTTGTCTTGGAAGGTTTTTGCTTTGGATCATGAAATGACGTATTGAAAAGAGAGTTAAGAAAAAAGTTGATTAACTCTGTTGTCTAATCAGTCAGAGTGGTCAATACAACATTGAACCTGTTCTATAGGTTGACCAGAGTGTCACTCAAGAAATACCTTTTGAACAGTTGACATAATATCAATCCAAAAGGGCCTGGAGTCCCATCAGACCACCGCACATCTAAGTATAGGTAAGGAGTAATTACGTTACGTAATTACGAGCAATCACTAAAGCCTGCCCACCCTTCATTTATTAACTTAAAGAAAGTTTCTCCAATACAGAACCTTGTGCTGTCATCATTTACATAAGTAAGCACATAGTTACTGGAATTCAATATTACCAACAGCTCCAGTGACTGCACCTGCCATCGGTCTAGTTTTTGCTTTCTTTTTCCCTCAAGAAGTCCACAAAGTCTATGCACATGCACTGATGTGTGGGGTCACAGAGCCACAAAACACCAGTAACTTTTATTAGATATTTTAAATGTCATGGTCCACGCCTGGACCAAAACAGAAGTTCATTGACTGCAGTCATTGTGCGGAAAAGAAACCCCAATGTTCAGTGTGACATAACATGCATGTGTGCATCTTTCAGAGGAAAATTAGGGTATTCAGATGATTTGTTGCCATATTTGTCGTGTACTGTAATGTGTCTGGTTTTTTAGTGCAGTCCCTAACCACAGCCACCATTAGGGAAGACTATGCAATGTCGTGACATGGGAACTCTTATAAACGTGTTAAGAGCCGGAGGCATTAGCATTTTGGACGCTTCTGAATAGAGGCATTTGTTCTTCTTCCTGTGCCTCCCTGAAAGACTCTATTAAAGGGAGGTTTAGGAATTGCTCTGTTTTGGACATATTGAAGTTGGGACAGCATGGAGAGAGCTCTTCACAAAAGCTTTTCCTAGAAAACATTTTCTTATTTTGTAATTATGCACAATTTTTTTGCTAGTAGACATACAAAATGCCAATTATAAAACTGAAAATGTATCATGAAAATAATTTCCTGTATTTAAAACATCTTTCAAAGTATTAAAAAGAAACTGCTGTGTTTTGCTACCAGTGTCCATCAAAGTCTGAAACATGGAATACAGACACAAATACTGTTGACTGTGTTGCTCCTGTTTGGCTTACTGGGTCACTGTGAAACAAATACAAGTCAATAAGAGCTGACTGTTCCTCGTTTATGACCTTTTCTCACTGTGACTGAGGACAGTCTTTAACAGATCTGAAATAGTATTAATGTCGTTGTTACATTTTGATTACACATTCTCTTTTTTCATGCACCAACACATGTAAGATATCATAAAGACAGAAGTGTTTAAGGGATTTCACCTTGTTGCTCTTTAGGAAGCTGTTGATAGGAGCAGAATCCCTCTCTGCTGTTGGCTCCATTAACGAAAGCTTTCATTGATCTCTGATTCTATCTCATGTTGTGGTCACAGCAGGATATGTGGTCAGTCCGAGGGAGGCTCTACACTGTCTAACATCCTTCCTTTCATCTCAAAGCCTTTCACAGTTTATGTGTTACATTTAGAATGACTACATCATCCATAATACATATTCCCCAGCCCTGCCTGATAATGAACAATGGTTGGTACACTTCGTCTTAGCAACATGCATATATCTCTCAGTTTAATTCTCTATCACCGGTTGGCTGCAGTGCCTGAGCGCTCAGCTGCGAATCCAAAATGAGGTTATTGAAAAACAGAATCGATCCAAATGCAAGTGAACTGGATAGTTTATACTTTTTTAACAAGCATCTATGAAGCCGTGTCAACGTAGTGATGTTTTGTATGTTGAGATGAAATTTTGTTTTTGTCCCTTTTTTTTTTTTCTTTTTTACTATAAGCTGATTCAAACTACACTGGAAAAATGACCATGGCCTTTTGCCAACACACCAATAAATGTTCTGTGTTTTTCATAAACCTTTTGAGATGGCCCTTATTGATCAGCTATCAAAGTTATTTTAATTTCAAACAAAAATTAGAGCACGCCTGATATATCAGACTTAATATTGGCAAGCATTGGGGGCCTAATAGAGACAGATTGGTTTAACATTATGAATGCTGGCATTATACAGAGTGTGAAAAAAAACAGATGAGAACATGAAGAATATACTACCTAATCAACTACCCCGTCTTTATCAATAGTCTTTAATTAACAATAAAAAGCAGTAAATATCAGCTGATACATGGGTCTTACAATATTTTTCACCACAGAAGGTTTATGAGTATTAGTCCCTACAAGTCAAGTTTGGCAGGTCTCCAATCAAGACACAGGGATCTCAGTATCTGCTCCAAGCAGATATGAACATGAATATCTAATTGATCAGATTCAAATAGGACAAAACACAGCCACTGCAAATTGGTTTGGTGTGTCTTTGTTCATTTTGATTTCCAATGGGGCTTTCAGCAGGTGCTGACCAAACTGCCTCTGGACACAGCTGAAATGACCTCCAACCAATCACATCAATGACACTTGGAATGTGGTGACACATGCAAGTTGAGGCTGCTCTTGTCAAGCAGGAAAAAATGGCAGTCTGGTCAGAAATGTTCTCAAATTTCAACTAAACAGTGCATTAAAAAGTATTTCTAAAAGATTTGAGGCAGGAAATACAATAAGGTATCAGATTCTTCATTTATATTTGATCAGCATTGCCGAGTTTGATAGGTTCAAACATGTGAGGCTTGTGTTTTCAACAAATGGACGCAAGGACAACCAATCAGAGCAGCATAATGTGACATAAGACTTTGAGAATCTGGAGTGGTAAAAGCTCCTCTGTCTGGCATCATATAATATCCATTCAACGTTAGATGTGACTGGCCCTGAAACTGGTCAGGATGGACAGAAATCTGTCTGAATAGGATTGGGTCCAGACCCATCTGCCAGAGCATATAAACTATAGGCTTGCCAGATTCATTGGGTTCTCAGGCTAAAATCCTGCACTATCTGTGGCAAAATCTAGAGAAATTCAGCCAAACCCAGGAAAAAAACAGAGCACATATCCTATTTGGTTAAGTGGCTTACTCAGAATAAAATAACTACGTATAAGGTCATAACAAAACATACAGTCCTGCCCTTGACATCAATTAACCAGCCTGTTCAGAGGCAGGGACCACACTGATTTAATTCTACTTACAATATACAGTGAATTTACCGCAGCTCTCGGGGGGAACACAGAGTTAAATTACTGTGAAAGCTTATTGATTGGTCAAGTGTACATTTGGAGGAGGGGAAAATTGTGCCTAAATCCAGGGTTACTGCGGGCTCTTCTCTACAGAGTCCATTTGGCTGAAAATCTATAATGTCACCACATAAACAACAGAAATTGGGTGAGACCATGTCAGCCTTTACATGTAATTGGAAAAAAATGACCATTTAAGAATTTTCACCATGACTAAAAAAAAAAAAAATCTTGATGAACGTCCCTTGTCTTTACCCTGTATTGATTCTGCATTTAACAGTTACTTGAGAAACCGAGGTGATAAATCTTCATTTCAATGAAATATGCGTGCAGACATTTTCTACACCACATCTTGATTCTGCTTTTTTTTTCTGTTGAAGATGCTTTTGTGTTTATTTGCAATCTTAAAAAGCAATTAAGTGTCCAGGGAAAGCACATTCATAGCACATCAGTTTTCCCAGTCCCATCCCCCAGCGCAACACTTCAACCACTGTTTGTCTTCCCCTTCCCCTCCTCCTCAATATTAAAATGAGTAAACAACACCATCTTTTTAGCCTTTGGAGATAAATGAAAACAAACTCCCCAGTTAGCCTCCATTGATGATCTGAGGGTGGTAGAAAGGGGATGTCACTACTAATGCAATGATGTTGGATCTTTACTACTAAAGGTTTCTACAACCAGCATCATGCTCCAAAGTAGAAACAGGAACACTGAATTCATCTCTATTGAATTAATTCACATGTTCACGCCCTCAAGTCTCAGATGAGTCTTTCGAATGTGCAGAGGCAGCAGAACAGGGACAGCCATTAGTGTCCACAGCAGTGCAGCTCTAATGATGATGGCTGTGGACTTGCTGTGCTCTGCATTCTGGGTATCAGAGCTTCGAGCTCTGGTCAGGAAGAGGAGTTCCCAACATGCTCTTCTGTAGATGGTAGACCTGCCACATTAACAAGACCAGAACCAAATAGCTCTGAAAAAACATTTGGCTCAAGCTTATGCAGGTTTAATCAAATCTGTTTTCCTGTTTCTTGCTCTCTTTCATGTGAATGTTTTACACTTCCACTGATGTCCTCAGCTTTATATCTAATGTTATTAAAAGAAGCAGTTTGTCAAAAGGCATCTACAATTTACAGGATGCCTAATTTTTATTGTTTCCAATAATTTTTTTGGTTTTGATGTACTAGAAAAAATACACACTCTGAAGTGTCAGAACTAATTGTTTTTGTTGTAACAGAAATGTTAGTTTTGTTTTGGTCTGAGCTGTAAATATAAGATAATCTATGTTTGCTAACATTATCTTAGCCTTTTTCCTCACAGGCATGCATGAACTACATATTTTAATTAAACTAAAATACAAAATGTATAATTATCAATTACTGTCCTTGGCCATGTGAAACAGATATTTATCAGGTATAAGCACTGATTGAGAATAATTCATATGGTGCAACCCCACAAAGTCAGCAAGCAGCAAAATCCAGTGGCCAACCCCAGCCTTCCAACTGGGGTGTTGTTTCCTGACAGTGACAAAGAGGTAAAGCTACATCGGTTTAATGGCCTCACATCCTGCTTTAATGCAGCAGCAGGAAACGTGAGACATGTGGACTTATAAACCAGCCACTCTGTGGGGGGAGAAACCATTTTTATAGCATTTAACCACTTATTGAGCAAACAAAACCCACTCTGGTCCCTGCTGGAACTGGTGTGGACTCTTTAAAGGCTTAGCAACAAAATGGATTCCCTCACCTATGCTAATGGTTGGCTTGATCAGTATTGGCCTCGGTCTCACAATTCACAGAAAAAGGAGAAACAGGCTGACATTATTCCACTGGCAAAATGTGCATCCCCAGCAACAGTATGCTCCTCCAGCTATGTACAATATGAATCACTTCCCAGACAGTCTCTATGCAGTAGGTGACTAGCCATTACTCACACCATATATTTAGTGTTTTCCATCTCTGCATGGGTAGTGAGCATGCAGTCAAAAAATGATGTAGGAGGGTCAGATCTAGTAGATTATTTTGTCCTTTTCTGACTAATTCCTTTAATCACAGATGTTCGACCATCTGTGTTAGAAAACCGTGCAGAGAATTGAGATTACAGCTCAAACACACGCTAGCGTTTAAATTTGACTAATACTGTGAACTAAGTAATAAACTTAACTCACACAAAACCTTTGAGTGAGAAAAGAATGGTGGAAATTCAATCTGTTAGAGTTAAACATTTTAGAGTGACACCAGCAACATGTTTTCTGATGATACAGATTTGTCTTAAAAGTATCATCAAAAGCACAGCGTGGGTAAAAATACTATCACACATGAAGTGCAAACGGCATCTTTGTAGTACTTTACATCTCCCCAATGGAGCACATCAAAACGCCACTGCTGTGATTGCTAGAAAATCCTTGTCTCTCCCCTGTGATGCTAACATGTTTCTGTCAACTTAAAATGTGAGCATCAGTCTCTCTTTGTTAAGTAAAGACACTCCCACACACACTGAAGATGACACAATGTTTGTCACTCTGTCTGAATAGTCCTTTACACTGTGGTTGTGTAGTGATTGAGACAAAGGATGTTGTTTACTTCATGACTGAGACAACTGAAGCCAACTCAAAGGAGGAGCAGCTTTAGTCTTAACTGTGCTGAAAATGAGGGTCGTATGTGGAAGAAAAGAGTGTCCGCTGTTACCAAATCTGCATGAGGGTTCTTTGAGAGCCAGCAAAGTATGTCCGTGCTCACTGGATGGAATGCAGTCTATTCTGTTCTCAACAGGGGAAGTGTCTGCCAGTGGACTGCCCTTCACAGAAAGGCACAATGCACAGGGTTAATAGCACTGCTTCTGGCACACTTTCAACCCCAGCTAAAATCCCATCAAACTGCAGGTGGCAAAGAAAAAGAAAAGCTCAAGTATTAAAGAGGCCTCCGTGTGTTAGTAATGACATTCGACACGGCCCAATAGAGGAAGACCTGCCCGTAACCTTCAGACTCTGCACACCTCTTCAACTGGTGAACCACGGGAGGAAGCAAAGCCATCTGTAACTTTGGTTCAGCTTCAAATGAAGAACTAGGGTCTGCTCACTGCTCAGGGATACAATCCAAATGTTTCATCAGCAGGTGAGTTACACCACACAGCAGAGCCAAGGGGCCTATGCAGCACCAGTTCAAGAAGAAGACAACGATTTGCACCCTGGGGGTATCAGACCTGTGGACTTGCTTTCTTGAGGGCATGTTGGCCAGTGCTTCAGCCACTTCACACTCTGAAAAGGATAATCACAAACCCATGACACAGGGTGCAAACTGTGCCTCAGCTGGTGAAAGTGGCTGTTAGAAAGGGATTACTGGGGTGAAAAATGGTGTAAAAACACAAGGTATGAATTTGTTATCTATAGTGGGGGGAGGCACACGTGAGCTCATCAGCTGTCAGAAAACTGACAGACCTCTAGGCTAATGGTGTCAATTATACGTGCCTCCTGAGCTGATCTCTGCCAACATCCTGTGTCAAACTGTCATCCCATGGGCAACATGGCCCCCCAAAATTATCATGACCCCTGCAGAGCTGGCAGTCTCTTGTTCCTCTATTTTTATGAGGTGGATAAATCTCAAAGGTGACTTCAGCATGACTTGAAAGAACCTTGGATTAATAAATGTTTTTTCAAGCAAAAGCATACATGAAACAGATGTGTTTTAGTTTCAGTGGCACCGCAGTGACATGTAATATCCAGGCCCTTTTCAGTTTAGAAGCACATGTAAAAGTGTGTGATAACACATGTCAGTATACATTACATGCCAGTCAGAAAACATAGTGATGAGAAGAGCCCCATACTTAATGCTGATACAGCTCTATGTAACTGTGGTCTTTACCTTCTTGCAATGTAAAATGTTTAAAATTCCAAAGAAACACTACGGAGTACTTTCTTTGACTTTTCTCTTTAATTTTCTCTCTTATGTAGAAGAAGGACTTCTTCTGTACTACAATTAATTCATGAGAAAAGCCATCACGCATGACTGACTAGAATTTAATCTGCAGTTTTGAGAGAATTTGAGTGACATGAGTGGTCTGTGGCTGGTGTGTGGCTGTAGCACACCATGAAACAAAGTTAGAGTACGTTTTTACCCAATAATCCTTCCTCCGTTATCATACTTTGGGCAGATGCAAGAGAATTAGAGGCAAAACTCTGTCACTCTCAAGAAAATAAATCACGGCTGTGTGAAGTCAATTTAAATGCAAATGTCAATACTTAAGACAACAACAAACTGCCAACAGGAACGTATCTTAAGGAGTTTTACTGCTGAAGTTGAAGACCACCCTGACATCCTTTTGACACAGCACAGGAAATGTGAAGGGTCACAAGAAAGCCACAGAGAAGTGACGATCCATCCAGAACAAAAGAATAAAAAAAACTGTATTACATGTCAGATAAAGACTGATGGGAGCATTTCCAGGCTAAAGCCCAGGATATCAAAGTAGGATTTCTCTATTGATCTGTTTTTGTTTCTCAAAGTCATCTCTTCAAGCCTTTAAGCCATTTAAAATTGGCAAAGCTCTCACACTGAAGTGGTGCAGGGTTTGTTCATGCACAGGCTAAAGAATTTTTATAGAGCTCAAAACTTCGGACTCGGACTGTTATGGATTTTGTTTGAACCTGAACAGAACCTGAACTACTAAGGAATGCAATGAACCAAAACCAGATTTAACCCAGATTCTCACAAAAGCCTACAAATGCCTGCTGTTTTATAGAAACCAGAGGTAATTTCATATTCCTTGCTGACAAAAAAATTAGTCTCTCCTACTCAGTTTTGTTTGGATACTCTTGTCAAGCTTTTACCTAATGTTTTTTAAACAAAAATGCCTGTTTAAAACAATTTGTAAGAAGGAATAATACAAGCACAACCCTGCAGAAGGGGATTCTGCATTGATGAATGTTTGCAGACAAGCCAAAAGAAAATATGACTAAGCTGCAGGGCTCTATTCAAATCTGCAGAATGAAGAACTTGTTCCTCTTTATATCAACAGGATCAATCTGCAACAAACATCTGCCTTACCTCCCTTAAATATCTGCATTCCCCAACATAGTAAATTAGCATTTGGCTATAAATCACACATTGCCTCTGTGACAGAACAGTGCCATCACTATTTTCCTAACCCATCCCTTGAGAGATGTCTTCTTAGGTTGTGTTTTTGGTCAAGTTTACCGTGCTAGTTTATATAGATATCCTGTATTTGTTTTTCTGCTGGAGAAACACAATAGTTCACAAAATCCATACAAATAAAATGCTCTCTCACTCTCGGGATCACAGCTGGTAGAAAGACCCTACAGCTGTACTTCTATAAAGGTACAAACCATGGATGCTATTTCAAGACAAACCTTGAAAGATTTGCAGGAAGGACTCTGGATAAATCAAACTGTGAAACTAAACCATCAAAACTACTACCTATTTCCTATTGTACTACAAAGACAAGCATCATATCAACAAACTAAGACATGAGGACAAAAACTATCATTGCAAAAACATAATATGGTTTATGCTTTCACTTTTCTGTGTGCTATGTTACAGTAATTTGCATGTTTTTCTTCTAACAGTAAAATGAAAAAATAATTCCAATTATAGTTGAAGTTAAACTAGTTGGCATTTCAAAATGAGCACAACACTCTTTCAGTTGTTTTCAGGAAAGCCTGCATTACACTGATTAGATAATGCAATTAAACAGTATTTACCCCCAACCACTTGCCCTCCTGTGTGTTTGAATGAGTCAATTTGTGACTAAAATGCTCAGTATTTTAGAACCAAGCTATTTTCTTAAAGCCTTAGCATTATAATAGCTCAGCCTAACCACAATGAGATGTTATGTCTGCTCTCATTTTGTGGGCAAAAAACATCCCCCGATAATCATTAAAACTCAACTCTGAACCGCAGTAAATGTTACAAGGTGAGATCGTTTGCGATCCCATATGAGACCATTAAAAACATAAAGTCTTGGTCTCTACAAAAAAAAAAAAAAATCTGGAACTGTAAAAATAATGAGGTCAAGAAGGTCTGTAGTTCATAGTTGGTGGTCTGCGGGTCACACTTGTAAAAATGGAGAGTGGCGCTCCCCCAAGCTGATGAATTAATTTGGATTCCAACCAACTTGGCAAGATTTTTTCACTCAACATTTGCTGTGTCTGGGGGTGAGTACATTAAGAAACAGACATGCTGAGTTCTGGCACTTTGCAGACCCTGAAGGATGACTGCAAAGCCTTTGAAAAAATTATCACAACATTAAAATCTGCTGCAAATTTTAGCTACGTGAAAAAAAAAGATCTGATACATGTAAAGGGTTGCTATTTACTTGCAGCAAAATGCTGTGTTTGGGCCCAATAACAGAGTGATGATACTAAGCTGACCTCTTTCCAGAGTATTATTTGTGAATAACATTCTATAAAATCGTGTAGCCCTGTCAGGACAGAAAGATCATGTAATCCTACATTGATCTGCAAATTCTCTAGCTATGATAAAAGGTAAATAACAATTTGGATAAATCAATGTAATTTCTGCAACAGAAATCAAAAAGGATTAGGTTATACTTCCTGCCAATGTGTTAGCCCACTTAGCAAACTGACGACTCAGCAGCCCACCCTCTTTGTTTCATGATTCTAATCATGCTTGATCTGCTCTCTAATCTTCCATTTGGAGGACAGTGCTGTGCTTGACTCCAGGCCTCACTGGGCCAGTAAACAGGCTCTTACTATGCAAAGCAGACACCGGCTCACATGCTCACACCAAATCAACACACATGGAGCTGTGCTGGCTTCGGGCTCCTAGCAGTCCACTTACAGCACCCGATAGAGCCTAGCGCTATGTAATGAGGTCCCGGGGGAAGCCTCTGGACATAGAGCACTGCTGTCCTCCCTGTACACACTGTCACACTGACATATATTACTCACCTTCTTCTAGACAGACTGCAACAGCATTTAGGGGACACATTATCTCACACATCAGGTGCAGTTCTGTAACGCATCACATCACATTTCTGACAGTGTTTTTTTCTGGCTTTGGAAAGTTGAAAATCGGGGTGTTTTGTGAGATTTTTTTAAACTATATCAATTGAAGATTTTCTAAAGGTTGTACTCAATGACAAGGTTTCAGTGAACTTTCATTGACCTTTTGAATGGCAGACATTCTGGCAAGTCATAAGAGAGAAAGCACAGGTGTAATTTGCAACACTATACATGACGGCATTGTGAGCTTGTTATGCACATATCATATCTCACTCAGATTATTGCTGAGCTGAGGCAGTAACACTGAGGCAATGTTAATAAATCTGTTTCACCTGCTCTGGCACGTCAATATGTCTGCAGTAAAAAAAGGTTTATGATTTTCCTTCTCAGTTTCAGTAACAATGTCAAAAACAATTTTTGATTACTTATGTAACTTATTTTGACTGGCTAGCAGCATGGTTTAGTGGATGGCAATGTCAGTCTTGGAGGCAACAGCTTTGGTCCGGCATATAATTGGATGGATTGCCATGAAATTTTGAACAGACAGGGTCCCCAGATGATAAAGCCTGGTCATGTTCCTGGTCACTGACTATACCTCAGTAGTACCACTTTGACATTCACATGTGTGGTTTCAAACAGCTGTTGGATGAACAGGCATGAAATTTTGTACCATGCATGCCCCCTAAAAGGAATTGCATTAACTTTTGGGATCTCTACTTATCTAGAGCCATTAACAGGTTAACGGGTTTAGTTGTTCCTTACTTTACTTTCAGACCAAACATCTGCATAGATAATGATGTACCCTTCACCCCAGGCCGAACCTTTTCTTTGTGTTATTTATTGCAATTATTAATTACAAATACTAAGCCTCACAGAACTGCGGTCATTGCTGTTGCTCGCTCTCTACAAACTTTTTTCTATTTAACAAAATAAGCATAATTTTTCATATAAATACAGGAGCATTCACAAAAGATGATTATAGATGAGAGCATTAGCAAAATTAAGAATTTTATCATTTATGTTTCCAGTTGATATCTTGAAAATATTCCTACAACTACGGTACTCAAACTCAGAAAAAAAAAACTTTTTTTTCAGATAAGATCTTTACATAATTGTGCAACTCCACAGTAATGTGTGCAAATTATTTTTTCAGAGATAAACATTATATATTTTAAAATCAACTGACCTAAAATTAAATAATCACTTTGAGAAGCTATTAAATTTCACAAGGTCAGAATGCAAAATATTTGTTGATTGTGATGATCAAATATGAGAATCTGCTATTTCATGTGCTTTCAGATAATTAAATTGAATGAGGTTCGAACCAAATCTTGAACTTTGGGTTTTGAAAATCCAGATGTGCAATTCTATTTAATTAACCGGCAAATACCACCA
>JAPZDZ010000012.1:23744012-23770518 GCA_029783805.1 Acanthurus tennentii | reverse complement strand
ACTGAGTTTCACATGTCCTTATAACATTATTACCTTTACTTTCTAAAATTCACATTTAAACTGTAGGTCATCTTGTATCCTGCCAAGCACAATGCCAAAAAGTTGTTTGCCAAATTGCCTATAGTGTGTATGCGTTGAATCCCCTGCACCCCCGCTCCCAGAAAAAAAGGTCAGGCTCAGGATTTTTTTTTACTTTAAGCCCTGTGCCCATGGTGAGTGGGCCCTGTAAGAACTTATTCAGAAAAATACTGGTTCTTGTGAATGATTCAGAATAACCATCCTTAAAATATACCTGTGTAAAAAGGAAAAAACACACTCAAAAGTTCAAAGTTTGTCATACTCTCTATATCCCCTTGAAAGGGGTAAACTATCTCCATTATAGTTTTCACTTTTTTGGTAGAATAGTAGCAGTTTTCAACAAAATTGGATATTTACTCTGCATAAACTATAAAAGTTATAAATAAAATAAGAAAAGACAGTTCAGTTGAAGTTTGAGTATTTTTTTAAAATACAGATGTCTAATGATGATTGCTAGGTAGTATTTTGTATTGTGTTTGTGTTGATGTTTCCAGTGTAAAATCTCTATTCAATCATGTGATGAGACAGTACAATATGTAGCAGCAAGTTAAGGTGCGAAATCTGTCAAGAGCAATTAGCTGAACTCATCTTTAATTTGAGTCAGCAGTCATGCTTTTCAAACATAAAAGTGGCAGAAAGAAAAGACAAAGGAGAAAAGAGGAAGGAGATGGTATCAAAACTCCAAATCTGAAATTCTCTTGGCTTTTTGTAAACAGTTACCTGCCCGTGGGCAACACCTTTTAGAAAAATGAGCAGTTTGACTAGCGTCATCAGTGCCATCCTCAGTGGTGTGTGGACAAGCATGCAGCAGCTAACGACACAGCCCTTCATAATAGCCTGCACTGGGGCCTATTGTTAATTTGTTGCACCGCTGACTCTATTAGTGATTATCTCTGTTCTTTCTGTCACCACTTTTGCTCTTTCTAAAAAAAAGCCATATTTTTTCAAATTCTCACATCTGCTCAAAAAAAGTATGAGCTTTGGAAAAGACTGGTTATTGCAAGTTTACTCTGGTTATTGTATAGTTAGCATTAGACGATTGATGGTTAAAAAAGGCGAACATTAATTAAAGTCTTTGACAGGAAACAAACTCCAGTAACAAGTTGAAGCCAGCTTTGCCATATATTTGTCTAACTATGAGACCTTCTTGCATCCTCACATTTTACCTTGCCAAAACGTCTCATTCCTGCCTATTGCTAAACACAGTTATTTCAAGAAATCATACACCGTGGTGACTAATATATGAAAATCCTGGGACATTTGGCTAGATTTTTTTTCATTGTATAGGCTAAACTACCTTCAAGTTGATAAAATTGCTGAATTCCTCAAAAAAGTACCAAGGAGATGGCCTCACTGCTCTCAGTGATAGCCCCCATCCTGAATCCATGCCTTGACATGCTCCCAATCAAAAAAGTTTGAATATACTGAAGCCCAGGGGAAAAAGTTTCCCTGCAAGTATCTCCTGAAAACAAAATATACAGCTGTTCCTCTATGGCTGGATGGCTCATACTGTATGCAGGTCATGATAAAACCAGGACCTCTCTTCTGTCCACAGTGGAATCATCTTTATTCAACTGGCACCACAAAGGGAAGACAGAGATACTTTGTTACACAAAGAAGGGAAATGAACAGATTGACTTGAATCCAAATAACCTGATTTAGGGTATCATAATCACACTGAATGGATTACACAATGGGTTGACTGAGCAATATGAGTAACAAGATACCTTTGTAAGGTGCTCCATGTTATAGTGAGTGCTCTTATCAAGTCAAATTAGATTTGGTGGAACATCTGCTTCCCCTTTTCAGCAGGAACTGCCTCATCCACACAAGGTAAATGGGAGTCAGTAGCTTACGGCACGGTTCTCAGCTGACCCTACAGAGGCCCATGTTAAAGGCTAATATGATATATAAGTTAATTCACTGTGCTCCCATTTTACAGATGGTACCATCTTAAAAAGTCAGAGAATTTCCTTTTTTTCTCGGTGTTCTTCTTACTTTCATGATGTTTTTTGGTCTGACATAAACACATATGTTTAATGTGTAAGACAATATGTTATTTTAAAGTTTTTTTACATGAGTTATTTATATATTTGAGTAAGCCCAGAGTTTAGAACATTGACTTCTCAATAAATAACATCTAAGCAGATCTTTTATAAGTTACATGTAATTCTTATGATTTTTATGAAATCTAACTATTCTGTTTATAGTTGGCATTTCAGCAAAAGTTGTTCAATGCATTTTCATTCTCTTATCTCTTTTTGTAAAAAGCAGTTTCTTTTTGTTAGCAGCAGATTCCTCGATTCCTGACCTGGATTGACACTCACAAGGGGTTCACAGGAAACCAGACATGCTGAGGATCCAGAAAAACTTAATTTCAAAACAAGACAGCAGCTACAAGGAGCAGCCACAGTGAGCTGCAGGATGAAGAGCTGAAGGCAACAGGCTAACACCTCCAACTGCTAGGTAAATTAAGCGACTTCATACTCCTACCGTTGTGTGGAAAACTACTCACACTACGCCCAGCATGAAATCAGATCGCAGTTATTATCCACTCAGTCCACTTCTTTATTTAAATAATGTGAGTATCTTTGGCGGCACTATAAAGATATACAATTGTTTCTCTTTTTGTTTCTTGCAAAGGAGTCACCAATCAAATGTTTGCTATAGTTTGATATCTAAAACACAGGTGTCACCAAATCAGGCAGCAATGGATTTGTTGGGGTAACAAAAATGAACAGAAAAATGACGAAGATTTCAAACCAAGTTTCAGGGTCTTGAAGACAAATATTGAGACTTTTTTTCTGATCAGTGAGTTATTAAAATATTGTTGAAGAAAAAACAAATATCTTAAAGAAAAAAAAAATATTTAAACACTGCTTGGTTTTTATCTCTTGTCTCTATTAAACTGGTATGCACACACACTGTGTTTGCAAAAACAACCCTCATTTATGCAATGCAAGTTATAAAATACTGTGTAAAAAATGTTTTCCTCTTAGCTATTTTCCTTCCTATAAAAATAATATACGGTTGACTTGGACTTCATTATTTCTCAGGTGACATGTTGTTGAGCATATAAACCTTAATTACTAGAGGAAAGCAGAACCAAGATAAGAAATGATGGCACCTCCCTCGCTGGAAGGGGCCGGGCCTCATTATGTGACAGCCAATGTGAAATTTCCAACGGAGACTGAGCGAGTGGAAAAGAATGAGCTGGTGCTGTCGACGTAGGCTCTGAAAACAGACCCTACGTTGTCAAAGGTGTCAAAGT
This sequence comes from Acanthurus tennentii, assembly GCA_029783805.1. Taxonomy (NCBI): domain Eukaryota; kingdom Metazoa; phylum Chordata; class Actinopteri; order Acanthuriformes; family Acanthuridae; genus Acanthurus; species Acanthurus tennentii. Next base: position 23,767,169 of record JAPZDZ010000012.1, on the reverse strand, counting down.
TCACGGGCAGGATGAATGCACCCCCCATCGCCCTGTTTCCGTCTTGTTTTTCCTGATGTGTCCCCCTACATTTCTCTCTCTCTCTCCTTCTGTATCATGGAATATCACTGTGGGGCAGAAATCCCCTCATTGACGTCTGCAGGGCTGCATAATGAGAATAAATGAGCTGGAAGTAAATATGCAGGCTGTGTGCTGTTTGCCACTCTATACCACTCGGCCCATAGGCTTTCATCAAAAATTAAGATTGATTGTGTTGCCAAAAGCCTATAACAATACTACACAGTGTTTTATTTATCTAAAGCAGAATTCAAAGGTTTTTTCAAAGAATTCAACATGTGCGTTCATTCCCATTTTGGACATTTGTTTATATGCTTTTATCCCTGTAGCCATTATTTATTTTAAGGGAGTAAAATGGTGATGATCCAATACCTTAAATTGCATTTGGAGTGTCATTTCACAATTGCACAAACAAACAGTTAACATGTGTTTTTTATCACAATGGAGGGGATTTTGTGTCGCTGTGGTGGTCTACTGATGTGTATTACCCACTTCTTCTGTTGCCCCTCCCCCAACCTCTTGGAGCACAGTGAGTGGCTTTATTATATGTACTACAGGCTGTACAGACATGTCATCTATTTCTCCTAAAAGGTAATGTAAAGGGAAAAATACGCTGTAAATGCTACCTCACTCTTAATGTTTTTATGAATGTCATCAAGGTTAACATTATGACATTAAAGGAATTGCTCTCTTACTTTGACTACAGCTGCAAACACAGAATAAATTCTCAGTGTTTTTCATTAAAATGTAAACAAAACAGCAAAGCAGGCTAAAACTCAGCCACCACGTGATATAAGCAAACAATAACTTGTCACAGTGGATTAGAGTGCCGCTTGTTTGCTCTGAAGCCACTGAGGAGAAAATCTCCTTTTAAAGAGTGTAATCAAATATGTGTGTTGCAGGTTGTTCACCCAAAGCTTCTGGTCCACAAAAACTAATATGCATTTGCACTGGTAAGAGCATGCAGGAAATAAAATTATTCAATCATGAATACACACAGAGAAGATGCAGACTAGGAAGATGTCAAACAGTTAATTAGATTTAGGTAAAAGTAGTTTGTAATTTTTCAACTGTCTTTATTATACAAAAGGCAATTCATGAGAAATGTCTTTATTTTGAGAATCAAAACGGTTCTCAAAAGCAAATATGTAATCAAAATATGCATAAACAAAAGTAGTAGTAGTTTGTTGATGTTGTCAAGCAGCATGGGAGAATGGGATTTTGTTGGTTCCCTTGTTAAACAGCCGATATTTCAGAGGCTATATCAGCCTGACCAAGACAGAAATGTCCACAGATGAGGTAATGTACTGAAATTTTATTCGAGAAATGCGTCCTCAAGTTTGTCAAATTCCTTCCTCATTCTTGCTCTGATAGTACCTCAGAAGGCATCATTAAATAAAAGTATGGAATTTTCTGGGTTGAACACTGTTGAAAACATTAAGGTACACAACAACAAAAAAATTATATGATATAGACATAGTCGATTTCTTGAGATTTTAATGTGGAATTTTACAAACTGTGATTTAAAATATACTATAAGATGGTATGCTAACTACCAACGTCCTTTTTTACCCAATATGTTTTGACATGTCAGGGAAGTACATAAATGTAGTGGTAATCAAATGAATGATGGCGGATTTTCATGTAGCTGCTTCATTAGCTGCTAGTTTCATTATCCTGGAATTGTTTGTGCAGGCTCACTGCCTGTCATGGTTAACTGAGACACATAAACACAACAGAGCCATCATTTAGTGCTCCCTTTGCTCTCCCTCTTATTACGCGTTAGCATATGGATTGGAAGTAAGGGGAAGATCTAGTCAAAATCTGATGAAACATAAAAAAAAATATATGTGCAACAACTCCCCCAAAATGTATTGATTGGCATCTTGTATTGTATTTGTTTCATCTGACAAACAAGAAAAAAAAAGAAAAAAAAGACTAAAAATATGGGGGTGTTTTATGCTGTGCATGCTGGGACTAATTATTAGTGGGAGAAAGCTCACGGTAGTTAGGTGGTTTTTTGTTTGTTTTTTTTCTGAAGCTTCCCAGAGTCTTGTCATCTCAGGGAGGTTGTAGGTGTGGCTCCATTGTGCTGATACAGAGACATGGCCCATCATAACCTGTGCTCTCTGATTTTATGTGCAAATGTGAGGATCAGATGAATATAATGCTGTTATTCAAACGATAGTCTAAGCTTGTAACTGTGGGTGGTCAGCTGTTTTCCTATGCCTCTAGTCTTTATGCAAAACAAAGCTAAATAATTCCTTAAAAACTAAAACACAGATATGACAGTTGTATGACATGTTTTTAATCTTCCTAATTGTCTTCCTAATTAAGAAAGATTTTCCCAAAATCGTTAACTCTTACTTTAAATTCTGCGTTTTGTTATCAAAAGCTTTACTGTAGAAATAAAGAGCTACTGAACCAAAATTGTTCAATAATACCACTGAACCCCTGACAGATGAGAATACAGATTACATTGGTTTGGCATGCTCTTGCAAATATGTCTTATTTATTAATGCACCATGTTTGACCTTGCAGGCATTAGACTGCAGAATGAGAGATTGCTGCTGCTCACATAAAGCTGCTCCTACAGGAACCAGTCGTGTAGCTGCTGAATGTTCTAAGCCAAATTTCTGTTAATGGTATGCTGTAGGCATATTGCAGAAACACATCAGGAGTCGAGACAGGAATATCTTTTGGCTGATCACATGCTGTATGATCATAGAGGGCAGCTGTGATTTACTGCATGAAGGCTTTCTGTTCAGACTTCCAGCGGCTCCACTCTCACCAGTCCACCTGCAGCAAAGAGATCAGAATAAATCAGGAACCTCTCCCACTTTCCACTATAAGAATGTTTGAGCAACATCTGTAGCTTCCCTGTGGCTGCTGTCGAGCCTGCCTCGTAGCCGCTCCCGGCATCACGCAGGAAACGCCAGAGGCACAGCCGTAGCTTTCAGTTCGTAATTAATATCAGCAGCAGGTTGGGAGAGGGTGTTTTCCTGTGGCAGATTGCTCTGTGCGTAGGCCCCCTCCCCAGGGACAGCGCATTGCTCTGCTTGTAGAGCTTCATCATATGCCTTCGTGGAATCGTTTACTCTTTATGAGAGTGACAAGGAGCATCCTCTCACCCAATAAAGGCAGGGAGATACCATGGTGTCTGGATGAAGGCGGGGGGGGGGGGGCTCACGATATGAAAGTTGTTTCCATAGCAATCCAAATATTGCAGCTATGAAATCTGAGCTGAGATGGTAGACTGGCGCCAAACAGCCGTCAATCATTCAACAAAGGAGGAAATTGGGAATAAGCCTCCTCTCTCTTTCTACAATAATATAACTGCTGGACCACTTGATAAAGATGGAGTGTTATCATTAGATGAGGGTATGTGTGATTTCTTTAAAAGCCTGTAATAGTGCAGTTGTCTATTGCATTTTAGCATTTTTTGAGATGAGGGATGAGTGTAGGACTTATTCTCCAAATTTATTATTGAATTTATTATCCTTTATCATTGAAAATTGGCTACAAATGAGCACGAGAGAGGCTGCACACTTTACAGCTTCGCACTAAACATTAACATCATATAACCCTCAAGCTGAGAGCTGAGTTTCCTGCCTGAATTTCACATGGAGCAGCTTATCTTTATACACAGGACATGAAGATGTTACTGACCATGCTGTGCTTTGAAAGAAATGAGGCACTACAGCAAAGGAGAGATGAAGCAGAGTCCCTGCTCTTGTCTTGTGGAAGAATTTACCATTAGATAATTAAATTTCTGTGTGGCTGGGTGCAACACAATGACTGTGTGATCATGCAAATAATTGCCTTTCCGCTTGTACTTGGGCAGATTGGTCGACGGGCATGGTTGTATCAGATCTCTGGGCTCTGGGACGCACATTTACACACAGCAATGTTTGTATATTAATTTGTTCTTGTGTGAATGGATGCTGAGGACAAACAACATCATCATGATAAGGAAGATGTCATACAGCAGCTTTATTAGAATAGGAAAACATCTCTCAGGCTCCTACCAGCCCTGCAGGCTGTATGATCCTTCCATTATGAAATTTGAGGGTGTGAATGATGCACTACTGTTACAGTTGCTTTGCAGCTGCACCTGCTCTCAGGGGAGGTGCCTAAGACGGTAATAGAATTTGGCCCAGGGGATAACAGGGGTGTTATTTTGTCCGTTTCAATTAAATGTCTTGCAGAGCCATCCGAAGGGGCGACGACATGTTTGGAATAGGGGCAAACGCTGCCCACAGGGGAGCAGAGAGGGATTGGTAATAACCAGCTGAGTGTCTCCAAAGGAGTCTACCAACAAATCAATAACTTCAGATCCACAGCCCCATCTAATCAAGACTATAAGCCCTGGAGCTAATTAAAAAGAAACAACAGAAATCGATAGATATAATTCTTCACATTTGCCTCTGTGTCTTCATGCTTCTCCATCAATATCTGATGCTTTAAAGTCAAAGTTCACAACCTGCTATTATTTGTTAAAACAATAAAATTTAAAAGAAACATGCTGGGAGAAATGCACTTTATATTGCTCAAGTATTTCCTTCTCCGTAGTCTATAATCACGAGCAACTGTCTGTATGAAATGTGAAGATATTTGCATTAAATTTTGCACATGACAATTTTATGACCTCGGTGTCATAATGACATTATTAAGTGTGACAAGTGACATTTAAAGTTAGTGGCAAAATAATTTAAGAAATTAGATGAGACATTGCATTAATTTGTCTCCTTCTGGGCCATGACCTTGTTTTAAGGTCCCCAAAATTCCCAAGACCCCAACAGCTAAAGGGCTGTCATGCAAATTTAAGAATGACAAATTTGGTTTCTGTTCAAACAGTATGGAGGGACAACTCTATGTTAACCAGGGTTTTATATGGTAAATCTTTTTAAAGACACTACTAGTCTACTGGTCATGCTAAGTTCCACTCAGCTTGTTAAAAACTATTCATTTTGATTGCTGATTTTAATTACATTTTACTCAACTGACAAAAATATAAATTAGTTATAGTCGTTTTAGTCATTTGATTATTACCAGAATAAATCTTTAGTGACATTTTTCTCTCATTTTTGTTCAATCCAATTCATGTGTTTAGCATGAGAAAAAACAGCTAACTAACAACTATTTTAATGCAGTATTGTACCTCTAGCCAACATCTAGAGAAATATTTAGAAGGTTGACAACCTTCTACTATTCTGCATTCTGCATAGCTAATTTCCTCATACATAAAAACAATGCAAGGGTTAAATCTAAAACAATATTCTTATGTGTAAAACACATTAAACCAAAAGTTATGCTTATTGAAGGGACATGATCACTCTGAGCGAAAGCCATTGCCTGCTGTCTTCTAGATGTCCTATAACATTAAAAGTAAAAAAAAAAAAAGATTATCCTTCCAGCTTGACACTATTGTACAAATACAAAAGTAAACCCAAAACATAGTTCTGGCTCCAGAGGAACTAAGATGGTAACAGTCACGATGCTCAAGCTCAAGACAATAAAATGGTAGTCCATAAACTCCACAAATTACATTAAGGTCACTCTGGTAAAGTTAATTTAATAGGCTGCGCTATGCAACCAAGCTTTCATTTTCTGCACGCATGATAGATGCAACAGAAGCTGGCTCAGTTTAACTGGCTGCAATAGACAGAGTGAATGATGAAGGTTTTCTCAATTTACTAGTTAACGTTAGCAGCTATGGACTGGAGAAAGAATATTTGATGTATTTGTGCCTCTAAAAGGCCAGTGGCAACTAGTGTAATGTTTTTCTGCATGTTTCTCATTGCATGAGTCGACATTGCAAATTAATCAATTAACCTTAAAAGTCAATACGGCTCTCTCGAATAACACGCTATTTTGATAATGGGATATTTACGTGTATGCAACAATGTATTTTTATCAGAAATTTTAAAAAAGATTCAACATTCTATATCCTCACTTGGAGGAAAATGTGACAGAGCATCGGTCCTGTGCACCCCAGCAGCACTAAACCTATGTACTTGTGTCCCTTTACAATATTAACCTTTGCTTACCTTTTTTTGGCTTTTGCTAATGCCTCTTCTATGTATTTTTAGAGTGACTGTGGAAACATTTAGCTCTTTGATGTATTCCTTCAAAGAACGGGCAATGTTAGCTAACATTTGTGGCAGACATAGCTTAACCTATATTCAAACTGATGCTAAAATATACAAGTCTAACAGCAGAATCGACTTCTAAAAAATGTTTCAGGTGGCTGAAAATATCTTTTGCTACTGAGACATAGAGTCTTTTTAAAGGTCACAGGTTGCTGAATAAGTTGTTATTTGATAATAAAAAATGGTAATATTGTTTTGAATTGTTTAATATTGTTTTTACTGTTTTCCTCATGTCCTCGTTCCATTTTCATCACAAAAGAAGGCCGCAGACAAATATTTGTCACCATATGTTTTATTAATATGTCTTCTTCATCTCTAAAGAAGCTTTGTAAAGTCTGAGAAAATAACCCTTTTGATGCCACCAGCATTATCTTTGCTGACCCTCAGACTTAAATTAAATTTCTTAAATTTTTTAGAGCTTGGCTCATGTTAGGGACTGATTTTTGTGATATTTCAACCCTCTTGTTTCAGTTTTGATCAGATTTCATTTAATTTGCTTTTCTTTGGGTTTGAAAAACTCAGCATGAAGTACAATATGTATGCATGCAGTGTCCAGCTTCAGCAAAGGAAGCAAGGCCCAGCAAACCCAAAACAAATCACGAGTTTGTTTGAAGGAGCCGGTGTCTGCAGCCTGTTCACTTGCAATTTACAGCATGTTCCTGCAAAAGCTTATTTCCTGTGTCCCTCCAGCAGGACGAGACATCCTGGATCTTGTTACCCGTCTGATGTGGACACAAAATCTGATCTATGGGGGGTCAGTGTGTCAGTGAGGGAGAGGGATTCACAGAGGCGCCGTCAGAATGCCGGCAGGAGTGATTCAGGACTGGTTGATGTCACTCTGACAAAGAACAGAGAGGGCCATGTTGGTGTCAGTGGGAAGCCAGACACTCAGACAAGCCTGGCTCCTCCTCCCGCTCTCTTCACTACAATCTCTCTTTTAATGACCTCACAGTCTCCCCCTCTCACAATCCTGCCTTGAACATCTGAGTCATTAATACTCATGTTCCTAACAGATATAATCTGTGTAATCATGTGCCGCATTGATTAAACCTCATTATTCTTCTAATAACATTAGCAGTTAATAGTTTGGAATGAGTACAGCATTGAAATGTAATCATCAATGCATTATTCAGAGAAGAAAAGAGAACATAGTGAATGGAAGCTTAAAAAAAAACTTTGATCCTTTATCTGTGAAAAGAGATGGCTGGTTTTAGTTGCCATGGAGATATAGGCTACGTGGAATTCAGGAAGTCAATTAGCAATCTGGCTGCATCTCATTAAATGTTGTTTGGCAGCAGGGAGTGGTTGAGTTTGGGATTTATTTTTATCAGGCAGAATTACTCTTTTAGGCATTCATGGATGTCTTATCCTGCGGTTTGCTTCAATGAGCAGCGGTCAGTTAACAATCTGTGCATCTGTGACCTGTCACCGCTGTGAAAGTTTGACGACTCAGGGCTCCATTTAAATGCTCTAATGCAGCTATTGTATGTCTCAAATGGAGTATAATCTGGATGGGCCAAGTGTTTGTGCTGGAGTAAAAGGTGCTGGAGGCTAGGGATGGTTACAAAGGGCCCTGCTGGTAAATCTGTCTGTGCAACAAAGTCCTCAAAGGACACACAAACACACTCTTAGGCTGGCATGATTTGCATGAGACTCCAAAAAATACACTGAAGAAGTTGCATGCTTTTCTGTCTTGCAGCTTTTGTGTCTCTGAGGATCAAGGGTGGAGCATAAGCATGAGCAGCCTCACCACGGGAACCGACCCCCAGATGCACAGAAGTGCAGTCTCTGATATTGCAGTGTGAATTCCAAACAGCATTACACCGGCACTAATGGAAAGTAATATGGATTCACCAGGGGTGATGCAGAGCTTATAATCAACACAGGATGTATCACAGTGCATATCAAGTCTCAAAGTATCCAGGAAAATGCTAATGCTTCCTCTGTCCATTGTCACTGCTGGACCAGTTTCACTGAGGGTCCTGATGAATCCACCAGCAGAGTCCACTCATTCATTCATTTACGTGCAGCAGTGAGGCTCCCTGTTATTGTGTGTGACAGGCAGATGACATCAGCATGGCCTCGGGCAGCTCTGGGGATGCGGCATCTCTTCCTCATCAAGCGAAATAAAGGAGGACTTTGATGGTATCTTCTTGGAGTCACAGCACCCCCCCCCACGCACACACACACACACACTGTCACTGTCACAAGACAGGAGACTTCCATTTCCCAGTAATCGAGTTTCTGTCTCGCCTCTTTGTGTTCAGATGAAGATCTGATGAAGTCTCCCCTCCACAAACCCTCATCCCCCTCTTCTCCATATAGAATACCACCCCCTTACCATGTTTGCATCTACTTATTCCCTCCTCAGTAGCTACACATAATGAATATTTATCACAAAAATCAGCACTTGGAAACCCTTTTATTGCAACTCTGGCTGAACTAATTTTCTTATAAAAGAATGTAATATTTAAATTTTTAATTAAGTGCATGTTTATTTAATTCCCTAATGGGTTAACGTAATCTACAACGTTCTATCAGTCAAAAGTATATGCATTTTTTTTTCCCTCATCACTATATCTCACCTTCCAGCCAATCACATACCCAGAAGAGGACTTCCAACTTCTATCAAATTAAGCCTCCTGTTTAAGCTTCAGCAACAAAAATGTCAAGGCAATCTTAAATCAAAAATCTAGTCGTCGTTATCACACATTACAAACAGAGATACTAACTTGAAATTATCAATACAAGGCCACAAATGCTTCCTTCCTATGAGGCTAAATACCTAGCCAGTGTTTAAAGATTGGTCTATTACTTAACATCAAAGTAAAGAGTGTTAGTGGTGTTCATTAGCTCCTTTTAGTTGGAGAAAATACAGGTAAAGACTCTGCATCTTTTTCCTGTTGTGCCTTTCTCAGAGGAATATCTCTAAATTCAAAATGTGGTAAAGGTATCTCTGTACTAACTAGCCAACCACTGCCATGAACTCTGTCTCTTCACCGTGATGCTAAATGATGGACTAGACTCCTTTACCTGGCTTTTTTTGCCAGGTAGGTAAGTAGGTTGTGCAGTCTTGTCAATCTAAATAAAAGAAGCGGATTTGCTGTGTCTCTCTGCTGCTGGCTGCTTTAAATGTGTCTGTCACTGTTCTTGTTCAAACTGAGCAAAGCCAGCCAGTTAAATTTGATGTGATTGGCTGAAAGGTCATGAGTCAGTTATCATTATTACAGCAATTAAAAACTGATATGACTTATAACATAAAAAACAAACCTTTGAAAAAGACATTTAGCAATAAAAATATCCAAGTCTATAATTAAATAATTCTGAACTGCAGTAAAACTCATGGGGCAAATTTGTTCACATTATTTATTGTAATATGTCTTTTTTATTATTTTCTTGTTTAACACTTCAGCTGGGAATAACTGTCAGAAAATAAATGTTTCTCTTATTATTTTTTTCTTGTGCTTTTATTAATTCCACATCTGCTTAAGTGAGTTTATTCCAGCTCTAAAAAGAAGCAGACTTTGATTAACAGATTTGTGTTTTAATAACTTTTGTCCCAGAGTGACCTTGCATCAGTGGTGCGATCTGTTATGTGTGTGGGATTGATGTTCAACAGTCTACCTTGTCAAACATCATCTTAATCCTGACAAGATAAGAGGACTTTAAAGTTGATTTGTTAAGAGAAGATAGTCCTGGATGTCTCCTCCGTGGTCAGTCTCTGACACAAATTGATTCATGGACTAGGATCCACCGAGACTGTCTAATGTTTCTGTGCAGCCTCCTATTTTCAAGCATAAGCCTGCAGGTAAAAATTGTGCTCTGCTTCCCTCTGTTGGTTATTTTAAGTATTACAATTTTTAAGCAAAACTTATTCTTCTTTCATTTTTGTTGTCTCAGTCGCCCCCCTCTGGCTGTGGTTGGTCCTGAATCCAATACTCTTGGAAATCCACCGTCCTGAAAAACCCATTGGACGTAATTTCATGTGTACTCAGTGCTGAAATGGCCTGACACCAGCTCTCACCACACAAAATTATATTAATCAGTGTCAATCTGGTCAAACCCCTGAAAATGATCAAGCATCATAATTTAACACCTGCTCACAGAGGGGTAGAGGGTACTCTCACCATCAAAAAATCTGATATTTTTTAATTCAATATTCTTTTCAAGCTCCTCTTGACTTTGAGATCCCCTTGCCACTGGGGTATCCCATTATTTTCCCCCACCATTTCCTCTTGAATATATAATTAAAGTCTTTTTTTCTAATGTGTCAGCAGGGGGTATTACATGGGGTCAATAGCCTAGTGATTTAACACTGGGGAGATGAATCCAAAGAGCCACTCATATTTATGCCCTTGAGCAAGGTTCTTGTCCTTAATTGTCCCAGTAAAAATACGGTTGTTCCAATGTGCTGCTGAATGTATAAAACACATCATATTTCTAAAAGAATTATGGGCTGAGTTTGTTTTAATGAACTCCAGCAGCAGTATCATCTTACTTTATGGTAGCAATAACATAAAGTAGTCTGTTTTTCCCAGTGCAGCCGTATGCAAAATAGGGCTGGTCAGTGATTACTTAGTAATTCATCCTGTTATATATATAAACTTCTGGCACACAGTTCGGTCCAGAGGGAGAACGGAGCATAAAAAGCATACAGTACTCTGTGCTGACTGTTTGGATTCTTTTGAGAGAAAAAAATATTGCATTTAACATTCTTCCCCCTGAGGTGCTGGAGAAACTGTGTGCGGAGCTGTGCTGGTGATACAGACATGTAAATCTACTCCTCCTCAACGCTGGTGCTAATTCCCATGGAGAAGATCTCTGAACTCCACACTCACCCACAGCAACTTCACACCAGTGCAGCCTCCTGCCATGTGTCAATGCCAGTCTAATCTCACACCCCACACCATCTGTCGCCAGCCCCCCCGATTTGGCATTGGTTGCTCTGCAGAGACAGACCAAACATGCACGCCTCTGCACATATTGACCACTTTCCGATGCTGACTGGAGCATGCAGGTTATCAGCTAAGACACAGGCACGGCGTTGCATTGAAACACCACACTGCAACACTTAAAGCTCTATCAAGAATGAACAAGTTAAGAATAAATGTTTTGACCACAGAGGTTTCATGTTATTTTTGGTTGGGTGTGTATGAATTGATAAACGCCTATTGTGTCTGTATATGATAGGAACTGTAGTCTGTAATGCTAGACTTTTTTTTTTTTTTGCAGATCCACTGCTCTTATTTATTTATAGTTGTGCATCTTTCCAACAAAGAAACACACTGGCCTTCACTTTTGGCCCTAGAAACTGTGCTGCTCTCGAGACCAAGTGATCTAAACAGAAAAACAGACAAAGTCACTTCATTCTCACACTGTGTTTGTGAACCATCAACCCATTGCTTGAGGAGTTATGAAAACTGCACTTTTAGTTGCAATGCTTCTGTTATTTCTATTTTATTATTTGTGTGAGTGCATTTATCAAACAGTTTTTTTAATATATGATGTTCATGAATGAATAGCCATGGTCCTTCATTTCTCAGTGACATTCACAGTCACAACAAATAGTGACTGTACAGCACAAGCAAACAGAATTGAATTTCAAGTGGATGTTTTTTATGATACATAGTAAAGGGGAAACACAATTCATTTAGTCCCCATGCAGTAAGCAAGTATCACAGCATCCACAGAAAGACACTGCATGGTGACTCACATCATTATGTCATCAGTATACCAAATTCCTTATATGTTGTGTATCTTGTGTGTACTTGGCCAATAAAGCTGATTCTGATTCTGATTAAGAGCATGAAAGACAATGAAGTGCAGTGAACTAAGAGGGGAATATGGCGCTAAAGAAACTTTACACCAAAGAAAACAGTGTGTGTGAAAAATGTGTCAAAATGAAACAAAAAACATTAATGGTAATTAAACAGTGCAATCCACTTCTTCCAAATATTCTCCTCATTATGCATAAATATACTTAACTACATTGCTTCTGTTTGTTGCCAGCAAAGTTAGCCATTAATGACCAGAGCAAAGACATGCAGTTGTGTTGTACTTTTTTGGAAGCTAAAACAAGTTGTGACATGTTGTGTTGTAACACTGGCATGTCATCACTGTTGACATGGTGCCCGTGGTGGAAAAAGTCACTCAAACGATACAGCAGCGGCATTTATTTGGAGTCTTGTTTTAATCACCTGGTAAACAGAAGCCTGCTTTGGTCTCTGCCAACTCTGGAAATATCTGGCTCTGCTATGTTCACCAGCGACTCTCTCACTGTGTCTGTCTGTGTTGCACTTAGATATTAATCATCACCACCTCTTAAGCTGATATGTTTTGCACTGCACTTAAGAGATCAGTTTTCAGCACAGAGATGTCTTTTTCTATGGATTTTCTGTTGGCACCAGCTGAGATGGCGCTGGCTGTGTCTATTGCAAATAAACCACAGTTTCTGTTGCAGGAAACATAAAAAAATATTATTTTATGGTCCCAGTGGACTCCATGAAAGAACCCAAAGCATAAAAAAATGTTTTTATCAACCAACGTGAGCCTCAGTTGTGATAAATCAGTTTTTAACTGTGAACAGAAAACTAGCCATGGACTTGATCCAGGCTTTATTAGATTAGATTAATTTATGCACCTGGGCCATGCCTGCTTAAATAATTCTTGTAACATCACCAAATATTACATATTACTTAAAAATGAAATTGTTTTTTCCTCAGCTGTTGCTTTATGGTAGAATAAGATTAACTTGATTCTTACATAGATGGGACTAAATTTAATTAGCATAGAAGCTTGTAACCAGTCTTAATATATCATTCTTAGTTAAAATACAGCAACCATACATAAGAATATTTATTATCAAGATAATGTTAGATTTAAACCTCTAAAAGAAGTATACGGTAAGAAATTACAAATGTGTCATTTAAATGTAATGGAATTCAATACAATGCTCACTCAATATGGCTCTAAGTGCATAGTGACATGTTACTAGAAGGCCAGGTTGTTCAATGCTGTATGTTATGAAAGACAGTTCAGCCAGGCTTTAAAAAACATGTCTTAATGCCAACATGTCCATAATGTGCACATGCACAAACACCGCTGCTGCTGCAAATATTTAATTAAAGCACTGCAGCACATTTGCCACCCTACTTTAGCCTTGCTAACAAGGCCAGCAGAGCTCCCAATTATTACAACCGTCAAGATTGCTTCTCAAGGGCTACATTCTTTTTTAAAAAAAAAGGAAAAAAAATGCAAAAGTCACCAGCTGAAGGCCTTATTTGATTAATCGGGGCAGCCAGTGTAAAGTGTGCAGCAGGCCCACAGGGAGCAGGGCAGTGGGTAGGGAGCAAGCAAGCAACCCGGCTGGCTGGAGAAGCACTGGGGAAGGCTGTTGACAGTCGCCAACCTCATTAGAGGGCCAGTCAGAGGCGGCTTGTTGCAGTGCAGTCTGCTGGAATGTGTCTCAGCCGAAACACTGGAAGGGCTCTGAAGCTTGCTGGTGCATTGTAGCCATGTCAAGCCGAGAGCGTAGCCAAAGTGTGTGTGTAGCACTGCACTGTTTTGACATTAATTATCCTCTCACAGCCTGCAGGCTGGAGCTCATAGTCGGCTATGAGATCTTGCTCTGTAGTGTTGTCTTAAATTTTCAATGTCAGTTTTAAATTGTTCCTTGGAACGATGTTTGCATAAGAGTATGGTAGTATTTTTGTCTATCTGTGGACTTTTTCTTTTCCTCTTTCCCTGTCAAGACACATCCCCTGTCTTTGGACTGCAGAATTTCCTTTTATATATGTCAAAATGTGTTTACTTTATATAGTGCAATGTTTTTTGTTTTTTGTTTTTTTTTTTACCAGAAAAGTGCAGATCTTGCTAGTATTGAGTCAGTTGTGCAATGCAAACTGAGACAATCCTTTCACAAAAGTAAACACTAAACAAAGCAGTAGTATTAGCAGGTGTAGAACACTGGTCTGGCCTCAGTGTCCCAGAAATGGGTTGAGACTCTTGAACATTGGTAAAATCCTGCAGTTCAGGTAATGTGAGATAAAACTGACAAAGTAATAACATTTCCACCCTCCCTAAAAGGCTGCGATGGGAGTAAGGTGTATCCAGAGGAGCAGACGGGATGGTGAAAGCAGCACTTTGGTACTTATTATCGCAGACTTCAATAAAATGGGTTAGAATCAGCCTACCTCATATCCTCAGTTTAACTGCAGCAAAACAAATTAATGCAGCATTACCTGAGAGAAGACACATCACCAGTGAATAACCTGTTGCAGGATAAAAGTACTGTAAAACGAAGAGAGCAAGCCGTTCTTTTTTTTTCAAGTGAAAAATAGTGTTGTGATGCTCCCAGATTGCAAGAGTGAATACAACAATGCTTCAGTGCTCCCTGGAGAGAGAAACATTACACTATTTACAGCCTTACTCTTTCCCAAGAAGCAGCTTGAAAAACAACCTGTGTCACTTGCCGATGGGATCTGGGGCCGAAGTGATTGCAATGCAAGGCGCAATTATCAGAGCAGGGCAACATGCAGAGGCAGCGTGACATTATAGCAAACTGCTCTCCACAGCCTCCTCACGGCTGCACGAACAGCACAGCTTCATATCGTTGATGTAGAGGTGTATAAAAACAATGAACTGCAGTTGGTTTAACAACATGAACAAATTTATAACATCCAAAAATAGAATAAATATGTTAAAATGTGCACAAAGGGCTTACATAAAATGTACACTAAAAATGTTTATTCCTGTTTTTCATTGAGGAATATGTTCTAAATGGGTGAAATGTACATTCTGTTAAGAATACTGTATAAATGGAAGCATATTAAAGAGGGAATAGGTTACATGAATCAAGTGTTTCTGTTATGCAGAATGCTTCATTCGATTAAATTTGACAGTGTGATATAACTCTTTTTAGTATTGTGCCAGGCTGTGGAAGAATAAACTTGCATGACATTAACTATGCAATATTTAAAGCTGTATATAAATAAATATTACTATCTTTTATATTGACAATGGATGATATGACTATGCAATTCAAAAATCAGTCACTTAGAGTAACAAACCCAAAAAGTATTATTGTCTAACATTGTAGTCCCTGTTAGCTTAAGTGAGCATTACAAACATCCTCCTCATCAACCTCATTTCAACTGAAGCAGGAACCTGATTTCAACAAAGACGCTCTGGTGAAATGTACATTATCTGCCAAACACCAAAGAACAGATCAAGGAAGCTGTTAATTAGCTGGTGAACATTGTGATGGATTTAGCAGCTGAAACACCAAAATTTTTTCAAAAGTCGCTGAAGAGCAAAAAAGAATTCCATTTGTCAGGATGCAAGAAAAAAGGTTACAAATGCTGCTCTGTCCCCACTGCATGTGTAAATAGGCAACTTTTTTTTTTATAATTTGCACTATCACTATAAGGTGTTATTTTATGCTGCTCCAAAGAGAATGACATTTTTGCAGCTTTATGTTCTGTAACTCACCACATCTCTGTGAAATTCTCTCTAATGCAGTGATTCAAAGGGTAGCAAGTGGTTACAGCTGTCATTTTTGTACAATTTTGTTTTGGCAGAGGAAATAGGCACAGGCTAAGCCTTCATCAAGAGTCCATTAACAAAGTGACCTGTCTCTTTATATGCTGCACTGATATCAACTTTGTGAATGAGGGGATCTTTTAGGATCTTTGGTTTTGTGCCTCCACTGTATACTGAGAAACAAATGCGCTGATCAAGTTATTACACATTTTTCCAACATAGTCTTGGAAAATAGTCTCAACGCAGCCATGGTAAGCATGCATATACTATTCCTTTTTAGAATGAAGAACATACAGAAAACATTACTAAACGTATTAGCATTATTTATTTAATGACCTAAAATATGCAAAGAAAATCAAATTGCACTCTCTGTTTTACAAAAACCAGTTGGTGAGGAGTCTCCAATATGACATTCCATCCAGTATTTAATAAGAAGTTAATACTGGACCTCTGTATTGGGAAACTGACTTTAATGCAGATTTTACCCTACAAGAACAAAATCGCACTGGTCACATATTGTCTCTCTTCTCACACACATCTTCGCATGTTTTCTTGAAAGCAATCAACAGTTGAAGGCCTGTCACTGTCACCATGAAGAGGCACTGCAGCAGGACATGTTATATAGGTGCAGATCACTGAGGAGTATTTGGAATCACCTTTAAATAATGGAAATACCCACTTGACATGCTGATGGATGATATCAGATACAGTGCAACAGAACTGGACAGGATTTCTTTTATATTTCCAGTGGGTGTGTGCTCTTTGTTTCAAGTCTCTCAATGTCCAGCAGCCTCTTCTACTTCACTGCTTTACAGGGCCAGAAAGCACAAAGAGAATAGCCAAAAATGGAGGCACATCCATGTTTGAACCAGGTTTTCCAGGGATTGCTGTCGAAAGCTAAGTCTGGAAGTGTGAAAGTGGACTTATATTATCACAATGCAGTACAGTGAACAAAGAGACTGAGGTATGAGACTGTACATACTACGCTGAACCAGGGATGTGACTCTGTGGCAGTATTAGCATCCCATGGTGCCCCTGGCTTAGGTCTCATGATTTACTTTTGATGCATATAACATTATTAGGGTCTTTTATTGCTAAAACCACAGGCAAAGCTCTGCAGTGTACATGAATGTTCATACTGAGCAGCAGAGTCCACAGTGAAAGGCAAAATTATGCATGATCATTAAAGGTGTCCTAATAGAGTATCACTAGACAGCCGTTCCTTTTTCACAGCAGCACTCAACGTTCCTCAGACATTCCTTGCACAGTAACTGATCATGGTTGTGTGCACATATCAATGTGTCAAGCCCTTTGTCCTTGAGTTGCACCCTGGAACTAATTTGCAGCTGGTGAGGAGCGTGCAACACGAGCCAGAAATGCAGCAATTAAACTGACATTCAGCTTTCTGTTCACTTGTCTTTCAAAACACAGAATGGCTAGTGCTCCAAAGCCCAGTGACAGGAAGTTCACGAGTGAAATCCCTCGATCCCTGAGAGGGAGCAGAGGCAATAATTACTGGCCAACACATTTTGATTTATTGTAGAGCTAGATTCTCCTGGCATGGTTATAAAATACTCCCATGGCCTGCCTGAGGGTGATGCAGAGAAGCATCATCATCCCACATGCATGCTTTGGAGATGCAGAGAATTTCTTGCTTGATATTACGACATACTTATTAATCTTGCTTTAGGTTTACCAAAAACTGTTTGAAGTCTTGTCACTTTGAAAGAATATTTCAACAAATTAAATGGATCTGTAATCTGAGTATTATATGAGCACAAAAGTGAAAGGGACATCTCAAGGCAGACAGATTGACAACATCACTGGTGCATAGAGAAGGATAAAGATCGAAGACGAATCCGATACCCCCTTGGAACCTGTGATTGAGTCCCTTTTTGGCAGATGTCGAAGGCTAAGCCACTCACAAGCTTTAAATATCAGCCAGTCAATATGATGTTGAAATAATGAAATAAAACAGCAACAGAATATGTATTAATGTAGAGAAGAACAGCAGTGTCATTTTGAAAATATGATACAGATTGCTGGACTCAGTCAAATTTGAGATCACTATTAAAAAATCCTTTTACCGCAGATCAATCCTGAGCCATAAGGTCGGATCACATCTCTTTAAGAGCTCAACACAAACCTCA
This sequence comes from Acanthurus tennentii, assembly GCA_029783805.1. Lineage (NCBI taxonomy): Eukaryota > Metazoa > Chordata > Actinopteri > Acanthuriformes > Acanthuridae > Acanthurus > Acanthurus tennentii. The sequence goes on along the minus strand of JAPZDZ010000012.1, from coordinate 23,749,270 downwards.
AGAAGGCTCAGTTCTTCCCTAACAGAGCTTAAATACTACAACAAACAGTGCTTTCATTCACAGCTCATACAATGCACAGTGTACAAAACATCACTTAGTGGCATCAATAAAATGGACATTTGCAGAAATGCTCTTTATAAAGTTTAGCAGACCCTACTGAGTAATGCACACTGTAATCATGAGAAGGTTATAATGTACAATCTACTTCATTTTTAGAACAGAAGAAGGACCCAAATGAAAAAAACCAAGGCTAACTGATTAAAGGAAAAAAGTGAAATTTAGTGGCAAAAAGCTGGAAAGCAACAAACAAAGGAGAAGAAAAGGAGGATTCTGAGGTTTAAAAAAAAGCACAAACAGGACTGCACGAGCATATAGGCTTGAAAACACGCATGAAGAGAAATAGAAGGAAGAGACACAGGAAGCAAGTGCAAACTGTCAACTGAAAGAAATGACGCACATGAATAAATACACTAGAGGTTAATCAGGGATAGATGAAACTAATAAGGCAGTTTAAAAGGCAAGTGGCTTGGGAGCAGAAGGATGAAGCTGGGGATTTGAGGTGGATCAGGTGGATCAGGTGTAAGACAGACCTCAGGTGGATGATCTCTGGGATCGACAGGAGTGGAGCAGGAAGGGGAGCTCAGTCCTGGGAACAGGGCAGAGACACAGCTGGAGACCTCAGCCAGCCAGGCGGCCTGACAAAAGGACAGAAGCAGAACATCGGACCTGTGTAGAACAACCCTAGGAAGGGTTTAAAAAGCTAGCAGGTGTTGGGGGATAACCTGGGGGCAAGGCCTACTGGGACAAAGGGACAGGTTTGGGTCAGACTACTGAATCGGTGTCTGGTGGACTATTATCTCTGTTTTGGTGAGATGACGGCAGGGACCCCCAACTCTGGATAACAGTTGCCTCATAACCAAGAACTTGCTTAAAATTGAAAGTTAATGCCTTTGTGACTTAGAACTGTTACACTGCAGGTTCACAAAGCCATGCGACATTGACTGCAGTGCAGACTGGTCGCGAGTGTGGTGGAGGCTAGCTGGCTGGATGGTAGCAGGCAAAGGCAAGACTAGAGGCCAGTTGGCTTGTTGCCTACATTCTGGAGACTAGCTGACTGGGAAGCTGACAAGAGGCCAGCATACTGAACACAAATTAAATGGGAATCAGAAGTATAATAAAATCTATAAGTCACTCAGGCAATGAATCCTCATGCCAAGTTTTTTTTTGTGTGCCATCCTAAGAGCAGCCTCCATGTACTCCCTATCAGAATCCTGTGAATTGGGTGTGATTCACAATGGATAATTAGGTCAGTTAGAGTACTCACGCATAGCTGGGGAGGTTGGTGCAGCTAGTAACGGGCTTGTAGAATGGGCTAGATTAAGCAAACAAGCACAAACTGCAAAACAACTCCAGTGTTTGAACTGTTTTTCAACTTAAAGCAAATCTTGCTTTGCTTTAGCTGAGCAACTTCAAAGAAGTCATGTTGACTTCAAACCAGTGCTAGATACATGTCCTACATCACAAATAAAATACAGGTGGACACAGTAAACTCACCATCAATGTATCTTGGGATTCATCCTATTTTTCCTGATAATGCTACATTGTGAACATTAAATCTGTTTGAAAGCATAAGAATAATAAACAAACAAACAAACAACAGACAGCTCAGATCTTGTGTGTATGAGCTTAAGTAAAGCAACATACTGTTTTGCTGCAACAATATGTCAGTTTGACAAATGTTATCCTTTTCTTTTATCTCGGTTTTATTTTAACACTACACTAAACTCCAATATAAGTCTACATGATTTCAGATTTTGTGTGTATAACTCTCATTTGGTTGCCTTTCTTGTCCTTCATCTGTGATGTGAAAACAGCAGGTTTCAACACATTCAGAAAAGTAAAAATGCTCATAGTTTAGCAATAACATCCTTGCGAACCCTGTAGAGTCTCGCCTGCCTGGCTGTCAGTGCTGTCGACAGGGCCGGCAAAGTTTACAGCCTGCCACGTCATTGCTCCTGCACTGCTCCTGTATACAATGACACAGCAAAAAAAACAAGAGCTGGAACTTGTTTACCCACCATTCAACCTCAGGTTTCAGCCTCTCTTATCAGCTAATCCCAAGCACATGTTGTCACATGGATTTTTTTTTTCATTTCACCAAATTATGTAAAATGTATACTGTTTCTGCTCATTGTAATTCCTCATTGACTCATTATCCATGTTTATCCATAAGTGTGTGATTATCTGCAACAGTGCCTATTTTTAAAGTATACTTTTAAAATATATAGCATATAATATATTTGGTAAGTGCATACAGAGAAACAAGAAATATGAGGGACTGGAATGAGATGCGGACTATGCAGGCTGGGGTAAAGCAGCCCACCATTAAAAATACAAAAATCTAACAAACAAAAGACTTACAGGAAATATGGCAGGCAATGGTCATAGTGAAGGAAGGCTGTCCAAAAGGCACACAAATTTACCAGAGATGCAGGCAAGAAACTAAAATCTGATAAATAAAGGGAGTCCAGAAAAAACAAAACTCAAAATACACTGGTTGAACTAAATGTGAAGGAAATGCTGAAATGGCAACTGAAAGAGGACCTGAACTAAGACCAAAAGAAAGAAATATGCTAATCACACAACAGGCACAGTATTGAGGACAAGGAGCTGGGCAGCATTAGGTTTTAGGAGCTGGGCTGGTGGCTAGCTAGTTTGGTGGCTAACTGACCTAGAAGTGTGATCTGGAGTAATGTTATCTGAGTTTGGAACAGTACCAAGGTGTTGGCTATAGATGGATGACTTCGGTACGGGTCTAATGCTAGCCAACTGCATAGCAGGCTAACAGAGGCTGCAGCTGCTGGAGCTATCGAGGAACACATTTTCAGACACACAATCTGGGTTTTATACTGGGGGTTAGCTCCCTGACAGTCAGGCTGAAGGCTGAAGGCAAACATCATGATGGGTAGCTGGCCAAAACCTGACCAACTTGGAAACAAGCTCAGAAAAAAGTTTTAGGCTTGTGGGCCTGGGGCCAGCAAAGCGGGGGGGAAAGCCTGCTGGAGAACAGACTAGAAGACTGACTGAGAATCTGCCATGTTCACCAAGACTAAAAGCTAAGAGAAGAAATAAGAGGAACTTGACCCAGATGCTGAGTTGAGAGAGTTAAATGATCAATTGTACAAAAATTCAACATAAAAAATATATATATATTAGACAATGGTCAAAATTAGGGAAATCAGGCCATCCAAAAGGCAAACAAATCCAAAACAGATGCAGGCAAGAAACTAGTCCAAAAGATGAGCTGAGTCCAGGAAAACTAAGATCTAAAGTACGTTGGATGAGATAAAAATGATTGAAAGGGGCAGTATGATGGACTGGCAAGTAAAAGAAAGAGAACACCTGAAACAAAAAACACACACATACACACACACACACACACATACACACACACAAAACAATTTAATACAGGTGACAAAGAAAAAGGGAAAGACAAAAAAGAGACAGGAAGTAAATTTAACTCCCGCAGAGACACACACACTCACGCACGCACACACACACAACAGAGAGCCTCAAGCACCACTGCAACACAAGGAAGCACACAGAAGCTTTAATGAAGGGACATGGATGTGCTTCTGGTGACTGACAAAGCCCCCTAAAAGAGCAGGCTGTGTGTGTTTCCAGTGCCGACATGAAGTGTGTGACAGCAGCTCCTCATGGTTGGTTAGCTCCAACTATCAACTCTACTGTACATGGCTGTTACTGCTACACTGAACAGGGTCATTCCTGCTGGGAGGGCGGAATCTAACAGAATACAGGTGTTAAGTTTCACTTCAAATGAGGTAAAAATCTCCATCACACACATAATGATTCCGTCCTCCTCTAAGATTAAATATTGAAAATACTTTTTTACATTCCTTGGCTTCTTAATGTTGGTGCTCAACTTTCTGTCAGAGAGTCTTTCTAACACATGGTTAACAATATGAAACGCTCAGTGTTGTTCAGTTGTCAGCGTTGTGCCGTTTGGTCAGGTTTACGCTTCAAAACTACTTAGTTTCAGGAAAAGAATGTTGGTTTTACATTTTTTTGTTTCACGTGGATCTCAGTTCCTGGTCTCGTGGGCAGGAGTCCTGTGTGTGTCCCATCACACCACCAAAACCTCCATTCTCCTCAGGACTGCCTTGGGCGGGGCAGTTGCTTTGAGAGTCCAATGTGATATATATGGATTAACACTGGAGTTTTATTGAGAGCTCAATGCATGTCATACACACAGTAAAGGGTACTTTTCGTATCTGTATAGGATGACACAGGAAATGTCAAACTGTGTGTATTCGACAGCCTCTGAAAAAGGGCCGGCTTTACTGAAATGCCACTTTTTCTGAGGTTCATTGGGTGCAAACTTATATGTTTAGAGCTACAAATAAAACTTTCTTGCCATGACAACATACCAACTTGCATTGTTATTTTGAGAAAACTCAGATTTCAAACTAAAGGTTGGAGTCATTTTAAATGAAAAAGTTTTTTTTTTTTTAAGATGAATTACTATGGTTTGTCATTATATGACAGTAATGTATTTTGTTACAATGGAGAAAAAAGATATACAAAGTTTTTTGTTGAGGAGTCTGCGACTTTGTTTTCTTAAGGAAACATCAAGAATTCAAAGAGCATATGATTGCTGTGTTTTCCTTTCTAAAACTACCCACTTGAAAGGAAAACATCCTGAGTTTTAGAAAAACATAAAAACAAAAAAAACAAAGAAAAAACACCAGCATCTTCTGTGTATGCTTCCTTTAAAGTTTTCACAACAGTGTATCGTTTTAGGTAAAACTCTTTTAGTTTTTTATGGTCACCTTGGGGCTTGTGCTTTTCCTCACCTACCAGGAAGTGATACCCACAGTGCAGCAGTCAGTGCCTATTACAGGACAAAAGACTTAAAGCTCTTTACTGATTTGAATTCATTTAGCACTGCAATAGAATTAAGCTTTTATGGTAACTTGAAGTATTGAGGAGGTACATTTGAGACGGAGCATATGTGAGATTATTCTAACAGTATGGGTTTATTGTTTTTTGAGTTGCAGAGCAGACTGTCTGCTTTTTTTTAAAATATATTTTGGCTTCATGTTACTAATGACAAATTTTCTGGCGCCTGTTTTCCTTTGTGCTTTTTCAGGTTTAGAGAAGAATACTCACAGCTGTCATCCTTTAGAGCAGAGCCATTTCAGCAGAGTAACTTCACATCTCGAGACAGTGAATGTCTT
>JAPZDZ010000012.1:23715317-23730346 GCA_029783805.1 Acanthurus tennentii | reverse complement strand
ATCTGCCACGCGTATCACGCAGAGAGACAGCCGACTTAATGAACAAAAATAAGCATTTTTGGGGTAAAGTTTTGACTCTCACATGCTCTCACTGTTCATTGAGGCTGAATGTAGTGCACTGCCTTTTATCTTTCCTGAATATGTGGTTCTGCTGTTTGTGTGTTTCGCCTCACACAAAATGCTGCTGATAGATCTGTTGAAGCTGCCTCATCCTATTTGGACTGAAGAGTATATTTTGACTCCTCTTGTTGCAGGTCAGATCTTGTTTGAATGTCGTACTGTCAGTGAGATGTGTATTCAAATGGACAGTTGATTGTTTAAAGCTTTTTCAGCCCAGTTACAATGGGATTTTCATCTTAGGATGAATAAATGACCTTGCAACCTTATCTGAGTATGGAACATTAGAATGTGTTACACTGCTGCTGTTAAAACTCTAAGGTTTCAGTTGGCCATGTTTCAACGTGGATGGCCCTTAAGCAAGCAGTGCCAATGATGTATACTTTTTTCTCAGTTTCATATTCAAGTTATTTTAAAACTGTTAAGCCTGCCTGTTTCATTGACAGGGAGTTTTGTCCTCTTTCAAACCTAGAATAGACTTTGATAATCAGACAGGGAAGTGTAAATTGAATTAAATCGATATTTCACAAATAATACATGCCCTGAGATCCAGTTTTTGCTTTATTAATCAAAGTGCTGCCTCTGCTTTTAAAGATGCAGGTTGCAGGTGAAATGGTTTGAGCCATGGCTGATGTTGTTGTAACTTTTCTGATCTGACTTCTAAAGTACTTTGATGGAGGCTGTGCCCAGCCCAGTCATGTTGCCACACTCTGGCCTGTCCAAAATTTATCCTGTTATCATCATGTCATCCCACTGGAAGCAGTATTGATATAACACATGCATGATCCTACCTCTCAGAGGTTTAAGAGTTGCCGTTTATTTTATTGGAATTAAAAAATAAATAAATAAAAACTCTACACAACAGATAAAGAATAATGGTCATTTTTTGTTATATCCACATTTATGATAACATCAGTGGGGGAGGATGCTAACTCATTGCCTGGGACCTGTTAGCTTTAGCCTCAGGAGCTATTTAAGTCATGAATGCAGTCTGCATACATATTTGATTTAAGATGGGAAAAAAGTGTTTTATTCTGCTCATGGAGCTTACTTAACCAGCTACAGCTAATACAGTCTGCAAACAACAGAAGGCTGCTTTCGTCTGCCTCTGACAGCAATGACTCATGGTTTGTGATACAAAGAACTTAAAGTTGTAAATCTGCCCCCCAGACTTGAATCACTTAAGGAAGCTAATCTTTTAATAGTACTTGCATTGTGCTTTTCCCATGACAAGTCAAACATCTGCTTCAGGAAGGGGTCTGTTATCATCATCAATTAGGTTTGCACATGCACGGAGGTTAATGTTTCAAGCAAGCACAAGTTGTTGTGCTTAGAGATTTGGCCAGTGCCACAGCTCATGTGGCCACTGTCTGAAAGGCTAGATAAGAAATATCATTCTCCAGCAGTCCCAGACACCCCCCCGCCCCCTAATTCCCTCATCCTGTGGACTCTCACTAATAATTCTATCCTGAGTTATTATCCTTTGGGCACAAAGGAGAATTTGATGCATTGGAAACTGTCACATAACAGGTAAAATATTTATTTTGTTGGGCTAGCTCTCGGTTTCTGCTGCCAGGGAAGGTGGATGTATTATACAAAAGGTTCCAGAGAAGCATTGCATGACAGTGTACAACAAAACACTTTATGTCTCAAAGTGAAATATGATATTGATTGATACTGTGGTGTGTTCACCTGACAGTTTGCTATAGGGTGAATAGGAGAAGACACCTTCTGTCAGACGAATGGCAGCCATGAGACCCTAAAGTCAACAAACACAAACTTTCAAACATATTTATTCTAAAACAGATTTTATTTTGCACAACAGAACTCAAACATTTATTAAGATCATTTATAAAGAAAGCATGGGATGCAGTTTCTGACTTGTCATTTGATGCATCCAGGATGATGCACCGCAACTGGCAGCACAGGACTCTTTCCAATTGCAGTGAGTTGTGTTACTGTATCATATTCTCTTGTCAATAGCCTCTGCAGCAGGTCGATTCAAGCACTGAGAGCCAAGCTATAAAGCAACTCAGCTTTACTTTATGTTTACTATTGTATCTTTGTATCAGAGCTATGATAAAGCTCGGCACTGCACCAAAATGCAGGAAACTCTTGGTAGTTCTGACCAGTCATATTATTTACCCAAACATTTCTCCTCTGGGTTATTTGAAGCTGGAGTGTCTCCTGGAGTTTAGTGAATGAAATCAGCTAGTTCAGAGGAAACTGAGGTTAAAAACACAGAGGGGGCTACCAGGCCCAGACACTTTATTTTGTGAGGCATCAGTACAGACCACTGAGCCACACTGTGGCACCCCTGGAATTTTTTTTGATTTCGTTCATGTTTTTTTTCTTCAACCATGTCTCAGCTTAGTGTAGCACACTTGTCATGACTTTGAAGATAGAGAGCGTCATATAAAACAGCACAATCCTCCTGGAAAAAGCTGTTTCAGTGCCTTTTTGAAGTACCATATAAACCACCACATAAAACTCATGTTAGAGGCGACAGTTGAAGTTCATCAGTTCAGTTGCATTTCTGATGTTTTACCCTGAAGCTGCAATAATACATTTCTGCTGCTCCACCGCACAAACTAACCTGGATAGGCAATATTTGTTTCAAAGTTGACTCCAGGACTGCCGATCAATGGCAGTGACTAAATGACTGCTTTGTCAGGTGCTGAGACTTCTGGTTTTAAATGGACTCTCTGCTCTCGATCAAAATTTTCCACTCAGTTGAATTACGAAAACTGAATTCACCTCCACTCACTGTTCCTGGCATTTGATTGATGATCAGGCAATGCAAACAAATCTAAATCGCCTTGTTCTCAAGTCATCAAAGCTGATCACTGGCAATATTATAATTAGATTAGTATTAATGATCACATATTACAGTTCCTTTTGGAATATCTGCAGCTCAGTGGATTTACGTGCATATTTTACATCAGCACTGCAGTGTCTTTTTTGTGTTCTTTCATGTTCTTTTGCAGAATAAAAATCTTTTCTGTATTTTTTCGTAATCACAGTTCTCTGACCATAAACCTGCGCCAAACAACTAAGCAGCAATGCTAATTCATCCCTTTTTTAACTTTATATGTAAAATGTGTTAGTAAACAGTGCCCTATATACACATGCTAGATTAATGGAGCAACAAAAGCATTCATATGTTTCTTTGGAGTTGATGTATGACCCTTTGTTCTGGTCTGGTTTGCATTCATCCAACTTCATCTGCAGTTTGATGTTGGGCAGGTAGTGTCCAGTGGTTCCTCTTAACTGTAAACAGCTGCCTCATGTCAATGGAAATAACACTGATGAGAGCAGTGAGAGTGATATGAAATATTCAGGCCGTGGGCCATAAATCCTGAACAATTGATTAAAAGATGCTGCAGATGCTGTATATACAATATTTATGATTTATAACAGCATAAATCCCAGGGTAAAGTGAACAAACAGGGTGCGATTTAGATGAACAAAAGAACATCATGCACTCACTTAACAAAGCTCTAACCTGAGTGAGACTTCTATAGGACAGTACCTCTGTGTTTAGGGACTCCAAGCTGGGCATCCTGGTGCTGTGTGTTGGTGTAAAGAGTGCTTATTCAGCACCCACAGCAAATCAATGATCTTTTAACTGTTAATCAACACAGGTTACTGCTATTCTCATAAGACCCCTGTGGCTTTATTATTGCTCAACGACAAACAGTGCCAGGAGAGTGATTTGTACCCTGACTGCCAAGATTAATGTAACTATTAAATAGGAGGGGTCCAATGAATTGAACTTTAAATGTCAATTAATTACAGGGTAGTTATAAATTAATTAATAGTTTGGTTTATCTCTCTGAACAAACATCATGACTTGGACTGACAGCTGCAGGGTAAATAAAGGTTCATTCAGGATGATGCAAAGATGAAAAATTCAGTCTCTTGATGTTTGTTAAAAATAAAAAGTTTATGTGTGTATTGACACAGTTAAAGCTGTTTGTGACACAGAGAGCCAGGGAGCTGGATGTCTCTTTTGATGTTGCTTCGCCTCTGCAAAGACTCAGAAATCACAATAGTGCTGGATCTGTCCTTTTCCCGTCCAAAATCTTGTTAAAGTCTGTCACAAATCAGCGAGTCTGGTAATTGCTATTTGTTCTCCCTCGTGTCTGGTATCAAACTGTTTTTTCGAGACATACACTATTGCAGGTCCTGGACTGATGCAATTGATTTTTAGTAATGAGTTGTTTATAACCAAACAAAGGTATGGCTCCAAATGAGATCCTAACAGAAAATGATCACTGGAGAGATTGAAAAATAGCTGGTAGCAGGCAAATGGTGCATTGTGTCCCACTGAGGAGATGACTAGAGATAAGATCATAGCACCTCCTACACACTGTTGTCCCAGATGGCACACTTACAGTAGATCTTTGGTAATACAAAAATTGCCACAATAATCCGTTTTTCCCCTGTCATGTCCCTTAAGCTACATTCTAGCATTTGCCATGTTCGATATATGTTTGCTCAGTTCCTTTCTCTGCATTTAATTGCAGCCTGTGACTTGTTAGTTGCAAAGCTTAGCACTTCAGGACCATAACATTAAGAGTAATCAGATAACAAAACAGCCAATACAATTAATGAAGCATCTTATCAGCTGTCATGTCTTGCTGTAATGAGTGAGACTTTATCTGTTTTTTGAACTCAGTGAAACACTGTAGAGTCGATAAGTCTGACTCTGAGTTCACAACCTTTTGCATCTGGGCTCAGTTCACTGGCTTATTGAGAACTCAGTTTTTTCACATTTGCATCAATTTTCTCTGCCAAAGTACTAATCACATGGGAACCTGTTTCAACACTTTCCAGAACAAAAAAAAAAAAATAAGCTGAATGATGAAATGCTGATTAAATTTTAATACAAAAGGCTGCAACAACACTGGAAATTTATGTAAAGTGAAACGCCAAAATGGAAAAAAAAAACACATAGCTGCTACATGGCATGTATGAAATAAGAATATGTTTCTTTCATAAAAGATTTGTTGGATGCTTTTTTGCAGTAATACTTACACAAACACTGAGAATGCTGTGCTTGTTTAAGTTTATGTCAAACCTAACAAGCTTACCAATGAGACTGAGCTATGGGCAGTTGGGATTTGAATTCTAAAGTGAGGTTCACACTTGCTGCTATTTTGTCAGTTGTAGAAACACAAAAACAAAGGCGAGGCAGGGAGCAAGGGCAACTCAGTTTAGAGAAACCTCCGAATACATCCCTCTTAAAAACTTGGATTCTAAGCTTAAGCATTTCTCTATAACATTAAATATTTATGACTAAATATGCAACAATTGGTTAAAGTTACGGAGGTTGATTGAAAAGATTGCAGCCCAATGTAAGAGATGACTTGTATGGCTTTTAATGCATGCACATGAAGTTTAACTCTGAGTGATTATGCAGGAAGTTTGAAGTTAATTACTTTTGTGGTTTTTGGTTTGGGTTATTGAAAAGTGCAAGCTCGCAGTGTCTGAGAAAATTGACAATATTTGCCTTTTGTGCAGTCATCTGCTACTTTCATCTCAAGGGCTCACCCAAGCGGATCCATGAGAAAACACTGGAGGAAGATGCCCTTTCTTACAGCACTGTGAGGAAGCGGGATGCTGAACTCAAACATGGCAGAGAAAGGACACGGCTGTCCGTTTCCTCCGACAGTGCTGACTTGCGCTTTTTCAAATACAGAAATATCACAAAAGTTATAAACTTCAAACTTTCTGCATAACCACTCAAAGAGTTGCAAAGCTTGTTTGTACAACGATAATTAATTTATAGCTCTTTGTGGTTTGATTGACAATTGCTGTGAACATAAGCAAACAACTGCTGTCAAATTGTTATTCAAATGTTGTCAAGTACTCAAGTATTTGGCTTTATCAGCTCTGAAGCAAACCTGTAAGTCTAAGAGAAGTCAGAGTCCACCTGAGGACACCCGAGTGACTGTGAACTACTCACAGTCAGTCAGCTGCTGCAGGTGATGTGCCTTGTTTTGATATGAAAATACAATCAATCACATGTAAAAGCATATTTTAATGGCAGCCTTTAAAGGCTTAGGCAGCCCAATAACACTGGACATGCATCTTTTCAAAGGACTTTACTACCTGGACAAAAGAAAAAAATACAAATTTGCTGCTGATAAATGCAGCTATAAAAATAATGACAATAAAAAAGACCAGGTGCTCTTCAGACCACATCAAGTGCACAATAAACCATCACAAACTGCAACAACACGGACATTAAGATGTGAAAAGGCTTCCATTCCTTGAGAAGAAAAGCAGTGAATCTGTACCCTGAGACAGGATTTGGGGTCTTTGCTTTTGACTTCCCTACAGCTGAAGTCATTTTTGTTGCCATCATCCAGCCACCATTAGCTGTTTATAGCAAATTATTGGTCATTCTCACAGTGTTTATCAGTTATTCTGCAACAATATGACTGGTTTGTGTCATACAATGTGTCTGTGGTGGGGAATTTGCTCCTGGTATTGCTTTACAACAGGCCCCTCTGGAGATTGAACACCCTTTTATCCCTTCGCCTCCAGTCCCAATCAGATAATTGTTTCTCAGAGCAACCATTTGAAACTGCAAAACCATGTAATCCCCAGTGCTGCTCTGATGGTGCTACAATAGCAGGAGACTGCTCGAAAACTCTGAGGGTCTCATTGTGAGCTCGTTTCTGAAAGGACTGCATTTCAGAATTGTTTATTGTTAGAAGAGGAACTACAAGTCGTAGCAGAGGCTCACAAAGGCAAGATGTCTTCTGTCAATGGTTGAACTTTTGTTTCAGTCTTAAAGGATGTTTTTGTAGTAATGAGGGGCTGTGATGAATTGGGTAAAAGGCCTCACTTCTTCTTCAATTAGGACCCAAAATCTGCTTTTGATACAATTTGAATCCCGTTTTTGCATCATGCGCATTTGCATTCCTACACTGGGTGTCTGCTTGGCTTTTCATCATTACTATATATCATATCAGCTCTCTGCCTCTGTTATGTCCCTTCTGTGCCATATGGGAATTTCTGTACGTATGTTCTACTCAACCAAGACAGCGCTGTCCTGTGTGGGTTGATTTAAAGATACAACTGTAACACTGCTGCATATAGAGAGCCTGGATCACCAGCAATATGATGACATTTCACAGAGACGAGATGAGCATGTGTTCACTTGAAAATCGTGAAAATCTGGGATAAGACAGAAACTATGAGAAGTTAAGAGGAGAGAAAAGAAGAGAAAAGAAGAACCTTTACATTGACCTTTGGAGAGAGACACTGTGAAATCACAGCCATGGCATTTCAAACAAGGCAAATTATATTTAGAAATGAAATGACTAATTGCAATAGAGAGCTCCAATTCCCACCTCTCATTATTTATTTCAACTAAATCATTACTCAGAGTAAAGAATTGATTGAAATGTAGCAAGGATTTCTTATTCCTCTCTGAGAAACAGTCCCCCTTATATATATATTCTGTTTGGCAGCAGGTTATCACTCCCTGAATGCCTCTATTGTACAATCAAGTCAGAAAGCAAACAATTAGAGTTTGCATTCAGGTGTGTTTTTCTTTGCCTTTCTTCATGGTAAAAAAGTCTATTTATAAAGTGAACAAACATTCTGGCTACTTTTCAGCTTTTTTGCAGTTTTAAGTGTTGTTATTCCCTACAGGCAATCAATTTTTCATGAGAGCTTTTGGTTGCAGTCCTAATGCCTTTAAAAGCACAGATGGACAAAAGGCTTTCCTGCATATTGCTTTTGTGTTTCTTATTCAAAATGTAATTTTAAAGAGGAATATTTGCTGACTATTAGCAGAAAAAAAAACTTAAAATGTTGCTAAGTGTAAGCAAAAACACCACTGACATAAAAATTGTTTTGGAGCATTCTTTTCCAATAAGTGTCTATTTCATTCAGACTAAAACTCCATTGTTTCTGCAATTCAACACAGTACTTTTTCATTTGTGGCTGTCTATTGAGTATTTTGATGCTAGTTGGTCCTTTTTCATTTTTTTTTCTCCTCTGCTGCAGACAGAATATAGCCTTCATGTCAAAAACTGAAATCGAGTGTTTTCAAAGTCGCCACTTTCTGTAGAAATCAACCAAGGCCGTCACCTGCAGCCTGCAGGTGTTGGTCTGTTCAGCAGCGATGATGAGATGCGCGGTGCTGTGTGCTCTTCTCCAAGGTGTCAGTCATGTTAGAAAAGAACCAGTGTTTGGGTGAGTCCCATTCCCAGCCTGGAAGCCTTGGGCCTTGTGTCTGCGAGGTTGACAGACAGGTGCTCTGCACATGGAGCCAACTGAAAAAAAAAAAAAAAAAAAAACAGCAACTGAATTCGATAAGAGATAGCAGCCGTACAAGACGGTGAAATGGTCTCTAACTTTCATAGACATTAACTACATCTCTGAATCATTTGGATCCTCACTAAATGAAATATTTATCAGTAGGAGAGCAAACCTATGATTATAAATTATATTTTCATATATCAGTAATCTGAAATTATAATATGTTAGCTGCAAGAGCTGTAATACAGGTCTTACTGTTATAGATTAATATTAATAATGGTGATTTTACCGCTGATTTCCCTTTGCCATTATGAGATAACTGTTTCTATCCCAAGCTATGCATAAAGGTGACATAGAAAAAGGATGTTCTAAATATGTATATGAACACCCCAGTGACATCTGTTCTGCTTTGGGTGAGTTTTTTGTCCACCTAATATAGAAAAAATAGAATCAGAGACATGTTTATTGCAGAGCACATCCCTATATACAAGGAGTTTGCATTGGTGTTGTGGTGCACGCAAAAGCTGACATTGATGAGGCTAAAGATTGACAGACAGCCTGTGAGCTCACCTGGTACAGTGTGTACCATGCATTAAGGTTGCATTTTTATCACAGCTGCACCCACTGCTCTGACTCCACTGCCCATCCTGTCTCACTCCAGATTTCCCTATCATAATAAGAGCAAAGAAACGCCATTAAAAAAATCACACATAGACACACATGATGGACAAGAGTAAGCTAACAAATCCCAACACTGTTGTTTTACTTCATCACTTTGTATCTTCGTCATTTTCTTCATCGTATCAGTGCAGACGCAGCCTTCAACTCAGTATATTCACAAAGGATCAAATTCCTGGCTCATGTGTGTAAGTCCCGTCCACTTCTTTACCCAAACCTCCACCCAAAGGCACACTTAGTTGCTTCGCTCTGATGTTTTCCCCCCTGCTGGCACTGCACCTTAATAATACAAATGTGTATTTCTTGGGCAGGGCAGTCGTCACTCTTACATGCTATCTTGTAATGGATTAGTGGATCTGGTAGATGCTTTGGTGTGAGACTGGCCTTGAACTTGACACTACATTTGTGTTGTTTGGAAAGGAAAACAGAGGCAGAAACAGAGAGACAGAGTAACAAAGAGAAACAGACAAGAGAGACTTTCCTGAGTGTTATACAAAAGTTACAGATGTAGCAGCAAAGTCCTGTCTCTTCACCTGCACAAAACACAGCGAGGAACTAAACCTAGCACCTTCCCTTTTCCTGGTAATGGAAACTGTGGGCTCAGTGTCTTGACAGGCTGGAATTTTGGTAGCCTGCACAAACACAACCGTGTATCTAGTTGAAAAACTATGAAATGTTGTCTACAACCAGTGAGAAAAAGTTACTATAAGTCTGTGAGACTTAAGGTATTTACAAAAAATAACTTTCATGTAAAATGTGTCAATTCAGTAAGACATCCAACTTACAAGTTTCTCTTCAAGCAGCTGTTCCTGTGACTTGAGCGCTGATGCAGGAACTCTGGTGTCTAATTTATCCCTTGACTGTACCACTCTGAGTGGGCTGTGATTTGTATCACTTAAAGATGCCAACAGCACTATAGTACCTTGTGATTTACATCCAAAACATTTTGTGATTAAAGTGGCGGTAACACCGGCAACACTGGGATGTGAGACACCGACATCTGATCAAAAGTGTGGAGGCTCTGAAATGTTTATTTGCAGTATTGTGTGGGTGTGATATTTGAAAATCCCACTGCAAAAATGAGTTTTGTGTTGTGCTTGTGAATCATTCCAGGCAGGCATTTTTATTCAAATCTGCCTATTGAGGCAGTCATATTCAAATGCTAAAATAAATCTTCCTTGATAACATAAAACAGCATGTAACCATGATGAGAAGAGATTCTGCTTCAGGAAGAAGAATCACAGGTGCGCTAATTTTTCAGGAAACGTGTCAGGTTTGAAGTATGTAGTATATTGCTTGGGCTGTGCCTGATAATAAAATATCTGAAGAACACTATCCAATGATTAATATGGCAGAGTCAGTTGTGATTTGTGCACATTCTTAAAGGAATGGAGGAATGGCGCCATGCTAATCTTTCAAAAGACATGAATAATGACAAAGCAATGCGATGCACCCTGGCTTGGTGTGCGATTTCATTTACAAGTGCTTATACAGTGTACATTTATCATTCCATTCAATTGTCTCTTCCCTCCATCTCTACACTCGTGCGGTGAAAAGGACAACAGGTCTGCAGCAAATGTAGCACACCAGCGTGCGCTAGCCAGAACTTATTTTCCTGCCATCCAGATGAAATTGTAGAGCTGTTTCTGTATTTCAGCTTTCCCTGTAAATCCATGTGCATAGATCAGAAGGCCATCTAGTCTTAACTCTGTGGGCTAAGATTGTTGTCAAGGCCTGCTAATCTGGACCACACAACTTGTTGTTTGGTAAGAATAATGAGTAGACTCTTGGCTGATGCTGTGAGCATGCCAGAGGCAAATCTGCCCTCCATGTGTCTCTCTGAGAATAAAACACTGTCAACAGGGAGACCCCGAAAAAGTTTACCAAGTGCACAGAGGGATTGTGGATATAAGGGAATACGATTAAATACACTTTTAGATATGTCTGAATACAGTTAAACTCTACAATGCTGCATTATGTGATTCTTTTGAGGTGTGTGTTAAAAAAAACGTTGAACTGAGGAGTAACTCACAGGATATGAAAGCTACAATAATACAAAAAACTCTAAATGTTAAAATAATCCCGAAATACCAAATATTCAAAAAGTGACATAACTTTTATTTTAAAACCACCTTTCATTCTGTATTACAATTAGGGTATGAAATGTAGATTATTGAGGGATATTATATGACAGCAGTATTGATTGACATGTTTTGGCAGCTCTCTTTAAAGGTAATCTGTGCATGTTTTCTCCACTAGAGGCACTATGGAGCGAAATTTTGATGATAGATTCCTTCTAATCTGTTGTGCTTGCACAAAAGGGTTCACAATGTAGGCCAGTGGTCCTTAGACAGTGTGCCACAGCACAGTGGTGCACTATGGGATTTTACAGCATTCATACAATATTTCTGAAGTACGCAACTTCTGATCAAACATAAGCTTTGTTTCTGCATTCAGTGTCAAGAGGAGGAAGCCGTCTGTTTTGTGTATTTTCCTCGTCAGAGTTTCACGAGTACATGCTGGTACTGGCCGAGCTCCGTGGGGTTTTGTGGTAAAAACTGCAGCGGCCCTTTGACTTGTCTTTGTGTTCTTTGTTATTGAACTGGATTAGAATTGAACTGTTTTGGGGTTGAAGGGAAAACAAATGGATTATTTTCAAAAAGGATTAAACTCTAGGACAGAGGAGAGGAGTCTTTCTCTCTCTCTCATCTCTCTCTTTACAATTCTATTACTTTATTTCTACCTCAGTTTGTGGCTTTTTTGGTTTAAATGGTTGTTTTACTTCGATGCAGTATTAGTTTCAAACAGATTCTTGATTTATTTTGTCAATGAATAAGCAAACTTTACAAATTAAATTTTGAAACTAAAGGAATGTGTGATGGTGATGAAGCAGATAGTCAATTTTTTGTTAGTAAGTAAAAAAAAATGTCTTCAGAATTATTGGAGTGCTAACATATAATCAATGCTTTTTTGTAAGGATACTGATGCAGACATACCGTGAGACTTTGGCTTGTCTTCAGATATGATTCAGGCACAAAAACTCTGGGAAACAACTGATGTAGGCAAGCGACATGATATTCCCGCCAATGGTCCCGAGCAAATCAAGCTGACTGACTGTTGATGGCAGTAACACACCAGCAACACACAAAACATTTTAAAATCTAAAAAAACATCAAGGACAAATGTTGATGAGTGGCAATAACTTTAACCAAAATGACAAAAACTGTCTGCCATCACCTTTCTAAATCAAATCACTATGATTGAAAATTATTAGGGCTTAGACACTAAACTGGCTTTGCTGTCCAAAAAAGCTACCCAGTGACACCTGTATCAAACTGTCTGTGCACTTGAAGGCATGTGATATGTCACCGTCATGTCTACTGCAACAAGCTGTAGACATGACGGTGACATATAATCACATGATCAGATCCAGAAATTTATCAACCTTTTAAAAATTCCAAACCAAATTTCTTTTGGGCTTGAGAGTGGTGATGTCTCAAAAATAGTTTCCAGACCAATTAATCAAGCAAATTTTTTGAGGCAGAATCTTTATAAAATGTACCAATGCATACTCTTGAATTTTATTGTTGATTTAATTGGTTGCTGAAAAACTGAAGATTTGAATCCAGGGTTTAAAAGGATTTCTGATACCCTATGAAGTATAATAACTGGAGAAATTAGTTTTGAAAAATCTGATACTGACTATTCTGTTAAGCAGAGAATGTTAAACACACAACATTAATTGGCTGCCACACAAAATGTAATTAGAGAACAGTAACAGCTTGTTCTTGCAGAAGCCCCTAATAGACAGACAGTGCAGATAGATATTACCATATAAAGATTACAGGGCTGGCACATATAATAAAACCAGCCGCTCTCACAGTAAGATATGATGACAGAGCTGCGATCATGTGAATGTGGGAATATGTTTTGAATGCACTGCTGGGGAGCCTGGGGTTGGATCTGACGTGCGCTGGATGTGATTGATTGTGTTGTTATTGCTAAGGACTCTCTTCCGGCTGCCTCCGGGACCCTTTTCGATCCATCCGCTGTCTGTTTGTACTGCTGCTCATAAATTTTACATCCTGTGCTCGAACCTACAGGGAGCTTAAACAATTGCTTTATTGATGAATTTCGCTCATACGAAGAAGAGCACCACACCAGGCTGGCATGGTACTCTGCACCACAGCAAAAATGAATATTGCTGGGCTTTTTTAAAATGTATTTATTAAGATCTGATAAGCACATGCAGGGTGCTTGTGTGTGTGAGGATTGCCCTTGAAAATGTTTTACTGGTGTTCTTTATTTGCTGCTTTTTTTCATGGTCTCTTAAAACGAAATGTATCTCTAGATGGAGAGCTGAAATTGTGGTTTATGTTGTTTGCAAGGTCTAAGCTGCTTCATTATGTTCCCTGTGGAGAAATAAATGTAAAACTGTAACATTAAACAGAGACAGCCTCTGGAATTAGCATTTGAGGCTAAAAACTGTTCATTATAAAAGAAAACTCTGACATTTTCATCACTCATTTCTTGCAATTAATTCATGTTACAAACATAAATTAAATGCAAGAAATGGTGTAGGTGTTGTAAGAGAGAGGGAGAGAGGCAAAGCTCGTGGTGTGTGTGATCCTATTTATAGGGGCAGAGAGTCAGTATGGGGGGTATAACCTTAGTAGGATTATTAGTGTTATTAGTCTTGTGCTACTAACCTACATAAGAGGGAGCTGGGGACAGGATACATTATATTATGTCATTAAAGTGAGCATCTTTAAATGGACACCAGATCAAGCCGGTTCACAGTAACCTTTTGAAATAAGCATATCAGCAAGGCACTGGCTGTTTTTAAAGAATAAATATTGCAAAGAAAACATGTTTAATTCTTGCCCAGATCAGCTCCAGGTTCCTGGTGAGTCAACTGGGGGTTGGGGAAATGGAGTACTGAAATATTTATCAGAATGTTGCATATTCAGCTGAGGGTCCTTTGTGCGTGCTCGTGTGATCTTTCACAACACGTTCACAAATTAAATATTTATCGCATTTAAATAAAAAGGCGAGCGCTGGGTCTGGCCGAGTGGGAGCGTATGTGTCTGTATGTGTGTGTGCGTGTTTGTGTGTGTGCGCGACTAAGCGCATGAAGGGAGAAGCGAGTCCTGTGCTATCAGGGATGGTTGGTGTGGAGTCCTGAGAGGCGGGGGTGTGTTGAGCCTGTCAGGATGGAGATATGAGACTCACCTCCCTATCTACTCATTCACAGAGACTGGAATCAGCCTCAGCTTTACCGGGGCACTGTAGCTACTGAGGGGGCTGAAACAGACAAAGAGAGCACTGCGCCTGACCTGATGCTGCAGTGTGCCATAATGTGTTATATTTAGAAACAAATGGCATCTAAAATGCACATTTCTGTTCACTTGCAATTTTGGTATTGATTTAAAAAGTGAAATCAGTTTTAGCTTTTGCTGGATTTTCTCCTTTAATTTACTCATTTGAAAAAAAAGGGGAACAGCTAATTTCAGTACAGTAGTGAGGAGTGTCTTGAATTTGCTTAGGATTCATCCAGAGAGCATCATCAAAGGTTGTGTAGCTGTTGATGATCATCATGTGCTTCATACATGCAGAGCAGCATGCCAATGCAAAAGTTCAGCTCAAGTTTATGAGCCATGAATTGCATATATGTCAGCAAATCTTGCCACATTGGCTAAAGCTTCATCTTGAAAATAAGTGCTGTTTATTTTATTTATTTTGCCATCACTTTCACATATAGCATCTTTTGATCTTCTGAAGGTGTTTTATATATTCAAGTTATTATTATAATTAATATTATTTTTACTATTGTTGCTGTTCAACGGTCAGTGGGCTGTTCTTCAGACATGAGGTCAGACTTGGAGATAGCTGACAGAGACAGCCTAGTGGCTTTAGATGGAAATGCATCACTTTGTTATACACAAAATTTT
>JAPZDZ010000012.1:23623631-23648763 GCA_029783805.1 Acanthurus tennentii | reverse complement strand
GAGCTGTCGTCATATTTTTTTCCAACTGAACAACCCCAGAAAATAAATGACTTTTTAATATGCTGCTGGTGCTATTGTCAACATTGTTTCTCTTCTGTGTATATAAGATGCAGGTCAGCAGTTTTCACCACTGCCTTTTCCCTCTGTTTCCCCTTTACAAGCTGAACATAGGTAGAATGCCACAGTAGTTTTTAGCTGTGTTTTCTTCTCTCCTTCTCCTTCCTTCATGGTGCTCCAGTAATTGCTGCTGTGCTTGTGGACATAATAGAGCAGCCTGGCAATGGATATGCTGAACTGTTTCTCTTTCCTCACAGGGCCGAATACAAATCGAAAACGGGGCTCTTTCTATAGCTGCATTAAACCTGTCAGATTCTGGGATGTATCAGTGTGTGGCTGAAAACAAACACGGCATTATTTATTCCAGTGCCCAACTAATGGTGTTAGGTAAGATTGCATCCCTCCCTCTGCTTTTATCCTGCTTATCTGTCTGTGCGTTTGATCATCTCCTAAGACAAAAACCAGCAGCCTCCTATAGCTCTCCTCAGCAATCAGTCTGCAGACTCATTTGATGTCACTGTGGGCTCTGCCAGCAAATATATGAATCTGATGGAGTGTCTCATTTTACTTTCACTCGTCTCATCATATTGATTTGGATACTACAAACGCACTGCATCGCGGCATAGTGCATGCTTTTCTCATGTAGATGAGGTATTGATTTATTTGCAAAGCTTTGATGACTTCCATCTGACTGGCTCAAAAAGAAATTAGATTCTGTCTCGATACATGTGATGACACTTGGGGGTCCAAATAATGGCAGAGAAAAAGTGATAATGGCTGTGGGCAACAATTGAAATCTGTACAGGTTTAAAGCTAAGCGAGTGTAGGTTCTGTGAGTGTAGTTGACGGGTGGGCTGGCAGGTGGGTTCATAGCCCTGAGCCCAAAAGGCATTTGTGCTGAGATCTTATTGATATTTTGAGCTGCTATCACTGCTAGAGCTGAAGGAGAGTTACTGTCAATGCGGCATGATATGATCTGCAAAGATTCAGGCTGGCTTTATTTTTTAATCACATGCCTTTCTCTGTCCTACCTTGCCCAACAAACAGCTTCACCTCCCAGTTTCTCCAAGAGTCCATTAAAGGCCTTGCTAAAAGCTCGGGCAGGCAGCGAAGTCACTCTTGAATGCAAGCCTCAGGCCTCGCCCCCAGCAATTAGCCTGTGGAAGAAAGGGAATGAGATCCTGCAGAGAACTGAAAGGTAGGATAAAAGTCCAAGTGCATATTCCTAGCAGCTTTTATTCATATTCACTGTGAGCCGACTTGTTTGAATAGTGTATTTGGCATTTGTGCATGTGCATAGACGGAAAGGCTAATGAGGATGCTGAGAGCAGGGCACCCACCAGGAAAATTGCGCACGAATAATAATACTGCATGCACCCTCATGTGCAAATAGCTTGGTGTGAGGGATGAAGATGCTTACTGGTTGTATCACTCCACGCATGAAATATTTAAGAGGATAAAAGATTAGCAAATGGAGTCGCTGCTGAAGATAAAGTCCGTCTGCTTTGTGGTAGAAAAAGGAATTCAAAAGAAACTGAAGCTGATGCACCTGTATTTAGGAGTAAAAGTTTTTACAGATCGAATAGGAGGCATGGAAATTTTGCAGCTGTGAAATGATGTTTGCAAGAAGTAAATGCAGCCTGCAGTTGTATATCACTTTTTGTATGCATTCAAAAAAAAATGCATGTAGTTCTCTGAGTGTGTGATTATGCAAAAACTAAATTTCTCCACAAACTCATGTTTGTGAATATGTAACAAAGTTTTGCAGCCACAGAAAGACTTATAAAAAAAAAACTCTGTTGCTGTACAAATATTTTGCATAAGTAAAATAACAACTCATTCAAAATCTTTTTTTTAACTGTGAATTTTCATAAAGTTTGACAAATAAGGACACCGTTTTCCTATCTGTGCAATGACACAATAATGTTTTAGGGATACATTTTTTGTATGCCTGAGCTGAACAGGCATTCAAAAGAAATGAAACTGTCCACCTCCGTATAATGAATAATGAAAGTTTCTAGGGCGTGTGACAGCTGCAGGGTCAGCCCTGTTGTGCCTGAGTGACAAAGCAAATTTAAATATCAACATGCACAAAATGCATCTGCAGCCACTATAAAAACAGGTACACATGCAAATTATATCTGCATGTAAAAAACGTTTTCACACAAGCAAAAAATCTTCCTACAGTTACCAAGCTTTTTTATTATTCACAACCAAATTTGTGAGTATTTTCTTAAGAAACTTACATTCAGATTCGAGAACACCATTTTTTGTTCTTCAAAAGATGATCAGGCTGTGTAATATTTGTAAACCAAATTTTACAAGCCCAAAATATTAATGATTTTTTTTTCTTTCAGAAGTGTTCTGTTCTTCATCCTGGCATTTAAAGAGAGTCTGATTCAAAGCTGCACAGGGAAAAAAACTTGCTGTGGGTTTAAAAGCAGAGTCATCTCACAAGACTAAAAACTCTGCACGCAGAAATTATGCAGACAATGAGCAGACTTCAAGCACCACTTTAAGCAGCATAAAGGGTGCTTGATTGAGTTTGTTGTCCTTCCCCGTCTGATTTCTTATTAAATAAACCAGACGATGAATTTGATTTACTGAAAAGATTTTACACAATATTAAAGACCCAATTAAAAGGTGGGAGGAATTCAAAAGCAAATTAGAGGCAAGAAAACCACACATTTGAGCAATCATTCCGCTGACTCTTCATCATCCAAATTGGAGAGAGAAGAAAAGCTTAGATGGTGACTAAACCCTGCTTCAAGTCATCTCACACACGCATTGAGATTTCTCCGTACACACACACACTCAAACACACAAAACAGGCAAAACACACTGCATAAGAACAACTTAAATGCAGGCGTCTGAGTGCACTGAAGAAATGCTTAACTTTGTGCTGTTAGAATCATTCCCATGCTGCTCATTCAAAAGAAGGCCTGAATGAGAACAATACGAACATCAAGCATCTTGTCAAAACAGCACAGAGGCTCCTTAGTTGGCTCCAGATGGGGAGCTGCATCTATAGCTGCAGGAAATTGGTCAAATTCCCAAGCTGACTGACATTTAGCACACTGCATGTGAAGCCCACATAGCCTTTTAAGGTGTGCAGCTCTGGATGTATGCAGACACTGGATGGTTTTCTCATGCAGTCATGCTGTAAATTAGAGCAATATTTAGAAAATGAATTTTGTGTACATTTTGTCACTAAATACCACATCAGTTCAAGATAGTTTCACCCAAACCACGAAAAATATATTTACTCAATTACCCCGCTTGGTGTGTACCCTGCTGTTATTCAGGATAATTTGCAAGGCGCACTGTCACAAGTTTCAGCTACTATTTTTCTGGCAGAAAGAAGCTCCATTAACAACTGCTCACAGGGAGGTCTGAGATTTATCCGTTACTTTCCTGAATGACATATTGCTGATGTTTTTTTTTCTATGTAGTTTTTCCAAATCTTTGAGCAACACAAACAAAATTCAATTCTCTCTCACTGTGTTGGAGATTGAGACAGAACTTTCAAAGGCATATATTTTAGTTCCAAACCAGAGGAAAGTAAATAAATAAATAAACAAAATACGTTTGGCTGAATACCACAGAACTTTTGAAAGAAACAAAAAAGTTTTTCCTTTCACAAGTTAAAAGTTTAAAAAATGCACCCCTGCTTAGTTCAATGCACTCAGGTGTTTTTGTTACTGCAGCCCTATGGGAGACGCTGGCTGCGTGAGCAGCGTGGTTGCTTGCACAGTCGCGTTTAATGATAATAGGTTAAACTTAGAAAATGACAGAGAGGATTGCGACAAACTAAAGTATGATATTTTTTTCAAATTTTGTCTCATTTTATACAGATATAGACATTATACAGTAGGGAAAGGTATATGTTGCTGATATGAAGTCTATATGATTATCAACAGATCATTCTCGGTTAATTTTGGCCTGGTATAAAAAAAAAAGATATAAAATAGGCACGATTCCAAATCACCAGATGAGGTGCTGCCTTGCCACTTATGAGTCGTGTTTGAGCCTCTGTGCAGCTGCTCTAATCTGTTAACATGGGCATCAAAAAGAGATTTCAGGATGTTTCCCAAACATGCACTGCTCACAGAATTATTTTGTCTTCCATGTCCGTAAGGCTAAGCAATAGGACTCTCTTATTCTGTCTGTGCTGAAGTTGGTTTAGTATTAAGCATTATCACATGAAGTCACTGTCCTCTGCTTTGCAAAAGTAACTGTTAGTTGCTACTACTTACTTTACTTTTCATTAAATGTCCAGCCAGTCAGTGTCATCCCAACATGACAGAGGTTCCTCACTGACCCTAGCAACATAAAGCCTGTAAAACACATTTTATTTATTCATTGAGTCACAGCATTCAGTGTTCATAAAATCTGATCATATGGAGTTGTGTCCCAGGGTGTAGCCTACCACTGAGTCAGTGTGGTGGGTCACCCTGCAAGCTGCTAACCCTCCTCAAAGAAATTCATTTCTCTGGGCTTTAGTGGGGAGCTTTAAAGTGACTTGAGGGTCAGAGTGCTTTAGAGGCTTTTCCATTTTGACAAGAATACAATCCACTAGCATCACGGTACACTTACTACATGAGGACTTAAATAAACTGTCACATTTTAAGACTACTGAGCACAAAAAAAAAATGAACACAAAGTAATGACTACAGGCGAATGAAATACAAAGCTCAGCACTTCTGTCTGTCTTTACACTCATCTTAGTCAGTGCAGTAAAAAGCTGTTTTGCTTCCCTCAGGATCACTTTGCTTCCCAATGGAACACTAAAGATTGCCAATGTTACCAGACGGGATGCAGGCAGCTACACGTGTGTCGCTAAGAATCAGTTTGGGACGGCAAGCACAACTGGGAGGCTGCTCATCACCGGTGAGTTGGGCTCCTATAAGGCCTGTTAAGCTTCCCATTCAAGCACTTCAAATAGGCTATGTAGCATGATAAGAATGACAGATGTTCCCCTGAAAAAGTTTGGTGACTTTTGAAACAACGGGTTCCTCGTGAGACAACAAGAGGTTTATGGCAACTAGTATGATGTCCACTTTGACAGCTCAAAGGACAAGTCATGTTAGCAGATTTTATTAGCTGTAGTTAGCCTGCTAACCACATTACATCTGTGAGTTTGCTGAATTTGTTTTCTGCTTATGTTTCCTGTTGACTTAAAATATGCCAGTGAGCATTCAAGCTGGAAGTTTGATGAGAGGAACAATACCACTCTCATGTCTACAAACAAATGTGAAGCTCTTGCCAGCAGTGCTGCTAACCAAGGTTAGCACAAAGACTGGAGCCTGGAAAACAGCTAGTCTGGTATTGATCTTCCAATTTAACTCTTGGCAAAAAAAAAGAGATTAGCCCATTTACAAAACTTTTCTGAACTTTTCTTTTAAAAATGCCTTTGACTGCCACATAAATGACATCATGCTAATTCAGTGCTCTTATAATGCAAATAAAGATTGAAGCCAAAGCTTGTGGGTCTAGGTTAAAAGTTGGTATCCTCAGCAGTTAACATGGAAATGACATGGAAATAAAGGAGCAGTTTTGTTTTTATGAAGCAAGGTAATGCCAGTCAGCCCTACATAAAAGTTCAGTGGACTTCCAGAAAAAAAAAAACATTTAAAACTGACTGCAGTTCAGATGTTCATTGCATAGAACTACATAGAGGTTACTTAAACATCAGCAAAAAGTGAACTGATAGACAGCTTGTCATTCTGTATGTATTGTGCTGTTAGACAGCATTGCCAAGCAAATGAAACCGTGCAGTTTGACTTTTATTTTTTTCTCATGTAGCTATATTATTTTATTCAGGACATGTTAAATGTTAATATGTCTTAAATTAGGTCATATACAGCAGCAGCCAACATGCACAAACACGCATGCAGGCATACATACAGATCAAAGACATGGAGACATGAAATGACGGAAACCCCAGATTGTTTTTTATAATTCATATTCACCCATCTTGTATGCTCAGTCACTTTGTTATTGAAAACTTGTACTTGTAAAAGTACAAACAGGTTTTATTCTGAGCTAATAATTGTAAATTTATATAGTCATGAATAACAAAATTCTATCCTACAGATGTTGATTTTAAAGTACGGTACACTGAGGCTCATTAATGTCCTCTGGTACACGCTTTGATACAGACTTAAAAGGTGATGAAATGGAACAATGTGTCCAAATCTGTTAGATCGGATCTGTGCCCAGACCCTTCTTTCTGTGTTGCAACAGTCTAACCACTGCATCACCATGCTGCCTAATATCCTTTTCATTCTTCCAAAATAAAGGTCACCCAGTTCTTGTCAATCCATGGTTTGATAATTCCCCCAATTAATATTAATTTATATTCAAGTCATATTGCATGTGTAACATTAACAACCAAGGTTATTGTCCAATTAATACGGCTGGTATACATTATGCAAAACAGCATATAAGTTAGCAACAAAACAGTATCCTTAATTTAGTTAAAGGTCATTATTTATGAATGCACTGACATAACATACATGTGGTCCTCCAGTCCAATTTTCAGCCACATGACTTACTTTTCTCATTAGCTTTTCTTCTTGTCATACACTGACAGCTGAACCATTTAATGTCACAGAATTTAATTACTGTGACCTTTCCTCAACATACTCTGAGGCCTACAATCCACCACAGTTGTCAGAGGAATTGTGCTCCCATCTCTGTAATCCTGTGTCAAACAATTTTTTTCCAAATTGATCGCGGAACAAACCTGAGATGTCATTAAGTGTTGCTAATAAAGGGGCTTGGAAATTAAGTGCTTATTAAAATCAGGAAAAGCACACATCCATGAATAATTTGATGATGGCAGCTTGATTTAGTGGTGAATTGAAGTGAGGTGGCAGTTGCAGGGGTCACGGTGGTGTTAAAAGTTCCCGTAGCAGAGATATTAACATGCTACGCTGTCATCTGTTGTCTGGCCAGAGCCCACCAGAATCACCATGAGGCCGACTAACATGGAGATTATTGTTGGCGAGAGCATCGTGTTACCCTGCCAGATTGCTTGCGATCCAGCTCTGGATGTGTCTTTCTCATGGGCATTCAATGGACAGCTCATCGACTTCCAGCGAGACAGCGATCATTTCGAAAGAGTGGGTGGGGTGAGTCATCTCAAGCATTAAACTCAGCTACTTTCTGGATATTCTGGGATTAATTGGGACATACTGTGTGATGTGCAAGGGTACGCTCCACTGCCCTGCTGAGGGCTTTTCAGACACCAATAATACTCAAGCGAAGAAATTTATACCAAGAGCCATCCATTTAAAAGTTTCCCAGTGGTCATTGGTGGACTGACTTTCAAAAAAGATGGAGATATCTGTTAAAAATCAGTTACATTCTCTCATTAACGTGCAGTTAAAGCTCCACAAAATGGCACTATCAGGCCAGTAATCGCAATCCTTACCTTTTGAATTGGCTGTGTGCACTACGGTGTGTAACACTTCTAAAGATATATTGGTAAAAATGCCATTTCAGTCACACAGAAGGTCTTCATTTATAAAGTCTTGATATTTTTCATTCCTTCAACTCCTAATTTCCCTCACCTCAAGGGAGAACATTTCCTTATCATCTCCCTCTTCCATAATTGAATTTGCATACCTATTTATGAATCTTGAGCCCTGAAATAATTAAGAAATGAGCTGGCTGGCATTCACCAAGGGCAGGCCTAGCACCAGTAAATGTTCATTTGAAATCCTTATACTCTGAAATAATAGTAAGTGACTACTCTTTGTTGAATATTTGTTCCTTTTGATGAAGGGCAGAGTCAATTGTTCAGACCTTGTCTATATGAAATAACTTGATATTTTTTTGCTTTTTGTGGTGCCGTTCATCATCCAAGGTCAGCAGTCTGATCATTGCCTTTTTATGTTAAATGTCCACCACATGTATGAATGCCCTCACAGTGCTGTGGACATGCCAAATTCATATCTCCATGAATGTGAATGGCAATTACTAATGACATTGAACAGTGCCTGGGCATATAATGAGATATAGTTTTCACAGAATCTGTTTTCCCTGTCCAGAGAGATTACCAGCCCCCTGCTCAACAGCTTCTGATGAATTAATTAGCATAATTAAAGCAAATCTGCCTCATCACCTCCTTCCTGCCAAGGCAGGACGCCTTGCTCTCGATCGCAAGCTCTCAGGTAGACCAGGTGGTGGCTGACATTGCAGAGAGAATCAGACATGGCAGAGCTGTGCGTAAAAAAATGTTAGGAAAAATGAGAGCAAACAAAAAAGAAGGAAAAAGGAGAAAAAAGAGCAGTAGAGGTCTCTCTGGCTGTATAAAAGTGCAACTCAGCTGCTTTGTCAGATGCTCTAAAGGGATGGTTTCTTGCCGGCTTGCTATGATCACTAGCTGCTGGTGGTAATGAAACCTGCTCTGACTGCAGAGAGTCTTACCTGGCTTGCACATCAGGTGACAAGGTCTAATGCAACACACTTCTGTCACAGGCTGACAGGCTTTGTGACAGGCCACTTGAAGTGTTGACTTTCAAAAGGATGATTCAAATGAGACCAGAATAACAGTGTTTAGATAAAATGTGTTACCATAACACCGTGAGTCCTGTTTTTTAAAGAAAAAGGGTTGCGACAATCTATATTATGTCACTGGTTAATGATTTTCACCAGCAGACCAAAACTAACAATGAATTGATCCTCATAAAGGCCCTATTACACTGTGCAAGAAAATAAATCTTAAATGTGCATGTAAACGCTTGCAAGATAGGTTTTGTTCTTTTAGCACCCACCATATGTGAAGTATAAACAAAATCTTTTGAATTTTTGTGCATGAACATGGCACTGCACACTAATATTTATGTGGCAGGCGCAACCCATAACTTTAATGTAGAAGTGTTTCAAATGACATTTCTTTATCGTCATCAGTACCTATGTCACATACATTTTGCTTTTGCAGTTTCATCATAGATCTGACACCTTGGTCTATGGTTATGATCCAGAGACCATATTAAGCTCTAAGGTACAAAAAACAACTCTCAGGAATCCAAACTGGGTAAGGGGGTGTGGTGGGGAGAGACTGTTTTGGTTCATGTGGGTGAGAAACTTCCTGGTGTGTTGTCATTTGGGAGAGCCTAATTGCCATTACAGCACAGTTCAGGTCGCTTGTATTAAACGTTTCTTCTAGAGCAAGAGCATCACAGAAGTACTCTAAATTAACTGAGTGACCCTGTGGGATGAATACATGTTGCACAAATATGTAAATGTCAGAGAAAACCACCAGCATGCTCTTGGTTGCACTCCTGACCTGATGAACCTTATTCTTTCTTGGAGACTGCAGGCTCTCCTACTGCAAACACTGTTGTTTGTTTTTGAGCCATAGCCATGAACAAATCTCTTGCATTACTGGCAATGATGAACCAAACCTGGGAATGCTTTTGAGAGCAGACTCTAAGACGTTGTGGCATCTGCTTAAGAGTCAGGAGGTCAGGTCGGAGTGGTCACAAAAACGTGTAACTCAGATGCTGATGATGATCAAGCAGTGAACCCTTTGAATACTTACTCACTAAAGTTTTAGCTTGTACCTGTTAAATGGACATTATTTTACAGCACTCTATTCATCCTCAGTGTGAACAGTTTTGAAAGTTCTTAATTGCACCTTGTGTATGCAAATGAGGTATCTACTCCTACACTTGCCCATGGGCTCTTGCAGTGTCATTTTTCTGCAAGCCATCTGTGGTTGTCAAAGCTCAAAATTAGCTGTTACGTGGACAAATCTCACAGAGCACAGACACAAGAGAACTATCATTTCACACTTGTAATAATTCAGCTGCACAATTGCATTCCCACTTTCCCCTTGGGTGTTGGTTTCTTTCGAAGTTTGACTTAACAGCAGCAGCCACACATGCATACAGTACTCTGTTACATATCAGTGCTGGAAGATATGTAGTCTATAGAGGAACAGTGTGATGCTTAAATGGTTAGTAGAACATCAATCCTGTTTGTCTTGCAATTATGCAAGGTAGCTGGCTTGCACAAGCTAAAGTTAATAGCCATTTCACAATTCTGTTGTTTATTTACCTGGCTCCTTGACCAGTTATGACTTCTGATAGTGGCTTGTGTTCCCGCGGCCAGTTGCACCGATCGGTTTTGACTAAGTCTTGACTAACTCCTAAGTCAGTCTTCATTAAGACCAGTCTTAAGAGTGAATTCTAGGTCAGTTGCACCAACACAGCTTAAGCCTGGTGTTAGCTATGCCCAGTTTTAGCGATTTGTGTTCATGTGAATGGCCACAATACTATGGCTATCACCTAGCACCATGCTTTACTAGGATATGCTGTTACATCTCTCCTTTTGTTAATTTCCGTCATTTTGCTGCAAATATGGAAGATCAAAGAAAGCTCAATTTAATTTCCATGGACACGGAAATTAGAAAATTTAAAACAGATGTACAGCTAACAATGGACAATGCTAACTGCCAAGCAGTCCAACTTAACTACAAATAAGAGGAAACCATCATGTTTAGAAAGCAAACACAGACAAAGTTAAGGATTGTTCTGAGTCAGGCTGCCTTCGCTGTGAGCTATAGTGACAGCCAAGATTCCGACTTTACGCCTCCCCCTGACCAGGCATAAGATATATGACCAGTCTTAGCGAGAAGCATGCTTAAGCCCTGGTGGTGCAACGGGCCTAACCGCCAAATTACACTTACAATGCCAAGTTACAACCAGTCTTAGCTAAGACCAGACTTATGCCCAGTTGGTGCAGTTGGCCCCAGGAGGTGAAGAGCAAGCCCCGAGCAAGTGTGCTTAGAATTTGGCACCATTTTTTTGTCTTCAGTAGGAGATGAACACCATCAACATTGTAGGGAGGATGCAGTGAACAAGGGCACTGATGATTTTGGTCCTTTAATGAGAATTTTGTTGATAAGAAAAACAGAAAACAATAATCTTATCTGTTCAAAAGACTTTCCTTATTGCAGCTACAAATAATCCAACTGTCCTCATTCAGATAAAGTTTGCTGATGTTTGTTGTGCTCCCTCATGGCCATCACATG
Source organism: Acanthurus tennentii (assembly GCA_029783805.1). Classification (NCBI taxonomy): domain Eukaryota; kingdom Metazoa; phylum Chordata; class Actinopteri; order Acanthuriformes; family Acanthuridae; genus Acanthurus; species Acanthurus tennentii. Next base: position 23,637,659 of record JAPZDZ010000012.1, on the reverse strand, counting down.
TATCCTGCTTAAAATAATATTTGCTCTTTACACTGGGAGTTCTTCTCAATCTTGCTTGAGCTTATGTAATTACAGAATAATTAGGATTGTCTTGCCAATTAACTAGATTTTGTTTGTTTTGTGTCCTGTGTATAGCTGGTAGCTCTTTGTTGGGGTTGTGGGGGCTGGTTGGTTGGGTAGCGCCTGAAGGGCAGCCAATAGCATTATTTGTGCGGAGTACATCTGCCATGTCTGTTTTTGTTGTTTGGAGAGATGCAAAAATCAGTGGCCTGGAGACAATGTGATTGTGCAAAGCATTATAAATGTTTCAGAACATCCCAGAGCCAAAAGCTGAGTGATAAAATAACACCGCATCTGTTACTTAGCTGATCATATTCCCTTCCAGAGTATATCGGGGGATCTGATGATTCGTAACATCCAGCTGAACCATGGAGGGAAATATGTCTGCTTTATTGACACTGACGTGGAGAGCCTGTCCACCTCTGCCATCTTGGTTGTCAAAGGTAAGAGAAAGGTGTCGGATGACCTGCTCACCATTTCTTTTTTTATTGACAAGAAAAGAATGTTTATGAAATTCTGTTAAGGCTGTACAGAGAATAAGGCTGTAACAAAGAAAAGGCTGAGCTTCGTGCAATAGCCTTCCAGATCTTGTTAATTGTAGATCAGACAGAACAATGCATGAAAAGTAAAAATAGTAAACAATTACTGGCTAAAGAGCAGCCGAAGTAAAGGGCAGATTCCACCTGCATTGTGTTTTAGCTGTGATGCAGTTGCCATAGTGGTTCAACGGGAACTCGAGATAATTCATGTGATTCCACTGAATGTGACAGAGCATTTTTTTAAGCATTTCAGAAGCTTCACTCCGCTTCACTCCACAGCTGCATCAAGCTGCTCACAGCAGATTAAGTGAGGCCCGAAGTCAACCACAGGAGTGAAACAGAGAATCTGGTCAATTTTCAAAAGAAAACACCTTGTGTAGACTACTGATCTTATCACATTGTTAAACCAAGCACTTAAAAGAAAAACAGAAAACTGTAATACATAGCCTATGTGCCCAAAGTAAAAGCACAAGCATCATTCCAAAATGATGAAATAGAGTAAATCTGGGCGGGTCATCATGCAAATGCATTACTTCTGAAACACTTCCAGAAGACTTTGAAGCTATGTGGTGACTTGATAAAACCATATACATTTGTTATGCCTGTAGAAAGGAATATTCTCTTTATATTGTCATTGGTAGGAGTGTGAGATTGCATTGTGATAGAGACTGCAACTCAAGTAAATGTTTTTACAAATCTTTCAGTTATAACCATTTACAATCTGCCACTATGAGTCACTTGCAGCCTTTAAATAAAGTACAATTTCAAATTTGTCCGTCATTCATTCCTTTTTTCAGTCCTTGTATTATATGGTTAATAAATCAAAGGTTCAGTGTGTAGGATTAAGGGGTGTCTGGTAGTAAGGCTGCACCCATCTAAATATCCCTTCCCTCACCCTTACGTTCCGTACATGAAGTAGAATTAGTGCTGGGATTAATTATAACCCAAAAAACAAACAAATGAACAGAAAGTAAAAGAGGCCATTATATTACATTTCTGACAACAGATCACTCTAAATCTTGCCCACTGAACCTTTACAAAAGTCACTTAATACAAGAAAAAAAATCACCAAAAAAAATAAGGTTTGGCTTTTTTATGTTTATACATTTTATCTGATAAATATTTGAATATTTTTTTTATGAACTGGCATCTGCCCTCTAGCAATTTTGCAAAAGAGGCCTTTCAGGCAAACCAAGTAGAGTATTCCTGCCCTCTTATATTTACTGTAAATGTTATGGCATTGAAGCATCTGCTCGAGTATTTAAGGAGAAAAAGGATTGATTTAGAAATATGTGAGAAATCCCAGAGGTTCCCCATAAATACACACTGAAGCAAAGCAAAAAAATGGAATGCAACTTCAGGCTGCGGTAGCTTTGTTGATATGTGCTTGGTGTATCTGGCTCGCTGTGTTGGTTTATCTCTGGTGATTTCCATTGGTATTCATGCCCTTAACAAACTGTAATAGCTGTCCCAGGTGCTTTGAGAAGGCAATGTTTATCACAGAAAATGACTGTAATTGGCTCATTTACACATCGACAAAATATCATGGAAAGCATTTGAATAATTGAGCAGTAGTGCAAACAACAGCAACATGGTAAAGCTGAAGCGTGTTACAGTTGAACACTCACATCTCTCTCTGTATCAAGCTTTCTTTATTCTTCTCACAAGTGTATGCTCCCATGAAGCCCCTCTTTTCTTTCTTTTCTTTCCTCCTAAATAATACCCTTCATTGTTTCTTTCTATGGCTGGTGTTCCAATGTTCAGTAATCACTTTGTAGCCCTGCAGATAACACATGCAGTGAATGAAGAGTCCCTGTACGCACACACCGAGGAGGTAGTTCTTAATTAAATGGAGCGCGATGGCCTTGATATGTAACAAGGTGCAGAAATCTTTTTTTTTTTGTTTTATGAAGGGGGGCGTCCTAGAATGGGTGATCATTTCAAGTACACCCTTCCTATTGTCTGATTGAATTAGGTCCGCCAGGTCCTCCAGACAAGGTAGCAGTGGAGGAAATCACAGACAGCACAGCACAGCTCTCTTGGACTCCTGGAAGGGACAATGGCAGCCCCATCACTGGCTACATTGTTCAGGCGCGAACGCCATTTACCGTGGGCTGGCAGGCTGTTGACACAGGTATCATGAACACTTTTTTTTTCAGCATTTATCCTATTATTAGTGTTTATTAATCAGTCAGTTGATTCTATTCGTCAAGCAGTCTGATTTTCTAAAGAACTTGTTTCTACTTTTTAGTGCCAGAGGTGGTCAACGGTAACATGCTGACGGCCACAGTGGTGGGTCTAAACGCCTGGGTGGAGTATGAGTTCAGGGTGGTGGCTCGTAATACCGTAGGCCTGGGAGAGCCCAGCCCATCCTCGGCTAAGACCAGGACAGAAGATGCCAGTATGTAAAATTAAGCACTTTAATGCACTCACACACACTCATGCTAAAGAAAATACACAAGAGGTGAAGACCAATTTTGCTGTAATATTAAGAATATAATTTTGATATTAATCTTCATTTTTCCTGTGTTTATGAATTAATAGGAGAAAAAACTACAATCTTTCTTCTGCCAAACAGATAATGAGAAAAATAAATAAATAAATAAATAAAATAAAATAAAATAAAAAGGCCAGCTGGGAAAACGTTATTTCTTATTTATTTATTTTTCGTTATTTATTTCGATTTTTTTAGACCTGAACATGATTTTTTTTTCTTTTCTCTTCTTTTTTAGTCTTTTTAAGCAAAGACTCGGACATGGTTAACATTGTGAAAGAGTCAATTTAAACCCTTAACCACAATCTTATCCCATACTTGATCATGGTTTATTTCCCAAACTAAACTATAGCTGAAAACTGAAAATAATAAGTTGAGTTTCTCAGGGTTTCTAAAGCCCTAAAGGCAAACTTCTCCCATGTGCAGGGTGGTGTGGAGAACAATGAAGTAGTGAAAAACAAGTTTAACAACTGCTTAGACAAATGATCTTGAAAAAGTTATCTTTATGTTTTTAACTGTTTTCACAGATAAAAAAAGTCATTTAAAAAATAAATATCTTGCCAAAAGAAGAAAGTCCTTGACACAGATGGAAGAGGAAAAAAAAAGGAAAAGAAAGCAACTTAAAGACCTTAAGAAAGATTGTCCTTGCAAAACCTTGTTTCATCTGTTCCTAAATAATAAACAAAGGAGTGAAGACAATTTAGATAAGACTTATAAAATGGATAACAAGATTTTCATTTTTTTTACTTGCTATTCCAGGCTTCCGTAGTAATCATTAGTTGGTAATGTTTGTAGGACAGCAGTTCCTTAATACTGCCTTAAGGTTAAAATAAACACACTGGCAATTGTTTGATTTTCTGCTGAAAATAAAAATGTCTTGACATCTCTGATGGAGCTCAGGAAGTGCATTTTAATTGGCATTCTGTGATGGATGCGGAAATGTAGAAATAAGTTCAAGAAGCAAAATTCAGCATATAAGAGATCCTTTGATTTTGCAGAGGTATGTGTGTGATCATCCTCGTTACTGAAAGCCACAGCAACGACCGCTGTTTGATTTTTTTGTTGTAATATAAATAGACCAATCTCAGCACTGAGACTGAAAGTACAGCCTGATGTCGAGAGGTCCTGTGTGTGAAGGTTGCTGATGTAACTTACATGGCTGTATTTTTCAGGAAGGATTAGCTTTGTGGCTTCCCTTTTTTTGGTCTAATGATAGTTAGCATTACCATAATGCTATAATAAAATATAGCACGGACAGTAACATGGGGCTTGGTAAGGTGTCTTTGTTTCAGTGCAGAGTCTTTACTTAACAAATACACAGCCAGACACACATTAAAAATCCAGGTTCCCGAAGCTATTTACCAGGCAGGAGGGTGCAATGAAGAAGTGTCGGAATTTCACTTCCCAACATTTCATACATGAGCATCAGACATAAATGCAGTAATAACAATTTACTGACACATTAAATGGGATACTCCACTTACTAAAGGTTACTATAAGGACGTGCACGAGTGCTCTTCCACCTACACTATTAGTTTTACCATCACACTGCAGTGCACAAACAGCTGAATGGAAATAGGAATAGAGTGGGTTGAGTTGAATGTCATTTGCAAAATACTACAGATCTCGGCTTGGTGTTTATGCACGGTGACAATTGGGCAATATCAGTAATTCACTATTCTATGAAATGTTTGTGTTCGCACGGAGGGGTTTGTGTGATGTAAACTGGAAGACAGTATCTGCAGCAGGCACCGTTGTCATAAAGTTACAAGCATAGTTGAAGCTTGTCGTTGAGCTTTGTAAACTGTGTTCTAATTGCTCCCCTCTGGGCTTTACCTCTCAGTTCCTGATACAGCTCCCACTGATGTCGGAGGTGGAGGCGGCACAAAGTCTGAATTAGTGATAACATGGGAGGTAAGTCATCTGTCACATTTTACTGTTCTCTCCATGGCCGAGTAATGGTTTTGCTTAATTGTGCAGAATTGAACGGAGCATTTTTATGACCTACATTAGAGTAAGACACCTCTCCTCTGGCTCAGCCTCTGAGTGCCATTTCTCCCACCAAAAGCAGGGCCAGAGAGCACTCTCTGAAGAGTTTTGCACTTTCGCCACAATTACATAGCCATGCAGGAGGAAAAGATAAGGCAAAAGGTGATTGCAGAGTGTTCTGGGTGAAAACGACAAAGAAAGAGGCAAAGTGTCTAATCATAGGAGCCCTTGTTGAGGTAGAGCGCAGAGACGGGCCTGTCTGTTTCTTTGTCTGTATGCGTTTTAATATCACTATAGTTTTGTGTTTTGCTCCCAGCCTGTTCCCGAGGAACTGCAGAACGGAGAGGGCTTTGGCTACATCATCGCCTTCAGGCCTGTGGGCACAGTCACGTGGACGCGAGCGGTTATCTCCACACCTGGTGTAGCACGCTACATCTTCCGCAATGATACCATCCCACCATTCTCACCTTTTGATGTGAAAGTGGGGGCGTACAACAATCGAGGGGAGGGGCCCTTCAGCTCGATTGCCACAGTGTATTCAGCAGAGGAAGGTACAGTACAGACTTGAGTGTTGCTTAAATAAGCTATAATCTCTTCTTTTACAACTCTGACCTTGGAAAAGTAATGATGAAATGATTTCTTTTTTCCACTGCTGTTATTTCCTTCCCCTCTCCAACTGGAAATGTCAACTTGATATTAGTTGTCATGCTGGTAGATTACAGGAAATCCTAGAAGACACTTACCTCACCGCGCTGTCAGGGAGGTATTCTGTTAATTGAATTTGCTGGGCAGATAGTCTTCCCTTATGTCAGTCACAGATCCCATTAAAAGAGAGATGGGGAAATAGCTTTTCAGTGAAACTACAGGTCTATTCTGTGCCTTTCCTCTTACTGCTATTAGTGTGTGTGATGGTGTTGGATGAGTCTCTGGGAATCTCACCAGCGCTCTATCTCTGCAGTCCCCAGTGTGGCTCCTAAGAGGGTTAGGACTAGAAGTGTGTCTGCGGTGCAAATTGAAGTGATCTGGGAAGCTCTCCCTGCCCTGCCTGAAAGAGTGCTCGGATATGAGGTACTTTGTGACTCTCTGCAAAATCACTCTTTCCTTATTCCTCAAATAGCAAGATAATTGAGCTTTCCCTTGTAGCTTGTTTATCACCTCATAACTGTACTTTACTTGTTCTTAAAAATGTCTTTTTTTCTCTTTTTTAACATGTAATGTTCTACTATTTCTTCTGATGCTTCTCTGCAAAGATCGTGTTTTAAGTGTAATATTATCAAGAAATGACCTCAACACTTTGGTGCACCGACAGCAAACCCACCAGAGGAGAATAAAATCCCTCATCCTTTCAAGAATGCAAAGAGGACTTTGCTGTTTTTTCCACCCCCGGTGCTCTTTCAATATCTGTCACCTCTGGCCCGCAACACAAAGCTCTCCAGTTGCCATAGCAGTGGCCACATTGTCCTTTTAGAACAGAGCTCATTTCTCCAAACGTGGTCCTGAAGTGGATTTTGTGGTTAAAACTGCTGAAACTCAACAGACCACCAGAGTATGTATGGATCTGAGGCTGCAGACTGCATGTATACGGCACTCAGCCTTTAACTAGAGGTTATTAGGATTGCAAAAAAGATCCAGTTTCAGTTTAATGCAATCATCATTATTACTGTAAACTGAATTCAAGTGCTTGGAATACACAGCTTTAATTGACGACAGATTTGAAATGAAATTATTTATAGCCGAAATATCCCTGCGGGCAGACTTAACATTTCAGTTTAATTATTTATTGATTTAACTCTTATGTCACTTAATACCAGATACATGAATATTGAAGATGACCCAAAGCAAGCGGCAAATTAGCCCATTTGCTTTATCAAATACCTTTTCACCTGCACCTTTAAGACAAATAGCCTGAAGGAAAGCAAACTCGGCAGTTTGTTTAACAGAATCCTGCTTTGCTGTAGCAAATGGTTTACTAACAAGTACATGTTAGGTATTTTGAGACATTTGCAAGATTTATCCATGACCTATTTGATTACTTTTTATATTCCGTTTCCTCAGACAGCAGTGAGACCTAATGTTGTTTTCATAAACAAAGGAGGCAGCAATCACGATTTTTTTCTTTCTAGGTCAGTTATCAAATGACCCACTAATGCCCTTTATATATGGCCAGTGTGGTTGAGAGGATGTGCATCCGTAATTGAGCCTCCACGAGTGAAAAATTCATTATTCATCATCTCCCCCTCCCTCCCCCTCTGTAATACAAACAGCATTTCAGATTTCATGATGGAATATGAATTTCAATAATGCAGTGAAATGCACCACTAGAATCTGGCTGCCTGTGCCATTGATTGTGACCTTTATTTGTTTATTTATTTATTTTCACCCAACAGGTCGTGTACTGGGAAGATGACACCAAGCCGGACACTGTTGGCAAAGTGCGCATGTCTGGAAACTACACGCTGGTTAACATCACAGGCTTGAAAGCGAACACAGTGTACTACCTCTCTGTGGCTGCTTTCAACACGGCTGGCCCGGGGCCACAGTCGGCACCCATCAACAGCACCACAAAGAAACCACGTGAGTGTGTCCCAGTGGGGCATTCAAATCATTTCTAAATGGTCCTCGTTCATGAACCCATGTTTCTTTCAGATGACGTGGTACTGTCCTCAACATGATAGCCATGGCAATTTCCTCAGATATGTCGGTCGTGCTCACCAAATTTAATCTGACAGGAGAGCTTTCCCTTTACCTTAGAAAAAAAAAGCAAGAAGAGGAGCAGATAAATCAGAGGGTTGAGTGGAACATAGCTACAGTACTTAAAATGGACAAGCAATGTTAAGGCTAAACTAGACCACTGCTGTGCAGGCTGGACTGTTGAAATGTAGTCCTTTCAGCCCACAGACATTCCACAGTTTGAGTGAAAAAGTAACCACAGCATGGTCAGAGCTTCCTTTGGCAATCCCTCTTTTTAATTTCCTGTGGCTAGAGAATTTCTGTCCATGACCGTACAGCAGTGAGAATTCTATGGTACCCTTGGAAGCTCAATGTACTACAGCATTAAAAAAAAAGCACACAAACGGATTAAATATAAGTAAATTAGGAAAATGTCAAACAACTTAAAACATTTGCTGAATTTAGAGGGAAGCTGTAAAGTGAGAAAACAACCAAATACATAAAAATACAGGTTTTGTATTAAAAAGCACGTCTCTGTACTTCAGTTTTTTTTCTTTATTTCAATTACTTTTGGGTGTTTTTTTATATTATCAGGGGGTTAAGGGGGGAGAGCGTGAGGATGATACATAGCAATAGGCTGTGCCAAAGACTCAGTCTTGATGTGCACGCTCTAGCACCTGCACCTGCTGGTTGATTTTTCTTACTTTACCACACTTACTTCCAAACAATGCATGTGTTGTCATATTTTTTAAGATATTTTCCTCATTTTCTTTTGTTTTGTTCATTTGCAGGTGTTCTCTAGGTTGCAGTCTGTTAAGCTCTCAGGGCCACCTCCAAACTCCCTCTGTCTTAATTAGTGAGGGTGCTCCACTGCAGCCTCAATTTATTATTCAGACTGATAAAAAGAGAGTTTTTCATATCTAAATCTTTCCACACGGAGATCCTCTATTAAGCAGGAGCTCCACTCTAAATTGTTTCATATACATACATTGTTATAAAAAAAATCAACCACAGGTGAAAGTAATGCAGTATATCCGGTGGTATATTTTTAACTTTTTTTCTAGCTCCAAATCGGGCTCCGGTCAACATACAATGGACCATGATTGGCTCCACACTCACACTGCACTGGGATCCTGTTGTAGCTATGGAGACAGAGTCAAAGGTCACTGGATATTTGGTAGGTCCCAATTCACCGAAAAGCTTTGAAGTCCATCCAGATTAGATTCTGATGGTTATTGCATTAGCTCATTTTTCTGCATCACCCTCTGCTGCCTCAGGTGCTGCTGAAGAGACATCGCTACAATACCATCACCACTATCCAGACCAACAAAACCACTGTGGGGCTCAGCCTCTCCGCCGATGACAACTATCTCATTCAGATCAAGGCCATGAGTGAGGGCGGTGATGGTGTGGAAAGTGAAACCATCCACATCCATAAATTAAGTGAGTTTATTGTTCTCTTTCTATTTTTATATCCTTTCCTTTTTTGACCACAGGTAAAGCTGAAGTAAGGATTCAATAATTCAGAGACAACATTTAATTTGGCTTCATTGCATCCCTTTCCAACCATGTGTAATGGACTTATTTCAAGTGCGAGAAAAGCGACCTTTTTAGAAATGCGTGCGCGGTGTCATCCATCTCTGCCATTAGGTTATTATTCCTTGTTGACTGGCTGCACAGCGCTGCAGCATATAAAGCAGTTCTGTGCCCCCATCCCACTGCTGTACAAAATTGTGAGGCAGCTCAGTTTGCTGCTCTCCTCTTTGATGTGATACCAACTTTATCTTCTCAGGATACTTAAATAGCCTCTCCTGTTGAAAACTAATAATAATGTAGGTATGTAAAAAAAAATAAAAAATAAAAAAACACAGTTTGCTTTTGATTTATGATGACTTGTCAGAAAATTTAGAGGATAGAATAGCAGAGCACAGGTTTTCTTCTTTTGATTGGAGGGGTATTTCTGGTTCTTCACAAGCCACTCTGCTGGTTTTTCTGTTGCAGGCATGGGAGCACGGGGCTCAGGAGCGATTCGCCTCAGCCCATTTTACCTCTCTGCAGTTCTCATCAGTGCACTGCTCTGCTCCGTCTGGTGATGTCTAATCAGAGCACAAGGAGCGCCACCCCCCCTTCATCCTTTCAGTCAGCCTGTCCTATGTAAACCCTCCACTGGACTGGCAAGATGCCCGGGCTTCAGTGGCAGGGCTGGGAAGGACTGGGAAGGACCGGAGTCCACTGATATCTTAAAGGGACCATGCCACTTTCTTATAAAGGACCACCAGATAGAGACATGATCATATGCGTGCATGATATCTTTCGGTATTTCTTTCAGCGTCATAAGTGCCACTGTAGTCTAGGTTTCATTAGGAGTTATGATGTCGACATGACCTACAAGTATCATAGGAGATACTACTGCCTTAAAACCCATTTTACACATACAGTCCATACCAAAGTAGGTGACAGAGGCTGCTTGCTTTATGGTTTCTTTTTTCCTATATAAAAACCTTTGGTATAAAAGTGTATTCACAAGAATTTATCTTCTCAAGGTCACCTTCTCTGCAGGTGATTAGCCTACATACACTGACTGCATCCATATTTTATTGTCTTAAACTAAATCTCAAACTGAATCAGTTAAAGTGATTAAACATCAGCTTATACCCACAATCATCATATTTCTGCAGCTTTTGCCAAATAGAACACTTATTTCAGACTTAAAAGTTTTACCAGGCTTTGTTGGATATATAAAAGATGCACAGGAAATTGATCAACTGTGCCTCAAACCCACTTATCTCTGTGTACTAAAATAACATTAGGTCTGTCTGAGAGCCACTGGCTCCTGAGCTTAAGGCCCTCTCTACTATACTCTGATAGATCCTGGCATTTGCTCTCTATCTCATGCTCCTCTGAATAATAAATGCCTATCATGCTCTTCATTCTCAGTCCAGTGAAAAAGCCGAGAATGCAGAGAATAGAGACGCGGTGTTACGAAGTCAAGCAGGTCCCATGTGTACTGTTTCTTCACTGCATTTAGACGACCCGTGTTCTAGATGCGTAGATCATATCTCAGAGCATGTACCATCAAATGACCAGCTGGCCCAGTGCACAATGAACTACAGGATAACAGTGCCTTCACTCAGATTTCTTTCTTTCTTTTATTTCTCTCTTTTTCAAATAGCTTAGGAAAAAGATTCATGTGACAGTGGAGGCAATGTTTGCTTTTCTCTCTGCAGAAATTAGTGAGAAAGAGGAAGGAAGAACAGGAAATTCATAATGTAGAGGGAGCCCATTATGGGAAAGGATATGTTGATTAAATTTTCATTTTCAAAAAAAAAAAGTACACTGGGGCACCCAAGACAAGACAAGGGTTAGAAGCTTTAGAAAACCCGCAACGGATTGAGATACACGGCGGAAATTTTGATTTCAGCATTTATGGTCTGGGGTATAAGAAATGTATGACTCCATCCGTGGCATAATTTATGGGCTATTAAGGCATCAGAATAATTGATGCCAATACCACGGTGAAAGAGGCCAGACTGGAAATGGAGCAAAAGGCATGGCTGTCGTTTTATCCTCACCCCATCACCGTCTCCCATACCAGACTGAACAGTTACAAAAGAACATTGCTACTCTGCTGGTGGAGCTACTTTTCATGCTCTTTTATCATGTGGATGAGTCTGTCAAAAGCAACCCAAGTAAGAGCCGTGGTGTGATTACCGTGCTCCTCACAATGTTCACGTGGATGTGGAAGGATACAGTCAACTAAACTGCTACACATTACTGTGCCTTTTGCCGAACATGGGGCTGTGTAGGTCATTAGCTCGAAGGCTGTCGCCGTCTGTATTTTGCACCCCCCTCTCCCTCCAAAACCCCACCTGCCCCAAAGTCGAATGAAAGCACAAGGAACTGATGCAAGGTGACTGGATGTCCTCACTTAGCCGTCTGAACAGGTGTGCAGACCCCAGAGGCCTCGTAAAAAGTCCAAACGGCCGACATAATCAGGCTGTCCTATCTGCTCCTTGACTGGTTTCATAAAGCTCTGTGCTCGTTGATTAGACTGCTGCAGACCAGTCAATGGGATATTGATTTTCCTGCCCCATTATTACAGCTGTCACAATTCAGCTGTTTGATTGACTGATGGCCGCTTTCTTATTGCACTCCTCTGTTGTGTTACAGTCATTGATGTTTCAGATGTCCTCCACAACTTTACTCTCTATCAGACAATTTCAAAGGCATTCTTTTTTTGCATTGCTATGTTTTGGTTTTCTTTTACAGGAAATATCATTCTATCTGCTCTTTTCTTCACATATTTTCTAAGTGTTTTATAGTGTAGTGGTAGATTGTGACTTTAAATTGGAGCAGTGACCTGAAATTGATTGGCTGACTGATTCTGTTGAATTAAATGTTCAAAGCAACCCCTGTTAGGCTGCCACGCACCAGCTGTGGCAGCCTTCTTCTGTATGTTTGTTTCCGACAGCATCAAAGCCCAGTCACACCAGCATTTAAAAAGTAAAATTTCTTCATGAAATCGGTCCCTATTTCAATGGCTTTGCTCCAGTCAGTGAATTTATTTGTAGGGTAAACTTGTGTAATCTTTTTTGTGTGGAGTTCAACTTGAGTAAAGTTTTTATGATCTTGACCCTTAGCAAACCATCTGGACATTGCTCACCTTTGATGTAACCAGAGAATCCAAAATAGAGGAAGCTAACATAGTTTATGTACTGTGTTGCACTATTTACTGAACCTTCCTCTGTAAGAAGAGAATTAACTCCCTGAGAGGAATGGATTTTGAGTTTTGATAGAACAAATATCAGTATATGAATAAACTGAGTCAACTTAGAGTCCCGTTATGCACCAAGATGAGCTTGCTGACTAGCAGCAGGCAAGCTAGCTAGCTTGGAGAGCTTTTTAAAAAAATGATGTACAGTCCTGAGAAGAAAAAGTCCAGCGTATTTAGCTGTTAGCTAGACAGCTTAAGTAGTTTCAAAACTAGCCCAGTGAGTATTCACAGTGTCACCAAGCCTCTATCAACGCCTGTTACACAAAGATGTGCAGATGAATTCTGACATTTTCTGGTGTGACCGGGCCTCAAAGCAGCTTGTGTGTGCTTAGTTATGTGATACAAGTGTTTATATTTCTGTTTATATCAAATTAAGGTAACCTCATTTCCAGATGGTAGACACAGTTATTATTTTACAGTGCTTAAATATGTGGCAGTTCCTCAGAGTTTTTATTTATGTAGTTGTAATTCAGGCTAATGTTTCATACCTCTGCTTACACTCACATTAGAAAACAATACTATGGTTTATGGCCTTGTGCTTTAATAATAACTACATAGTACAATCTATAGGAAATGAAATAACGGATTGGAGCCACCAGCTGGAATGGTTGAAATGTATTGATCACAGAACAACATAACTGTTTATTCCATATGATCACAACATGTTTAGATTGGTTTTTGTGGTTGTTGCTAGAAAGAGGTGTACCTGGTGCAGTGTAAATAGCTTCCATATATTTTTTAAACATGGCCATCAAAGACAACCTTATTGCTTTTATATAGTGTGTCCTCCGACCTTAATACTGGTGTATTAATCAATTATCTCTGTGAGATACTGACCTGTAGAATGGCATTTTCATATTGAAAAGTAACTGTTTTGTCTTGTATACTAAAATTGTGCATGTTAATCATTGTTTGTGAATTTGTGTTGGATTTTTTTCTAAAACTATAACTCAATAAAAAGGTTTATTCCAGCCAGTTGGCTTCTCCCTTTTGTCTGCTCAACTCATAGACACACCTAAAGCTTGCTTTTAATAAAAAATCTGGATCCCAAATCCCAAAGGATCTTCAGTTTAGCATCAAATGATTTTAGGTTACTTGAGTAATTGCAAATTTGTTGACTTTGCAACTCTGAAACACATTATTAAATAATGCAGGGCTCATTATTAGCCAATATTAAGCTATTTTCTTTTGCTTGGGCCCTAGTTCAGTTTCAAAAATTTCATTAGTTTTCTTTATGTTGTCCTCAAATAGTGTTTATGCCTAAATTATGCTGTGTTCACTGGAAGGGACAACAAATTGACTGACATGCAGAAAACTGCTCCAGCTTGGAGTAACAATACAACAATATTGTTCACACAAGGTGAAATCATAAGCTTTTAATAACATACAAAATAATAAAGTAAATATGCAAGATGGTAACCTGAGATTTACTGTTATGAACTAGACATCTATGATGTACAAAACTCTTGTGTAATGTGCAATAGAGCGTTCTTGGAAACACA
>JAPZDZ010000012.1:23586638-23597873 GCA_029783805.1 Acanthurus tennentii | reverse complement strand
CATCCTGAGGAAACACAATTTCCTCTTTTGGCTCTCAGGCTGAAAAAGTTGGAACCTGAAATCAGTTCCTAAACTGTGGTTATGGTTTGGTTTTGTCTCCCTTCACTAAAGTGTTGCCAAGGTCAAATAAAATGGCAGCTGCAGATGCAAGATTCTATTATACAGCATTGTTCTGCTGTCCAGGTGTGATTTCAAAAGACTTGGCTGCACTCAGAATTATTCCATATATCATGCTCAAAGGCATGTGTCAACAGTCAAATTTGGAGCTTGCAGAGATTTGACATTAGGCCTTTAGACTAAGTGAGATGAATTATATGTACTATAATGCTAGTTAATATTTCTTTCTTCAAAAAAGAACACATTTTCTTTGCTGATGAGTTTGCCTCTCATATGCCCTATTTTAGAAAGAACAAGGAGTTTTGGCAAGGAGGACCAGCTCTAAGATTTTCCACAGGACTGAAGCGCCATGTTTGCTTTGCAATGGCCTCTTCTCTCCCCTTGGCAAACACTGCTGCTGTCACATAAGGCTCCTGAACCTCGTTGAGCACTGAATACAGACATGGCCTGTCTATTAGAATGGCTGAGTCAGCACAATTTCTGCACTGCAAAGAGACTTTGTCCCGAGGCACCAACCCCCACCCGTCTTCACCCCAAGTATTCTCTAATAGCACTCCACTTGATGTGTGAAAAGCACAGCTTGTGGTAGACCACAAAGCATTGAATCATTGTTTGCAGATAAAACACTCAACACTGTGAATGCGTACAGGGGGTCCATCTCTGGAGGGCCAGCAATGACTGCAGATGAGACAGAGTGGCCCATACTGGTCGATTTCATTACAGGCAGGTGTAATGGCATTGTGTTAGTAGAGAATGGCAACCTTAGTGGATACTGTTCCCTAGGTTTAATTTATTTATTTCTTAATCCAGCATTGGTAGGGCTTATCAACAAATAGGATTGAGGAGGATTTGGTCCATAACTGTAAAAGGATGATCCTGTGACTTCTGCATCAGTTCTCTGTGAAGGGCTCACATCACGTAATTGAACTGGCTTCTCAAATAATATGCAGAAATCTAGCATGAGGGGTGACTGGTTGATGCAGTGCCCCATTTCTATATGTTTCAATTTTCTACATCCCTTGAAGCAGCATTCTCCATGGTACAGTAAATAAGAGCGCCCTATTTTATTTCACCATATCATTTTTTTTTTTTTTTAAGTGTCCTCAGTAAAAAGTAATAAGTTGCTATGCAAGGCAAGGTTCCCAGACTCCAGTGGTGATGAGCACAAGAATTTCAACAATTGCCTATCAACAAGAGATGTGCAGTCAGGTAAAAATAGCAATACATGCAGAGCTTGTTCTGCTGACTGAGAACCTACAGGCAAAAAAAGGCTGAAGTGAAGACTGTCAAATTAGGCAGCAAATTATGCATTAGATAGCAAAGGCCTGGTTGGTGACTGGTGTGCTGTAAAGCTACACAAGGGCTCCAGGAGATGAGGTTGGAAGGTTGTCCCACTGTAATTGAGCCTGAAAATCCTGTAACAGAGCTGAGAGAGAGAAAAAGCAAATTTTGATTTACATTTTAAACACCATTTAGAGTTGAATTAATTAAGTGTCCTATGCTTAATCTTCAGTTGATTTTTTTTCTTGACCTGCCAGCCATCTTATTGCACTTCATCTACATTTGGTCAACAAGAAAATAAAATCATCTTGTCCATGAGACCAGCCGTCTCAGAGGGCTAAAGCTTAGTTCAAACCACAGATTCACATCAGTCAGCTGACAGTTTCTAACTGACTTTACCAGCTGACTTTGCTGCAAGCTGATTGGCTAAAGATATGAGAGAAAGCCTTCTACACACTGAATTGCAGAGAATGCCATCAGCTGGCTTGAGTCTGGCTGCGATGGGCCAGTTTTCACCACTCATTTGATCATTTTACCATTTTACCATTTTATTCCCAAACAGTTAAGACCAGCTTTGGTTTTAACTGCACTCAAGAGGTTTTATTTTTATGTAACCTCCGTCTTGACATATGCACATGCTAATGCTAATGTAAACATGCTTACAGTTATCACGAAAATAAGGTGCCGTGGTAAATATATACATATGCAGGCTTGGAAGAGGTGTTTCTGTTGTTGTGGATCCCTCAACCTTTCTTGGAAAAAAAAAACACCTACCCAACTCTGCCTCTGATTGGCTAACAGCTAATTTCATGCAACTTCACTTTTGTAGGAGGAAGTGGGAAGTGTGGACAAATTTTCCATCTCATAAGTCATATCCCTGATGCAAACATTAGCATGTTTGTGTCACTTTCTTTTCTGTGTCCCACACCACATAGTAACAAATGAGTACAAATAGGGCTTATTAGCATGCAATGTAAGCATTAATTACACAGTACAAATGAGACTCCTTAACTGCAGTCAGAAGCTTATCTAGTCTGTCTTAAAAGTGAGTCATGGATGAGAGGAAACCTCTTTGGTGATAGTTGATGGATATATAATTCAGATCCCTCCTCTGCTGACTACGTACTTTATGTCTAAACTAAATTTGCTAACAAAAATTAATAGATGTCAATCTTATTTCACACTGGACCTGTCAGTTGCACCAACAGATTATCAGATCTAATGAACAGCTCAAGCCTACTTATAGCACTTTTGCTGGTTTGGCTAAAAATACTTATGACATGAAAGAGCTAATTTTATTATCACCTTTGACCCTGCCTTATGTGTGACTCATGTTAATTCATGTATTCTTTTTTTGTTAATTTATTTTCTGACGTTTTGTTGGGGATATTTTAAAACTGACATATCTTGTTACAGAAAGAAGTGAATTCCTCTCCAAAACTATTATTAATACATTAAGGCTTACCCATAAACAACACTATCACAATTCTGTATCTCTGCTTCAGTAATCTTGACCCTTATTTCCAACCACTGACTAATCTCTATAATGCCAGTCCTGCCCACAGTTCTTAAAAAAGAGCCAAACTAATTACTTTCTCTTCTGAGCCGTAATAGTCTCGGAAGAAATTTCAATCTGCCTCTCGTGCACCTTACAGCAGTGAGACAGCTCCTCTCAGAGTGATGAATGGCTTGCTTTTAGTAACTAAGGTGGAAAATCCTGTTTTAGTCCTCCTAAATCTCAGAGCAGGTTTTGACATGGACGATCATTCACTCCTACTCTCCGAGTTGGCATCTCTGCCGCTGCTTTCTCTCTATCTGCTTAACAGAACTTTATCTGATGCCACTGGAGAGTTGGGGTCATGGCTGTGATATCCTCTGTGGGTATATTGTGGGTTCAGTTCTTTTCTAAATATACAGTATACTGTTCTTACAAGATAATGTGCAATAAAAGAACAGTGTGCCTTGACATGCTGCAAACTCCACTACAAATACTTTCAAATTTTTTAAATAACTTGGACAAACTTACTAATAAATTTGTATTTGCATTTCTACAATTTGAACCTTGTGGGTTTCATGTAATCCGTCTATCTGTGTTATCACACCTTAAACCTCTCTTATCATCTGTAAGTGCATTGATTATAGAGATTACAACTGCTATGAATAACTCCGGTGTCAACTCTACTTAAGTAGTTTCATCGCATTTTGACTGGCTGTTGCACTGAAGTAAAGGTTTTGACAGACAGCTTAAGATGTCTCTGAGCTTTTACCTACTTATTGGCCCCAGACAGCACAGTATAGGGCCAGGTGAACAAAACCATACAGGTTTACAACCACAATTTTTATGCTCTTGTGATCACTGAAGGACAAAACTAAGTGCACAATCTCTTATGTCAGATATAGAAATCTATGGGTGCATGAGCTCTGTTTTGTTTGTTTGTTTGTTTTAATCTGTATATAAAAAACAGTGCAAGTATGTGAAAACCCTCTGCAATTCAGTTTCACATTAAATAAATGGACATGATTTACCCATTATAATCTGCTGATATATATCTGTCTGATCAACTAGTGATCTGTACCTATGCACTGCAGTTTTATTCCAGTTAATCTTTGTTCTTGTACAATATGTCATCATTATCGTTCATCAGAATGATTTCTTTAAAATCATCCTTACAGGAACATATCTTACAAAAATATTCCTGATAAAAGAAAACTGAAACTATAGTGTAGCTGAACACATGGTAAAAAAAAAACAAAACATTAAGTGCACTAAGTAATTACTAAGAATTAGGCATATAACTATGACCTAATTTTTATTCAGAGATCCTTATACCGCCTGCAATAAAATTATACATATCCTGTAAACAATGTAAAAGATGTTTTATGATTTAAATTGACCCATTAAAAACTACTCACCACATTCCTTCCTAACCATGTCAAACTGACATCACTGTTAAAAACTCCTCACACATGGTCTAAAATATGCAGGAAGTGCACGCATTTTCATCACACTGTTTTTAAAAATAGAAGCCTATGTGTGGAAAACTAAATATTCATGGCTTCTGTGTGTTTTCTTTATCTCCAACTTATAAAAATGTTTGTAAAGTGTGTTTATTTTCACTAAAGTTGCATTTTTCTGAGGGGGGGGTTAATGTTTTGGGTATTTTTGTCAGTATGGATATTTGATTGATGTTTACATCACAACTCAGGTGCTGAAAGTAAGCAAAATATGTATGCAGTAAAATATGCGTGCTATTAAAAAGAATACTTAATGTGTAGGTCCAAGTCCCATGTTCTGCTCTGCTGATCACAGTTACAATAACAGACTTCATGCACGTCACTATTTAACAGGAAGTGCAGATCGTAATTTACCTACAAGGTTACTGAGGTCGGTATGGGACGTCTCACAGTCTTGTATTCTAACATTAAATTTAAAATAAAGGAAAATCATATTATATATTATTCTTGCCTGTGTCGTATACGGCAACTTTGCAATGCACACTATAATTGAACACAAATGATAAATAGGCTGTTAAGGTCTCATTATAATTCTCACACTAAGAGTCCCCACAGCTCCTTTGACACAATAAACAATATTCTTAGCTCGTCTTGCCATCAGCAGACAGCTTAATGGTCTCCAATCATTGTCTCTTTTTGTTTATAGGAATTGACATTACGATGCACAGAGAGGGCTGTGGTATATTTATCGAATCACCCTGCCTCCATTTCCAAATCAATATCTGGATTTATGAGCAAGTCTGCTACATATTTTTACCCTCACCTCCAGACTAGAGGACACTTTAATTGGTGAAATCTATTCCTCTGATTAGACATAATTCACATTGCCCATTGTTTAATTCACTTGTAATTGAAGAGCAGAGTAAAGAGACAGGGCTCTCTAATTAATTAACACTTGGATCCCTCACATGTAGATAAAAATCAATGGCACATTCCTCCATTTATAATTCAGCGACAAAAGTGAAAAAAATTGCCGCTCGTCTCTGAAGTGATAACATTTAGTTCGACAAGAAACAGTGACTGCTGTACCAGGCTGTGTGAGCTTGACAAGAAAGATGATTGGATATAAGTCATAAGAGCAACGCTCTACACATTGTTAATTAAAGTTAGATGCATTTGCATAAAAACCCGCCTCCATGTATAACCCTTTTAAGAGCTGTTATTAGCATGTACTGGTGTTAAGAAGGTGATCTGATCATGCTAGCAGCCTTCTGCATTAGCACTGATGACCTTTTATAGTAATAGTAATGTTAACACAATTAGCAAAGTCACAGTAAGTAGCCAAAGAGCGATGACTCCATCTATTATGTAACCCTCACCTTTCACATTGTAGCTAGTTGTAGCTAAGCCCTCAGGAGGAGCAGCAGTGAACTGTAAGAGGACTTTAGGGTAGCAGCCATCCTCTGTACTGCAGGATCATGTCACTGTGTTGGATTTTCTGCTGGTGACTCTTCTTGCTATCCCTGCATTTCTGCTGCTGGAAAACCATATTGACTTGCCGATGACCCTGGAGCCAATGTTAGAGATATAAGCAGCTCTGCTTTAAAGTTGCTGAACTCACACAACTCTGCTTCTGCTGTTGTTGTGCATGTGGATACCGATGACAAACATCATCACAGTCAAGAAAAACCTGAGGAAGGATTTGTCCTGGCTCATGGATACTCTACATGATTCAGGTAAGCAGCTATATATTTGATGTTCACTCTGTCCTCCTCCTTCTTTTAAAGGATGTTGGGTTCAGGAGTCTAAGACAACTCGTTATCTAACAGAAAGTCTACTATAGGAGCAGGGATGTCCCTTCTGAAGTGGAGGGAATTCTTCAAGTCTGATTGTCTGCATCAGGATCCAGTTGTTTATCCATGAATATTTGACAAACTATACATGAATGCAAGGTCTCCACCTCATGGTACACAGTGAGTCCTAATTATCACTAAGTTATTCAGGTACTGGCTTCCAGTGCTGTCAAAAATGTTATATTGGGTATTGATGTGTACACAAGTCTTTTCACCGATCTGATACCATGTAATTAATTTATTAGAAACAGGACCTTGTCACCTCCCAGCACTGTACTGCTTTATGCAACTAAATAGATTTTTACTGCAGAATCCATAATCGCCAAGCGACTTTTGCAACTTTAAACTTTTTTAATTATCCTAATTTTTCAAACCACTCAACCGATAACATGAACTATCATAGATTATCACACCAACTTCAGAGACTAAGAAACTTCCCAAGGAGATTCAAAGACAACATTTTTTCTAAAAACTTGACAGGCATTGAAAACACCTGGCTTAAGTTTTTTAATAAGCTAAATCTATTGATGATTTGTACAGGTTTTGATTGTCATATTGCATCAAGACTTTAAATCACCTTCAGATGATCCAGAGAATATTTATGCTAGGAACTAAATGCTATACCTTGAACTTTAATACCTGGCTTTGTCTGATCATTTCTGTGTATTCTTTGACGTGCTTTTATTCAGAGTCATACCAAATCACAAGGTTGCTCTCTCTGATCAAGAACCAAAAGGCAACCTTGTCAGACTTGGTAGATAAATTTCTAAATTTTTTAATTCAACCGTGGTGTGTATTACGGATGGCATTGACTCTAGTAACCAGCAAACAGAGAGCACCATGGAAACAAAATGCCACCATTAAACTCACTGTAGGAAGACTGAAAGATAATGGCACAAATACAAAACTCTAGATTCAGTTTGAATCCAGAGAGAGATGCTTTAGACTTTAGAACTAAAATATGCAAAGAATCAATCAGACATCAGCAGAAGCAACATGTTGAACACTTGTAAGCAATTTGCTGCTGCCGAGAAGTTTACTTACCCCCCCCACGCCTTTACTTGAAAAGTTTTTGAACTTTTCAAGTAAACAGTTGTTGTTGTAAACAGTGTCACAGCTCGTGTCAATCATGTCTTTTTATATATTTTTCTTTTAATACAAACTCAACTTTTGATATAATTAGCAATAAGGCAGTAGAACTCAACTTGATGTCAGAATTTAGTTTGATAGATAATAAAACTTTGGCATAAAAACTACAGAAACTACAGAATCTCCATTCTCCACATGCTGCTTAGATACTTTGCCCACTAACTTTATTAAACCTGTTTTGTCACCTTTTAATGGCAGATGTCCTTAAAATCATAAAGTTCTTAGACACAGTGGCTGCCTGTGAGTTTACTTCACTGATCTGCTGTGTCTCCTACATCCCTCATGTCCCAAAAGTCCAAACAGAGAGCAATTTGATTACAACCAATAATGATAATACTGATAATGATAATATTTGTTTCTTTTAAGAGAGGGAGAAAAAGAAAGACAACATGCCGTTCTTCATTTGTTTTTTGTTTTTTTTCTGTGACATATTCTGCAGATAAAGACATTGAAACTGCGGTAAACATACAGTATTGCTAGTATGATGTCTACACGTCTGCCAGCAGATCATATCCAATGTCTATTTTGCTAAGAACCACATAAGTCAAAGGAAAAAAAGGCAAGACCCCAAATCTCTAGATGATGCGCCGCTTCCGCCGCAGGCTGTGTGGCTGCTCTAATCTGTTAACATGGAGGCTGAAATGAAAAGCAAGTGATTCCGCTACGCTAGTCACGCAGGCAGTGTGTCCCAGGCGTAAGTCTCTGAAAACAGCTGTTAGAAAGGCTCAATTCAAAAAGAATAATCTAGATGCTTCCATGAATAAACAACTACCTTCCCCGTACCAGTGTTCTATTTTTTTTTTTGCAAACTCATTGAAAAAGTAGTTTCAGATCAGCTTACCGCCTTCCTAACATCAAATGATTATTTTAATGAGTTTGAGTCAGGTTTCAGCGCTAATCACAGCACTGAAACAGCTTTCATTAATGTTTGAATCAACATATGCCAGATTATAGATACAAGCAAAACATCTGTCCTTGTGTTGTTGAACCTTATGCAGTCTTTGACATTGCTGATTAAGCATATCACAAAACAGACTGCAACACTGGATGGCATTTTCAGGTACAGTTATCAACTAGATCAGATCATATTTTCAAGTCATGGGCATTTTGTTTGTAAACCGGTTTCAAACCTGTTTTGATTTGATAACCGAAAGGTAAAATTGTAATAGTGATCATGAATGCCAGGGCCCAATGAAAAGACCCTCACAATTTATTGTTATATGCAGATAAAGTAACGATGCAGGAAGCATATTAATACCAGGTGAAATTTGTGTCTATTTGCAATCCGCTTCAGTAAAATAAACATGAGAAAAACATGCAAGCATCGCTGAGAAAAGATGATTAGAGCGACAGCGGCAGCTCCAGAATCTGTTAGTTAAAAGCAATCTCTGCTGATTTATATTGATGTGGTTTTAAAAATGTTCTGACATTACTCTGAGCACATCAGATTGGATTGTGCTTTGGAGGAGGGAATCAGAACAATATCACCATTGTCCCTGAACCTTGCACACAAAAAGCTCAGTAATAAAAATCTGCACTGATTCATATTTATGTGATTTTGAAAAGGTTCTGACAGTGTGCTGAAAACACAAGATGGAACTGTACTTCAGAAGACAGGGGAAGATATTTGCCATTACCTTTGAAAATTGATTTCTCTTGGCCTGTAAATAATTTAATATGAGATAAGCTTCTGGGTTTGAAGTTTGCTTCTGTCAGGTCTTGATATCCCCTCGGTCTGTTGAATTGCTCAGATTGCCCCAGTGCAGTAACGACGCTTTTCCAGGCACTGATGACGGACACATTAAAATGCTCAGTGAGCTTTTAAAGCTCGCAGGTCTGGAGGAAAAAAAGAAATCAAAATCAATCTTCAGATGATTAATTACCATTTTCAGCTGCAGTGAACCGAACAATGTGCATTGGGGGAATTAACCTGTGTTAAAATCCCTTTTTACACCTAATGCCAAGTTTACACCACAGGACTGAAGCCCTGGTTTTCCACTCACTGACAGGCTTCTGGAGATTGCCAACAAAGGCACCCAGATCAGAGGCAAAATCAGCCTTTACTCAGTGTTTGCAAATAAGCGCTCCATTGCTATGTGTGAACTGTTCAAAGACACACTCTGAGAGCTCGTCGAGGCCTTGCAAACATCTGACAGAAATATCAAGCTGCTAAAAGTCTGGCTGTGTCAGGGATTGTTCGGGAAACAACTCAACAAGCTGCAGCCAATGAGAGGCAGAGGCTGCAGGAGGGGAGGAGTAAAGATGGAGACAGGGAGGCAGAGCACTTGCCACAACCTCCACCCAAAGTACTTCATCTTCTTTTTCCTTCTTGTTTTTTACTGCAAACCAGCATGGGAAACAACTTGGACTGCCTGTACTTTCCATTATCCATTTTGAATGAAAAGCGTTCTACTCTGATGCTGCATAATTTCCTGTGTCACCTGTTGCACGTCTACCTGTGAATAAACATGGCATGGAGACCAGACTGACCAAAGGGGATTCCTCATGGTGTACAATCTTATAACGTGAGAGCCACATCTTGTTGATAAGTCATGTATTGTGCAAATAGCAACATCTCTAAGACTTTCCATTACGAAACATCACAAAAACAGCTTTGAAACTCATGTACCGTGACAAATCACAAATAAAAAAACTGTTATATATAAGATCATAGTATGCAAAGTGAATGGTATTGTTTATGCTGCTGTATGCCTTATTTTTCCTTTAAATACTACAGCTTATCATGGTTGTTAAGCTGGGAATGAATGGAGTGAAGGAGCTTCAGGCTGATAACCGCATTCAGAGATGAAGCGATTAAAAATGATAAACGAGCCAGAGTGCAGCTGTTATGTGGCCATGACCCATTAATGATGTTAGTCAGCAGAACTGACTGGCCATGTAAAAGCAATACTTTTCATTACATCTTCATTGCTGCTTTAACTGATTACTGTCAAACACGGTCAAGCCTGTTTTTCACAAACACTGCTTCTCCATTAGGACAGTGCAATGCTCCAGGCACTGCCTTTTCTAATCACATGTATCACCGGCTCCAGCACATATTTGTCACGCAGACTGCACTATAAGCCCACTGTTCAGGCATTATGCTGCTAGCTCTGGCATGCATTAGGATAACTGGTATTCCGTAAATATTAGTCTTGCAACACATTTTCAGCTTGAGCGACTCTGTTCGTATTAAGAGGTGACAAACAGATGGGACGTGCGAGCTACAAAAAGAGGCAGGCTCGGGCTGTCAAATCAATTCTGGGAGAGGTTGTAATGCTGCCTATGCTAAGCGATCCCTTAATTAAATACAAAGACTGATGCAGCTCCATTTTGTCTGTGGTGAGTATCTGAGGATAAGAATCCACACTGTTCAAAAGGCTTCTTATTATCACCCATATGCAAGCCTTGTTGGATAATTGAAATCAAATTTACTCAGCCAACAATTGAAAATTGCCATAGCAGGTGAACCAGCGAAAACATTTCTGCAGTTTAATGTTTTGTTGAAGCTGCAAAACTTTATAACTTTGACAACTTGAGTCCCATCTTACAATATAAATAACAGTATTTACTTTCAACAGGGTTGGAAATTAGCACCTGCCACTGGCCTAATTTGGCTGAATTTGTGAAATGGTGTGTGAATTTGATCAACCTAGCAGCCACAGAGGCAGGTCATCAAAGGGTTGATTTGACAAACGATTGAATCTTTGTGGAAAAAGTTAACTCAGTGGTCTGGTGCATATAGTAAGACTGGCCATCTGGAGTGCTGGGAAAAAACCCTTTTCTGCTATTACCAGTCAATCATCTGAGCATTATGTGCCTGAAGGCACCGGCAGCAGGGAGCCAAGGGAGCAGCCCATCGAGCCCAGTGATACCAGTT
>JAPZDZ010000012.1:23554414-23566613 GCA_029783805.1 Acanthurus tennentii | reverse complement strand
GTTTGGAGCAGGATCCATATGACTAAGAGGAACATGTAAAGAAGAGGAAGAAGAAGAGACGAAGATGCTGGACAGAGTGAGCAGATCTCATTGGACTGGAGACAAATAATACAACCAGGTGTAAAAGTTATCAGGTTAAATCATATCTAGATACAGTCTGGAAGCTATACGTGTTTAAATGTGAGGTGTGAAGTTGGAATAAGAGACCCAGTTTTCAAATCTGTAAAGCCATGCAGCAGCTTTTTGTTCTGCTACTTGGTTATAGATCATATTTGCAGATAATCAAAACAAACAAAGATAGACACTTAACAAAAACAAATATCGATAATGAATGCCCAGGTATAAAGCTCCCACATCTTGGCTGTTAATCAATATCTTTATGCCCAGAGCCCGACAACACATAGCACTGCAATTGTTTCTGACTTTTATCAGTCATATGTAATGAGCCACCAGCAAAGCTCACACGGACTTTCAACAACAACAAAAGCGCATCTCATAAATTAGCCACTTAAAACAGCTGAACAACTTGAAGCTTCAAAAGGAAGACTTCCTGTGACGCTGCCTCACATCTGTCTGCCTTTTATTGTCAAGTACTTTTCTGGTTGTGGAGCCCAAAGCAAAGACCACTTTTACCCACTCGACTGTGACACAGAAGAAATGAAAATAAAAAATGCAAACAATAAAAAACACATCAGTTGTGATTGCGGGTATGCTACCGCAAAATATGCTACCAGAAAAGGCTCCAGATAGTTATTTAATTGAAAACAAGAATATTGATTTCTTTTGTCTATTTTTTTAAAAATAAATATCCAAGGTGCATATCTGAGCTCCTTACATTTGTTTGGATTTGCTCTAACATTCTCATGGCTAACAAGAGAACAGGGCAAAAAAAAGGACAGACATCTGTATTTTCCTGCCTTAAAGCTGCCTACCTGAAGCTTTTGATGGATCGGCTCAAAAATTTCCAAGGATTCTTTTTGATTATTCAGCCGCAGACAGAAGAGGAAGCCATCAGATCTGACAGTCCCAACAGCACGGAGGAGCTGCTCGAAACGCTGGGAGCTGCAGGTCTTACTCAGGTGTGCCAACTGTGAAAGCAAAAGAGGCAAAAAGATAAGTAAATTCAATTCAACCACAATCCCCTTTATTAAAATCCAATCTCTCATCAAGCTTATTTAGCTTTTATAATCAGCAAATCATTGATGTTACACTTGTCTATATTCTATCTGGTCTCATTTAAAGACTCAGGAAAAAAGACTTTATTGCTTTTGGATTGTTGTGTCAAAAAGAAAATTTAGATGGAAGCAAAAAAATCTTCAAGGAGTTTTCTTACAGCCACTCAAAACACAGCCGCATTTCACATGGGAAATATGATGAAGTTAGTGTTATCTTTCAAACAAATGCATTAATTAAAAACCTAAAATAGAAAGAGGTGGCAACCTCACTGATGTGTTCTTTTCAAGGAGAGCAGCGTAGTTTGAGGTTGAGTCTGTGTCTGTTGCCCGGTTTATTGTTCCTCCAGTGTGAAATGCTGTGAGCCTTATTTGGATTTATGTCAACAATCAGGATAAGAGCTTCATTTTATGGCCAAAATGCCCAGACTTTATATAACCCAATAAATCAACATAATTGACTGAAAAAGCAGCTGTCCTGCCGTACCATGAAGTCCTTCTTCATTTCCTTATTTCCCTGTTTGACTTCCTGTCTTGTGTCCTGTCATATCTCCCTCCTGTCTTCATAGACAGAGTGCTGTCTGGTTTTCTGATTTGTGATGCAGCGCACGTCCAACAAGAGGTGGGTCTGACTGAAATGACTCCTGAAATATCAATCACCGCAAATTATATCTTTGGTAGTGCTGATTCCCTCTTTTGGGCTAATGAAGTTATATGCCCCTGCACAACTACTAAGACGCCTGCTAATGTCTTTTAATTTGCAAAGATAATTACAACAAGGTTCCACTTGAAAATCCATACATGCCAGCAAAGGAAGCCAAAATCGAACAATCCACAGGGGTAATTATTTCTCCCTCAGACTTTCTAATGTACAGATACATCTCAAGGGGCTAATGACTCTGATCAAATGGTTCTTGCAATAATGAAGCAGTCAGGGTTGACATGACATGTGTACAGGATATGAAATAGGATATGATATTCAAAATGCAAGCATTTGCATACAACTACTTATGAATACTAATGCGCTTAGCACTGCTTCTATTCAGCGCCTTGTTTAGCAAATACCAGCATTTGCATTTGGTGCCTAAAGGTGCTGGAAAAACCAGGCTAGGCTATGCCCCAACATTATACAATCTGCAATAAGCCAGTGTAGCACAGGCTGCTGAGAACAGAACAGGATGAGCGTGTTGGTATCTTAAGGTTAAAGACGGGTGTGCATATGCAGGCTCACTCGCAAGCATGCGAGGCGAGTGAGAGGCAAATAAAGAGAAGCAGAGCTGAAGTAGACTTAGTGGCAAGGAGAGTCTAGACATAATGAGTTTAATAACGTACAATGTTCATTAAAACATAGCTCACAGCCTCTCCGGAGGTGTCATTCCTGTCAGATTAGTGGTGCTGAGATATGGCTGGTGCTGAGCGGAAGCAGCCCATATGGTCTGTCTGCTTGACAACACTGTGACCCACAACAGATGTGCTGTTTTTCTCTCCCCTGATGTTAAGATCAGCCTCTTTGTCACACCTGTGTTTTCTCCCAAGCCACAAAATAACAGTCAACAAAGGAGACTGTTGATTTGCCCTCGGAGTCAACTGAGGATTCTGGGCAGAAACAAAAAAAAAAAAAAAGAGAGAGACTCAATAAGGAAGACTTATGCTCTCTTATGTCTAATATTAGAAAAGCAGTCACCTAAAGAAAAAAGATAACTTATCCCTGCATGCTGCCATGTTTGAACTGTTCTGGAAACCAGGATGACTATTAGCAACTCTGTCTGCCAGAAATTACATTCATATACCACTAATGTGTTTTGCCAAATGTGTTTTGAGAGAAATTTAATTGCTGTCTGAATTATGTTCAGGGGTAATGTATTTTTCCAGGCCAAGAAATGCTATGTTCTTGCTTGGTACATTTGCTATGCATGGCTCTGGAACACAAGGCCAGGAGTTGCCTCTGAAGCTCCAAATGCGGTTAGGTTTGGGCCACAAAAGCATGATGGATAAGGTTAGAGAAATGGTTAGTGTTTGTTTAAATCTCAGTAAACACATTCTGTCTTGTCTTTCAGGCCGGTGTTAACGTTTTCAGTCATTAAAGTTAAAGAAATTAAAAGTAAATACATTACTATTTAAGTTTTGGTTGGTTTGGCAACGCCTGTAGTCAGAGTTGGTATTGCTAACAATGTCTTCGGTGTCTCATAATGTAAATCCCAGAGTTCCTTTTGAAAGAACATGTATATCAATGACTGGGGGGGTGGAAATGTGCTTTGAGCAGGTACTTTGGCAAAACTACATCAGATGAAAATGAGCAAGTTGTTAAGTCATAATGGAAACATGATGCCTTTCTTATAAATCCCTGGAGGTAAACAATTACTTTCCTCCTCAAAAAGCCCAAGATTGGCTGTTCCTCTCTTCCACTATACACATCATTAAGTCACATATGCATAACATAATGTCAATATGGTATTATGCACAGGCTTATTCTGAAATGTATCCAGTAGTCTAAATGCATTTGCGTCTTTCTGTGTATCCCTTTATACATTTGCAGACCATATGAATACATCCCAGGTAATTTCAGACTCACCTTTGCCAGTATAGCAACATAAACGCTTGTCTTCGATTTTTAAACTTGGGTTTGATATGAAAAAAAAAAATTCAAGTGTCTTTCCAAACACATTTTAAAGTTTGTAAAATACTATGATATTATTAATGCACACTGAAAAAAAAAAAGCTCAGCCATAGGATCCATGTTTGAGACTCAAGTATAAAAAAGGGAATGGGATGAGGAATCAGTTGTGCACCAAAATCAGTGACTATAGCAGATGTATCACATATAGTAACATGTTTGAAGGCAGCATCTTTTATTTATGTTGTCTGCTAACTTGTTAGCTGGGAACTGGCAGTGGCTGACACATTGTTAACGTTTGTGCTAATACAAATTGTCACTTTCTGCATTGGCTTGTCAACTTTCTGCTGGAGATTTCAAGTTTCTCTGCCTATTATTGGCTTTTGAACTTGAGACGTTACAAATCATCTGTGTTACATTAAAATTTAAGATTTTAGGGATTTTTAATGTCCTCTTTACAATAGAGGAATAAGAAAACACTCTTTAGAGACAAAATTTGCACAGATCCAAGGCAGTATAGTCAAGATCTGACATTTTAATGGACATAAACATAAGAAAAAACACATTTCTGAGTTGAGCGAATCTTCAAGGATTTTTGCCTTTACCAACCAAGACAGTTAACATGGCTTTGTTACCACAGACGGGGGCATTATAAGAAAAACAAATATATTTCTTGTTCATCCATTTAAAAAATTGTTTATTTAAGTTCAGTATGAACATTCTAACTTTGCAAATTGGCTCATAAAAAATGTTTTCTTCGCATAATGATAAAAGATGTAATTCAAACAGCATTCTGTTCAGAACATGTATTTGCTGTTGCAAACCAGCACTATATGTGTGTAATTTCTTGGAGACACAGTTGCTATTTGGAAATGTTCTCTTGTTGTCCAGATGGTTTGCCTTCCAACAAAAAAAAAAAATCTTCCTTTTGTCACAGAGACAAATTATGTGGAGTTTTTGCAGCAATCATAGAGTTATCCAGCCACTTCTGCCAACACTATATGAAGAATGCACCTGATAAGCTGTCTCTAAATTCAGCTGGGTGGAAAGCAATTTCTTCTGAACATGCAAAGCGTCAATGATCAAGTTCAATATTGACACTCCCATGACAAATGCCACTCTGCTTACTGGCAGCCATGAAGCTTGAATATTGGGTCATGTAGCATACTACATATAAATGCTGCAATTTATTATTAAAGCTTCCATCAGGGAGTATCATTCATTCCTTCATATGTGTGAGTGTGTCGCAGGCATCAAGGAAAATGTGACATATGTGGAGCATGACACACAACAGAGACACGAGAGCCAATATTCCTCAGAGGTGTAGATTTCAGCTCAAACACTGAGTGCTGCTGGTCTGTAATACATGTCTACTTTTTATGGATATAAGTGTCTATCTTAAGTAGCAGCTGTCTGCTTTTGCTAATCCTTCAGCTTGATTTAAATGTCAATACCTCCTTCATACGAGCACAAGCATAAATCTGTACGGCTAGAGTGGGTGGTTGTGAAATCACGGGGGGCAAGAGGTGAATGGATCGAGACGGCCGCTCGCTGTAGCAGAGGATGCTGCGATAGACCAGCGGCAGTAACAGCAAGTCTCATACACTTTAATGCACGTTCCCTGTTGAAATGCCATCTGGAAGAAGCAGGGTGCCTATGGATTAATCACCTGAAGGTTCATTCCTATCCTCAATTACATACCCGGTGCACTCGCATCCTCGGTGGTCCCTCGACTGATGGAACCTTGAACTACTTGTCTGTGTTTTTTTGAGCTTGATGCCGACTGCCTGAGAGGCCTGCCAGCATTGTTTTTCTGTAAAAAGAGGGGAGATAGAAACTGGGACGGTTAATGGATGACCCAGGGAGCACATAGATAAATTAATGTGAGGGGAGGAGGGAGCACCGGGGAGGATGCCACTCTATTGGGGTGTTGTCTTGTGAAGCAGCCAGAGGGTTGAGATTTATGATGTGTTGTTGGAAGCGTGCAGATAAATGGCTGCTGCCCTGTGTATGTGGGACATACTTGTTGGTCTGGCTCAAATTCAGCAGAGAGAACTACAAACACACGGGTGCTCTCCTATCGCTGGGAGATTCATTTCCTCATTGCACTGCAGTGTTTTCCTCTTCCTGAAGCAGACACAGGTGGTCTGTTGTTTGAAGAAGGAGTAGAAGTTAGCTGTGTTTGTTTGAAGTTGTTTTCCAGTAAAGTATCCCTCTTAACATATTCTCCACCCTCAGTCTGATGTGCCAAGTTTAAAGTTGTCTGCTAGATCGTGTAAGGTTTGCCAGTCGCTATGCCACAATAAAAGTAAGGAATAAAAAGCAATTAGTGCATTTTTTTTTTGAGGAGGGACATACTATAGAATGGTTTCCAAATCAATAACCTTGTTAACTGAGCAGCGGCAGCACTGTTGCACCTCACTGGGCTCGAAATTAGCAATCGGTGGCACAACCACGATGGAGAAAATGGGGGAAAAAAATTCTATCTGTGCCCTGACATAAATTATCAGTGTCATGTTGTGGATGAACGTGAGGATTACACATGGAGCAGATGTAAATTTGCAGAAAAAAATGCCTTCAAAACACATGAGGCAAGGTTTGTCGTCACAGGCCTTTTAAATTTTCCGCCTGTGGATAAAATCAAATACACAAGTTAAAATGTCACACAAAGGGGGAGCTCTGGTGGCCCAGTGGTCACAGGCACGAACTCTGTGTGGCCATGTAACTGCAAAATCCTGGGCATGAATCCAGCCAAGAAACTTTAGCACGGGTCATTTCCCTCTCTCTCTCCCACTATTGCAATTTGAGCTCATGATAATAAGGGCAAAAATAAAATGAAATATTATTGAAATGTTATAAATGTATTGCATAAAATATTATGAATATTATTAATGAAATACATATCACAATAAGATATCTTCCTGTGCCTTTGTTTACAGAATAAGCAAAGGATGTGAAAGATGTGCTCAAATTGTTTGCTAACTGAAAAAAATATGATTTCTTACAAGCTGGGTTTATTTTTCATCGATTTGGTCATCATTCCAGGTTAAATGCTGAGATCTCAGAAAACAGCCCAGACCGATACTGGATGACTGTGCACCTCATGATTTACGTCCAATGACAACAAGCCCTGCCAATGCAGGAAGTGGTTCGCCCATAAGTAGCAGAGCAGAAAATTGAATGGGGAGTTTGGGGTTGTGGATAACTGTGTAGCATCAGACTTTCTTGGAGGAACTGGAGTCGGAAACCTGCAATTTTCACCTTATTATTAACACATATCCTGATCTTTCCCTCACCA
This sequence comes from Acanthurus tennentii, assembly GCA_029783805.1. Classification (NCBI taxonomy): domain Eukaryota; kingdom Metazoa; phylum Chordata; class Actinopteri; order Acanthuriformes; family Acanthuridae; genus Acanthurus; species Acanthurus tennentii. The sequence continues at coordinate 23,559,529 of JAPZDZ010000012.1, read as the reverse complement.
AATATCCTGACCATAACCATGTGTTTAATTTGCAAACCTTAACATTCTAAACTTTCTATTACTGCAATTTTTCCCTAGACCACAACTTGTCCTTATTTGCTATGAACGTTCTTGTCTGTGTGTTGTAGACAGTGAGAATCTTAAAAAAAATTTAAAAAACGGTGAGAATAAAAAAGACATTGCCACTGTCATTAACCTGGAGTTTGGCAGAATTGTCCAATATCAATTCACTCCCTCAATAATAGTGTTGGTACATTGTGTAGAAGAAGCAGAGCTGGAAGATTCTCCAGGTCTAAATATTTGTCAGTCCAGTTCCATTCAAGACTCACATTATCTGCAAAATGTACTTATTTTAAATTCATTTAACCTGAAAACCAATACTTACGTTTGGTGGCTTACCTTGACTTCAGAGCCTTGAATGGACTCACTGCTACCACTTGTGGCTAATGGTGGAAAACCTCTCTTTACAGCTGCATTTCTTCCCTCATCAGCCGAAACACATTAAATCTTGGCACGACGACAGACTTGCACTGACAAATTCAAGGGTGTGAACAGGCAAAGGTTACATTTGTGTTTCATCTGCACTGATTACAACAGTATGCTTTTGTTTACAAGAGAATATTTACCTACCCAAGGACAGCGGATGCAAATCAACTGCTAGCTAACTTTGGTGCAATTACTTCTAATTGTGCACTGTCCCTGTAAAGCTAAAAGACGGAAAAAAAGAAAGAGTCTTGCTTTAGCAAATGTATGTGTGGTTTACCTCCATAATTCCAATAAAGAGCAGCACAGGCGCTCAATGGGAAGCTGCATAAAGGACTGTCCTTCATGGAATAGAAGAGGCAGTGCCAAACAAGACCAATGGTAGCAACCTGATCTCAAGATAAACAGAAGGTCAACATTAAACTGTTACCCAAACTACCTGTTGTCAACATACGTCACAGTTTTCTAACTGACACCTTAGTTCAACTCTGACCAACCTTTCTTGACTCTTCATCAATCGGAGTCTTTCTCTGTGGCTATCTGTTTGATGATGGGGGATGGTTATTGATGAACTGAGGCCAATGACAGGCAAAAACCATTTAAGTGCATGTAGTAATGATCGCCGTAGTTGCCCCAAAGGATTACACTACAGCTATTACAGCCATGTGGTGTTTCCACTTCTGAGGAGATCCACTGCAACGGTTACAAAACTTTTGATAGAAACAAACAAGTCACTTGCGCACCAGAACTTAAAAATGATCTCCTTTTTAATGTGTGCTGAGTTTCTGTTTTTACCTCCAAATAAAGTAATTATAAGCTGTTCATAATGTTAGCTTGTTCGTGAGTACACATTTCCAAACAAATAAAAGCAAATGTCTAGTGGTATAAATTAAAACTACTTAAAACAAACATTTTTTTTTTACTTATGATTAAGGAGTACAAATGATTAATGATAAATTAAAATTCCATTGCTATGCAAAAAAACTTTAGTATTTAAATCAGCAGATTAAAAAGAGGAGATAAAAACAAGTAAAGCAGAAATAGCCTGACAGCAGCAGACGATGCTGCAGAAAGCCTTGCAGGATATGTTGGAAGGCGGGCAGGTATAACAGACATCAGGTAAAGATGAAGTAGGGAAAAAAATGACAAGATAAGTATAGAGCAGAGAGCTTTCTTTAGCTGTCAGCAACAGCAGCCTGAGATACAATGTACTCTATTAGCAGAGCAGCTTTAAATCAAGGAGTGTACAATTGTGATAAAAATCTAAGAAGAGAAAGTAGATCAAATCAGGCATGCAGAGATGGAGAGCTGCAGCAGGATGAGATTTTAACATGAATGACGTCTCAATCAATGTCTGTTGCCGCCTTCCTGATCCGCTGTTCCATAGGATCCTCGGTGGAAGCTCATCTAGTCTAAGTCCACTAATTAAACTATGATTAGGTTCCACTAATCAAACTCCTTCGAAATTCCTAGATGTTCAGCAAAGTCAATTACATCATATCTATGAATTTGATTTTCTCATTACATTTTGTCCCCCTTGCAGTTTTTAAATTAAGGCGAGAGCCGAGTGCATTGAGTCGGGCTTAATCAAGTGGGAACTACCAAATCCCTATGATTCTGCAGTAGGCAGTGGCCCTGAGCCACTCAGCCTATTGCTATGAGCCAAGGCTCCATCATGCTTATGAGCGCTGTGTCATGTCTGTATTACAGCTGATGGAAGTATTAGCACCGCTCTGAATTTGCCCCCACTGTCAGATTAATGAAGTAGGTAAGGTCCAATCCACAAACTAGTGGGAAAAAAAAAAAAAAAACAATGCAGAAAGACATCTCAGTGCTCTCCACAAGCAGAATGTTTCTTCAGCAGCACAGAGCTGTATTAATGATTTAAACTTGCATCTGTAGATGCGCATCAGCTGTCAGCTGTCAGGAAATGAAAGCCTGGATTGGCTCACAGGGCTTGATGAGAGACTGTAGTAGCTGGGTGTTCTGGGACAGAAAATGGAGGCAAGCATGGAGACCAGCTGTCGCACTAACTGCCGGCACCACAGTGCATGGCAATAGGAGGCCCGGAGCACAGAAGGATGCTGTGACAAGAGCAGGAAGGAATCCAGCGTCTCAGCCGCTGTGCTCAGCGTTCCCTGAGTCCTCTCTGCTCAGGATATTTTATATCCGCTTTCGCAAAAACCTCAAATCGATAAGGTTTTCGATCTTGCTTTATCAGAACAGACCTGGGCGGGCTTTTCCTCGATCATAATTTTAGGTACTTCAAAAGATAGGGGAGGAGCTCTTTCCTCACATTTTCGCAATAATTGTGCCAAAGCACAGCCGGTTTGATGTGCACTCACTCAGCTTGTCAAAGGGTTATGAGCTGCATGCCCTACATTCTGTGCTTGAACTTCATCAGGCGTAAAGGCAAGGCCAGTCATATTCTGTTAGTGAAATGGGTGCATCATAAAGGATGTCTTTACACAGTGCATGACAATAAACACTGCATTCACACTGCAATAAAAAGTGTCCTCAATTTAGATGTTTTTTTTCTCTGATATGACACTGATCTAATATTTTTTTCTAGGTGTGCAAACAGTAAAACTGCATTGGGGTTTCATCATATTGAAGGTTTTATAGCTTTCACTCAAAATATGAGTTTTTCTAAAAGTAACATATTCATTTTAAACATTTATCTGGATGCAAAGACAAAAATCAATGCACAAGGATTACTTGCCACTACCACAGCTCAGACAGTCTGCTAGTATCTTTAAATTGATAGAATAAAGGGGAGAAATTAAAAAATGCTGTGCCAATTATTTGCCAAGTATTTTTTTAATGGGATTTTCATACATTTTTTATAATCAAAACAAATTGATCACTAGGCAGTCTGGTTTATTTTAAATAATTAAAATAATGAGCTTTTTGATAAACTTTGGTTAAAAATCAGGTGTCTGTGGCATGCAGTCTCCATGTACTGTCACATTATTCACCAGAGGAAACCGTCATATACACAGATGGAGAAAAGTCAAAAACTGCCTTGATTAGTATCTGGGGTCGTCTCACTTTAGTCAAAGGTTTAAGGTAACAAAAAAAATGTTGAACAAACAGGAGATGTAAAAATACAAAAATGACATTTTCTGTATGTCATACTCTTCACGTTGCTGTCAGTTCATATTGGTATCAGATACATCCCAGAATAGACTGGAACAGCGATCCAAGAACATCAGATAAAAGCAGCCATTCAGAATTGAGCATGAAGGTCCGTGGTAGCCAAAGACACCCACTCAGCCAAAAATTCACAGTTTTATTCCATTGAGCCTCTGTGCTCATGTTGCAGAGAGCCCCCCCCAATACCGCCACTTGTTAAGAGGAAGGGAGATGGATAGTAAGGCAGATGTGTAGTATAGCCCATCAGAGGCTCTGCTGGAAGTGAACTGAGATAAAAGGTAAACTGGGGAGCTCAGCCATATCCTGTGTGTACGTGATCAAAGGGCATTGGTAAACCAGTAACATCTTGCCTCATCAATAGGGATTCTATGTGGTCAAGGCATCACGGTGTCTCATGTATCCATATAGATAGATATATATGGCAGCAGAGACACTCATCATTTAGCACAACTCTGTTTGTTGTCTCCTTTTTCATCAGTTTCAAAACTATACTCCCAAGAGGGCGTTAGGGATGATACATGGCACTTCAAAGATGGAAACTAGCGAGGGGAAACTCCACATTTTACACTGCAGGTCTTTTACTGCCAGTTAACACATATTTATGGACTCAGCACACATGCTAATGTAAGAGAATATGCCTGAGGATAAAAGCATGAGGCCTTATAGCAGATTTTATCTTTTGATTTTATCTTTTGAGTGTAAAACATGTGCCATCTGTAGGCTTGAAAGACATGTCGCTTTACAAAGTTAGCAGTTTTTAGCTTCTTCACAAAGAGAGCAGCTGTTGTTAGCTTGAATATAGCTAGCCTCTGTTAACATAGGTCCTGTAACTTGGTACAATCTCTCATTTAGCATTTCTTTAATCATTTTTTTTCTGAGAGAACTTGCTCCCTGGGGTTCAATATCCATATTCTAAGACAAATCAACATTCGTTACAGTACTTCAATCTTTCTTATTGATACAAAGTTAAACAATGATTAACTTTGTTCGCATAAAACAACAGCTCTAATTAAATTTTTTCTAGCATTAAAAACTGCTCTCATTGTTGTTTGCTTTTGTCTATTTAAATTGATAAATACGCTGTGAAAATTGTCTCTGCCATTACCATAATGATCCTGGTTTCTGACTTGTTCAAAAAGTAGAAAATGACAGACTTTGGTACTGCTTTTGGATGCGTAACAAAAGAAATGCTAAATTAGACAAAAGGGAATAACATTTTGCAGGTACGATTTTGTACAGTATTTTAGTGTTGTAAACACACAATAAGTAGGCCAATCTATTTTTAGCTAACATAAAGTGAGCAGACTGACTTATTTAGGAGTTGGTCTTTATGATTGAACTTACAGTTTGCCTCTTACTTAAGTAGACTTAAATGCATTAGGAGGTGTACTTTCCCTGTGTTATGATGGCAGCTGCAATGATGCATTGCACTCAAATAAATGGCAGGAACTAATGTGGTGCACACACACACACACA
>JAPZDZ010000012.1:23543527-23554314 GCA_029783805.1 Acanthurus tennentii | reverse complement strand
GACTGTGTGTGAGGTTTGTTTTTTACAGCTGACACATACAGAGAGTTCTCATACTGTTTCAGTTGTTGCTAAAATAAGGCTCCATATGTTACAGATGTATAGGGCTTTACAGAGCTTTGAGGAACAATGTGCTATTAGAAGAGAGATCATACAGATCTATTAGTTTGAGAAATAATTTTCAAATACATGTTAGCTTTCTGGAATGCCAACTGACCACAGTCTCTATTGTTTGTGAGCAAGAAAACTGGACCTTTTCTCAGTCTCCCTACAAGCCAGGTCAGTGTTTGAAAGTCATATAGTGGGTTGGATGGTCACCTTAAAATCTACCCAGGGTTTAAAACACCCATTTGTGTCTCTGACAGAAGGGCTGTCCTCATCATATGACACCTATCCACAGTGCTTCTATTCAAGATCACTTGGATTTGCAAATTATAGCATTTCTGCTTAAACTGTTTTGGCTTAAGCCGCTGTAGGTAAGTATATATTACTTTCAATGGCATATCAAATCACAGGAAATAGCTGCCTTAGAGAATATGTGAAAGAAAAAGAAAAAGGTTAAAGCTTCAGTTCTTCAGGGGGATTAACAGTTAATTTCAGCCTGTGCTTTAATATTTTTTTCACCTTATTTTGATGCTGGAGAGAAATTGAGATTGCATAAAAATATGCAACCTGCTGGTTTTTCCTGGAAAGCATAGATGTTTTTCAGAAAAAAAAAGATTTTATGACATTATATGGTTTACTGAAATAAATGTGATTTACTTTAATATCTGCAAAACAACTTTTTACAACCCGCACTGCTTCTCAGGGTGGAGGTGGAAACACCTCTCTATACACATTGGAATTCATCTTGTATTCCTTCATAAATATTTTGTGACATAACTTCATCAAAACATGTGAGTTAGAAACTGAATGGCTATGGTTCCCCAAATAACCTTGGAATGTTAATGTGCAAAAACCTCAGAGCCTGAGCTGCTTTATTATTTTTGCAAGGATCTGAAAATGAGCACTGTGCTCTTATCTTATCTGCTCTGATGCAGGATCTTTTCTTCTGCAAATTAGCCCTCAGATATCCTCTCGGCACCATTGTCAATGCGTTGTTGTTGATCTCAGCATGTTTTTTGATACACATAGCAAAGCACAATAACCCCCGTGTGTGAAGCCCAAACAGAAACTTACCCCATAACTGCCATTAGCTCATATTTAAGCAACCCTTGTGTTACTAAATCAGTCTTTGATATAGTTGGGTCACCAAAAAAAATGTTTGCTTCCCCATAAGTTGGATCTTATTAATATGAATAGTAATAATCTTCTGAATTGCGGCATGTTTGTCATCTTCTTCTACTTCAAGGGCATCACAGTGTTATTGGGACGCAAATTAGAAAACTTTGACTTGATTGCTCTGCAGCCAAACTTGCTATGATGAGCAGAAAGCATTACCGAGTGTGCCTTATATAACAAGATTGAAAGATTTTTAAAAAATCATTTTTTCCAGTACCACACTTTCTGGATGGGTCCTCTCATATTTTAATAGGTTATTGCTTAGACTGGGTGATGTGAGGCGATCTGCATTGCAACAGTGAGCAATAAAAACCAAGGGCATTTGAGTTTTGTAAGGTGTCACAAAAGTAATCAATGCAAACACTGTTTCAGAGGGGGGATATACAAGGTTAGCCATGGCTGGAGGAGAGCAGTGATGCTACCTGTCAACTTTATGATGCAGTCCCACAGGGGTCACACACTGATGTAATATGAACAAGCAGGTGAATGACAGCAAGAAAGTAAGAAAAAAAAACGGTGTCAACTGTCCGCTGCTGTCAGAGTGAGATTTTTGTGAAAGTTGAGGTTGTTCTCCATGTGACCTTTGCAAGTGCTGCTGTATGACCTCGGCTGTTGAGCAGTGAGCCGTGATTTGCACTAAAAAGACACGCTTCTGTTTGAAGCGCAGGGATAGTAGAACAGGCTCATGCTTTAACTGTAGGTTAAGGTTTCAAACATGAATCCAGTTCACCCAGCAGCCCACGGTTCTCGTGTTGCTGTGCACCCTGACTCTAAATGCAATTTCACCTCACCAGCCTTAAATTTTTAATACAGTGGGCCTACCTTTGTCCTTTCGGGAAGCAAAGTAGTCAACTGTGCGGAATTTGCTCTGGCACTCAAAGAGCTCTTTGTCCTCGATTTCAAACAGATTGTCTCTTTCTATCCTCAAAATTGAGAGTTTCATTTCAAAATGTGGTTTTGAAAATGGTCAATTGGCATACTTTGTGATATTTCTCCATTATAAGACGGATAATTCTTCTGTGGAGAGCTGCAGCCTGTTGGTGGGCTTTTACATCTTTGAATAGAGTTACTATTGATACCAAAAATTGTTTGTATGCCTGCCAATCACTGGAAAGACAGGACGTGCAATACAAGCCTGATAACAGATATATTCAACAGAGCAGGTGCATTTTATACTGTAAGTCTGTTAAACTTCTACAGCTTTATTAATTATTATTACCACAGTTGGATTATTTCCTCATAGCCTTCTCTAAGTTCATTTACATACAAAAGAACCAGTCCCCTGAGAAACAATAGCAACAAGCCATTATTATTGTACAAGCACAGCCATAACGTCAACTCTCTGTTCTGGAGCTCCAAAGCACTGAGCCCTTTTGCTTTGTGCATCATGTCCTGCATTAGCCTCTACCTGCTGCATCACAGCATATACAACAAAAAAAACTCAAAGCCAATTTCATAGGTGTCTATCACAGTTTGAATATTTCCACTAGCAGCTCTGCAGTTTCCTAAATTTGCATGGCAGCAGGTCATGGAAAAGCAGGGGGAAGGAGAGCCCAAGGAGAGATACAGGACAGACAAGAGAGGGCTTCATGTTTGCGTTTCTCCGCCAACGATGCATGACCTCTCTTTCACACCCTGCTGATTGTTTACCGGGCTTACATGCACATACTTGAACAGTGATGATCTTGGCTGCCACATGGAGTACTTTCACTGCCCTCCAGTGGCTCTCTAATAATAGTACGACTCAGTGTCACCCACCACAAACACACAAACACACAAACACACATAAACACACATACTCCAGCATGCCACTGCTCTAACCATTTCTATCAATACTTGCTTGCACAAATGTTCCTGGCACTGAAATGTCAAGATTCACCAAGATAATCCAATAAATTTCTTCATATTCCACAGCCATCATCATTTCAGTTTATCTCATTTGGCGTCCCTAAGGCAGTGCATAAATGACTTTCAATGCAATTATGGAAGTAACCAATTACAGCCCTTGTAATTTTATCATACAGTGAACAAATAAGCGGCACAGCCCTCCATTTATTTCTTGAAACCGTGTTTTTAGGACTCAATTGAATGTGGGGAGAGATCTCAGCAAAACAAAACCAGATGTGGTTCGGAGGGTTTTCTCCAAGCCAAACCGTGAGGAATGCACTGCTCCGGCAAGGTTTTTGTGTTAGAGTCCGTGTGGTGAGAGGCTGGGGTGAGGGGTCGAGGAGTTCATTATTGTGATGGGTCGACATGAAGAGTGGCTCAGTCATGAGGTCACAAACCACGCCAGGCGAGGCTGGAGGGCTGGAGCAGCAGGGTGTGCTGTGGCGGTGTGTGTGTGCAATGTTTGTGTGTGTATGTGTGTGTGTTTGTCTGGGGGCTGGGGGTGAGATCGGACAGACAGCAGGGGGCGTTATTGTGTTGCATGTGTTGAGTCCTCTGTCATCTTCGGTTGACATGATTAGCTCTCCGTCCTCTGTAGCTTGTTTGTTCTAATTTGGCGTCTGAATTGCACTGAGGTTTTCAATCTGCCTGCAGAGGAATTGAGCCAGACATTCAGAGATTTAGCATCTCTCGACAAAGAACAGACAATCCTCAGGGAAAAAAAAGTTCTTTTGGGTCAACTTAACCATGTCCTCTACAGGTCTATAAATAGAGAAATCTTCTGAAACATTGACTTTGTATGCTATTCCGTTTAATGACTGTGGTTATACACATGCAAGCACACACATGCAAACACACAAACGACCAAAGCCAACCTATAAATGCAGCTGAGGCAGAACATTTTACTGTCTTTGCCAAAGCAAGATTATCTGGTTAGAAGTTCAAATCACCAACCCAGTGAATAAAACATCTATTCACAATTTTCCAACAGAGGCCGTTGCTGACACAGATGAAAGCACCCAATCTGATTTCACAAGTTATTCTTTCTTTTCAGCCTCGCCTTCAATACCTACTTGATGGATTAATACATTCGCTTTCAATTTAAAATCCAAAGGCTTCCTACATTGTGTTTGTGCGCCTTCTTCGTTCATGCCTGCCCCTGTTTGAAATTTAGTTGACCTCCTTATTATAGGCATGTTGTGTGGCACTTTCTGGAAAATGTCAATGATATAAGGATTACCATGTGTTGACCTAGAATCCATTATCTACTATTAGTGCTTGTCTTTCTTTCTCTTTGGGGTGTGTGTGTGTGTGTGTCAGTGTGCACGCTTGTGTGTATTTGTATGCACACTTGAGCTAATGGTTTTCTGTCAGTGAACTGCTGAAAATCCTTACAAATATAACATAATGGCAGAGCAGCTGTTTTGTATATTCAAAATATATATTTTTTTTTTTCAGAAGGGTACATTTAATGAAGAGTGTCCAAACATCAGGGCTCCGGACGGCGTTTCCATGGTGACTGACATTTGAGAGCCAAATTGGTTAAAGAACTTTTTTACACTATTGACTGCAGCATGTCGTACCAATGTACGTCACCGTTAAATACGTGTTTTTGGTCCATCTTTGGGCTAAAAAACGCAAGTGATTTAAGATGTCTGTCCCTTAGCAACATTACAGGAAGTCGTCTTGCTCTGTTGAAAGCATCTCTTTTCCTTCACAACTATGTGATTTTCATCCTCTTCTCCAAACGTCTATTATGATTGGTTGCTGTCTTTAATGTGAATCCCATCCCAGAGGCCGCCTACCACCCCCCCTCCACCGCAAAAGAATTCTTCTTTCTGCACCTGGTGTCTGTCAAGCAAAGCCAGTACAAAAGACCAGTTGAGGCGTATACTTTAAGAGGGTCATGTGTTCAGATTTCCTTTCACTTTTTTCTCCCCTTGAACTTCTGAAAGATGTGCATGACTTTAAACACCTCAGCCTGAGAGAGGGTCAAAGCGTGTAAAACCAGCTACAACATCCTCCTGTTTGAACGATTTAGAGATAGAGAGTGCACAGAAAAGGAGATTTTTTTTAAAGAGGTTGTGTTGATTATAGGCAGCAGCATGAGATCCACTGAGAGATGAGCTGTTCGTTCACTGCCCAGTTAAATTAACTTGTGGAAGCCAGTTCTTAGTTTTGGCACAATGTCTGACTTCTGCTCGGAGAAATCAGCCATGGGGCCTTTGCAATAACAGAAATTCTTATGAAAATCGAGATAATTGTGAGCTGACTTCTGGTACTTTCTTGTTCGGGCACACAATTTTCTGTTGAGCAGCATCTGTATCTGTGAGCTAATGAGCCAAGTTCATTATTTGTTTATGACCTTTCAAAATAATTGCCCTTGCACAAGTGAGCATAACCTGAATATTCCCTAATGAGACGTTAACAACTTGAGGTCGTACGAAAACACTGATCTCTGTCACTGTCTTCCGCTTTCGGCTAATTGTTGTAGTGGTTGTTATTATCATTATCATCCTAATTACACCAATCAGCACTTGTAAACGCCACCACTGCCATCACAGACGACACTCTTACAAGTCTAATTGTCATCACTGGTAGGATGATCATTGCTCTTTCATTAGCATTATCAATATCTGCCTAAATAGTGTTGAGCTTTCAGACAAGCCTCCAAAAGCAGCTGCAGAGTTTAGTTCAAATTTATGTGTTTGGAGGTTTGACTCGCATGGATGGTCATGAAGCCAGTCTTGCAATTAGTGTTCAAAGTTGCAAAAGTAAATAGAAGATAATGTTGTGTCATTACCGGTGCCGATCAGGAAGGTTTCCCTGTTGTTTAACTGCGCAGAACTGATTTTAATTTGAAGGAACAACAAGTAGCTGGCAGGACGCCAGGAAGACTTTTTATTTCACCAGCTTCTGCAACATCCGAGAGGCAGCTTGTCAAGTCACCCGGCCCAGATAAGATTGAGAGCTTGTTTCATGACTCCAATTTGACTCATGAAGCGGATGTTCCCTTTTAATAAACACCATCTTCTCACTTGACATTTCTCCATTGTGCTCTGCCACATCCCTTCTACCATTTTTTATAGCCGCCCTGCAGCAACCTGGGCTGTGTTTTTTGGTCCACTTAGGATTCCTCCAACTGCTGTTCAGACATGTTGCTATTTTCTGCCTCCGACCTGGATGTATGCATTAAGAGATTCCAACATTCCTCACAATCCTACCTTTTTCCCTCCTCCACTTTTTATGGATTCTGCCTTCCTGTTCTCTGTGTTTTTCAGCCCAGACTCAGGTCAGAGAGATGGATGTTGTGTAATGAGTGTAATTGCTCTAATCCTTCCGTTTTCACAGCGCTTTAATTTGTTCATGCTGTTACCTAATCTTTATTGGGCCATAATTTGTATTCTGTATATGATTACATTTCCTCTTCCAGTGGTTTGGCAATTATGGGGCTTGAACTCTCATGCTGGCTTGTGCAATACTTATTGTTACTTAGACGCCGACTTGTAAATAACAACATGTATGCAAGGTCTGTGCAGAGAATCCCTGTTTACAAGAAAAAGTAGTCCGTCCAGATGTTCTTTTTCACGTGTTGAGTTTTTGCTGCTCAACTGCCAACCTTCGCTGACACAACTTAGACATTTAATTGGGTGCTGTCGTTCAATTACTTGGTGCCTGCTTGTCTAAGGCTCTCAACATCTCACTGATTTTTCACTTACAACACATTCACATTCAACAGTCCAACAGAAGGAGTATTAGGTATGTAATTTAGTGGTTTTGTGGACTTCTGCTAGGTTTCGCCTTGTGATGTCTGAGATGGCAGAGAAAAGGCTTTTAGTCAGTGGTTGTTTATTTTGAGAGCTTTCCAGGGGGGAAGAGAACGAGCTCTGTCACAATCACAGCACACCGCTGCTGATAAGCTCCACTTTACATTGTGTTTTTTCTCCTTTCACCCCCCTGTATCTGATAGCAGACCCTCAGATGTGTAAACAACGCCGGATGGAGTCAGTCCCATGCTGTTTGAGTCTGAGTGATGCACAAAAGATGTCTTTGAGCTTGAGACAACATGACTCCTGTAGGATATAGTTTTGGTTTCTGCCCGCTTTGGTCAGTACCTTTGCTGCTACAACATCATGAGGAAGCAGAGCAGCAGTGATGCCCTGTTAGACTCATTATCATCAGAGGCACATTTTTCCCCAGCCACACTGGCTTCTGGACCGCTAATCTACTCCATCTGATTCTTTGACTCCTCATTTCCCTGCTGATTCTGAGAGGAAAGTCCCTCCACCACTATCTGCAGGCTCTAATTTAGCTGTCTTTACTCTGTCCAATCTCCGCTCACATGCGAGCTTCTCAGGGGAGGTGGCTGCAGCTTGATGCAGTAACTGACATGGCCTGGATGCCCATGTAAAAGCCTTAGTGAAGTAACAGCAGCAAATCTTCTTTGATTTAAGCCTCTCTGGGTTTAGAAACCCTACAAAGGGTTTTCTGGTAATTGCGCCTGTTCAGCTCATGAAGAATGTTGCTTGTTTTTCAACTCTAATTTACATTCATACACGAAACGAATGTCACAAGGCCAGCCTCTTAATACAGCTTTTTTCATATTTAAAAAAATACTGTATGCACTAAATGCAGCAGCCTCCGTTTACTTCCCAGTGGCAGTTTGGAGCCAAAGGTCAGAAAGTCAGCGAGGACACAGGCCAGGTGGCGTCTGAGAAAGAACAGCAGCGTAGTTGTCCTTCGGAGATTTGCGTCATGAGAGGAGTTAGCATGACAGAATGAATCAATGCTGACAGAGACCCCACAGTCAAGGACAGAGGAATTTTGGAACCCATCTCTCAGGCTCTTTTTTTGTGCTCCTGCTGCCTCCGACTCATCAGCAGTGTGACCTGCGGTGAATTGTGTCAGGTCAGACTAACCCAAACAGACAGTTTTGGGACACAATCAGTACTTCTCTGCAGTCTCAGGTCAAGTCTGTTGTTATTATACTCCCAGTGGGCATCTGACCTGCAGTCCAACATAATACAAGACATGATGTTTCTGAGCACAACCACAAAAATAACAGAATAGCAGTCTACATTAGTGTTTTATGAGTTCAATGGCTGACAGGATGAAACAATGTTTGCCTTGACAACTTGAGTCTTGAACAGAGGGTAAGAGAGTTGTAGTCCAGTGTGATCAAAAACTCTTTTAAAGACAATGCACAAGTGCTGTGTGTAATGTAGTGTGTCAGACAGAGAATGGCTGTATTCAATACAGACAATAACAAATCCAATTCATGAAGTCAAGTGGCACTTTAAATGCTCCCCTTTTAACTTTGAAATTTGATAAAGATGATGAGTCTGGAGGTCTTAACACGGTTAAAGAGTCTAATATGGCTTATAAAAGTCTGCGAGTGTTGATGCTAAACAGGAACAGATGCTGCTCTATGAGGTCTGACGGGTTGATGCAGGAAGCAGACTCATATCTTTGTTAAGCCCAGGGGGATCACATCACCTTGCAAAAGTAAACCTGCCTGGGAAGCGTCAGAACCTTCATCATCTGGCTTCCGACGTGTCCTGTCTAAAATGAAGGAACATTTTCAGAGTGCTATCCCACTTGAAACAGATCAAAGCAACTTCTAAAGGACATGAAAAGGTTTGCAGTGGCAATTAGTAAAATGTGAAACTCTTCAACTAAAGTCAATCTACAATTTGAAAATTTCATGTTTTCTGCAAAGGCACAAAGATCCGCACTGAATTATGTTGGTATTTTAGAAAAATTAAACAGATAATTCTGTTTTATATATATTTTTTAAATTTTTATAGATGTTAAGAATTCTGCATAGAAGGGATAATTATTCACCTACCCTCTTTGAAGTTGTTTTGCAGGTATTCTCAATAACATTATAGGTAGTTTAGAGAGTTTCATTTCCAGAAAAATGATTAAAAACTTTCAGTGACTCACTCTGCACTGATGGCATATGCTAATTTGGGGTCTATTATAAGGGCTTTCTTGCATTTATTTAAGCCACTAATGGATACATGAAGAGAAGGACATTGCAAGTTCTTTTAGGGACTGATCAACGTACAAAAATACAATTTTATAACTTTAATAACTGACTGGATCATATTTACCATAGAAGGCATTTTCTGTTTTGTCCTCCAGTTGACGAGCTCAAACTCTGGACAGATAGCTTTCATGTTACTGCTAACTGCTGTACTGCTACAAATGTGCAGGGCTCAGCAGCCAACCAGTGAACACAGCTTGTACTGGACCGAATACTTTCTTCCAACTGCTAATAACCAGCCCTAATAATCAGGAAATTTACAAAGCGTAAGCAAACTGCACTTTGTATACTATTTCATGCATAGGAATGTTAAAAGCAAAAGTTAAAGTAAATTCCTAACCTCTGAAAACAAGAGTTTGATTAAAAAGGTTTTCATCCAAGTCTGCTCATACGTTATTTACGTTACGTTACGTAACGTAACGTTACGTTATTTAAATTCAATCTTTAGGCCCTCCTTAGCTTAAGAAAAGCTTATTAGTGTAATTAGCAAGATTATTTTAACAGTTTAAAGTGAGCACTGCTTACATCCTATGTTTACTTGCTATCAGTGTGGCAGCCACCAACTATTACTGTAAAGTAAAGCAAATGGCTTTACCCACATGCACAATGCAAACAAAACATAAAGACAGTGTTTCATTGCATTACTAGTGTTTAAATACTCCACAGGGTATCTTTAAGTCCATAAAGAACACATTAACATTTCAAGAGCCTGAAATCAGAGAAAGTAAGGATATTACATATTAAATTAAACACAAAGCAGTGTATCTAACTGTGATCTCTCATGTATTTCACATAAATCAATAATAACAGATTATTTGTACTTTGGCATAAATCTCCACAAGAGCTTTTATGTAATTAGAAAAAAGCTTGATTTCTCTCACTTCCCCTCTGTGGCATCAAGCCCTCAATTTTGAAAGCAAATGGATTTAATATGGAGAGAAATCATTTCTTTCCCAGACTGAAAGAAGAATTGATGTCTGATCAAAGGGTACCACTTCTAAAAATATGTCCCATAAAGACATGACAACCTCAAGTCCACCCTCTGCACTGGTGGCAATAGAGGTTCTATTTTAGTTCTGTCAAAACACCAAATGAAGCTCTTTTGGACAAGGCATTAAAGAACATCTGCTAAAGATTACTCTTTCTGATCAGGAGTGGTGTTCTTTAAATCAAAGCAATGATCAAAAGCAAATACAATGGCCATATGTCTATATTTAACATAGATGATGCATTGTAAGTTTTTTTGGCCCCAAACTGAGTTATTTACATTGTTGCAGTCTTGTACTTGAATACCATATGACACAGCTCTCTTCTTGTAGATTTTCATTACACCTCAATCCTCAGGGCATCGTGATATATTTGCATTTGTGCTTCATGGCAAAAATGCTTCACAGTCCTTAAACACACAGTACCAGATCAATAGGTTAAGTTCCAAGCTTCAAAAACTTGTTGATCATATAGCCATAGGAAAACACTCAATAATGTGATACTATCTACTTTTCCTGTTTATCACTTTATAAATGTGCATCAGGCTGTAGGCTCATGCCAGGTTCTCTTTTGCTCTCAAGCCACA
>JAPZDZ010000012.1:23531605-23543427 GCA_029783805.1 Acanthurus tennentii | reverse complement strand
ATGCTTTGATTAGCCTACATGTGCATGCCTACAGATTATCCCTGTTGGCATTAAACATGAATTATTATAAAATTCAGAATAATTTTTCTTTTTAACTGAAGTGAAAAGTTGCTTCATTCACCTCTGTGTATACAGTAAATGCAAAAGAGAGTAAATATGTGATGCATTTATCTTTTTTCTTAATATGTAACTGCATAAATGAGAGAATGGAGGGAAATTCCTGCTTTTTCTGTCATCTGAACAACTAATAACAGAGCTATTGTTAATCCAAATGCATCAAAATGTTCTGAACATTGTTGTGTTGGAAAAGGAAACAAAACTAATTTCAGAACAACAGAAGACAGTCTTGAGAACAGCTGATGTTTGATAAAGGTAGTATGAGTTTTATGGAGTGGGCTTTTGTGGTAGTAGCTAATTTTACAAGGAACAAAAACATACTGTCGTGTAACTCTTATCACTGCAAGAAAATAACCTGAGTTTAAAGCCAAAATTCAAACAAATACTCTGTCAGTTCTCTGCTGTTTTTATAAGTAGGGTGGCTCAAGGTTTTTGTCACAGAGATAACAGCCTTAGTTTTAATTTTTTGTAGAGTTTTTCATAATTTAAATACTGACTAAAAAACTCTACAATCACAAAGCAATGGAAAAGTTACTGCAAACATGAGTTCTGCTTCAGAATGGATTTTTGCTCTGAGCACAGAATGTGACATAAAACAAATGCCTGGATTATACATGCAAATGTTAAATTGCTATTACATTATAAAAGTAATCAGCAGGAAACACATTTCTGCAGCAATTCAAAACTATAGCTCTGTCATAAATGTGCATAATGTACAAAAAACAATCTGTGTTGCACACAGTGAGGTCGACAGCAAACCCTTCTATTGACAATCTGAATTCACACACTTTGCATTTTATGACAAGGCTAAATAGGGTAGTGACACTGAATATTAGTCATCATTCATATCAGTGACACTTCTCTGGAGCAGAAATGTCTCATTAGACAGGTCAGGACCTGACTGATGGCTTCTTGTTTCCCAGATCTTTCCTACCTGACAAGCAGCTTTCGGGCTGCAGGAGCAGACGTGCCTAAATTGTCCCGCATGAGTCTCTGCATCTCTGTGTGGATAGCATACAGTCAGCGAGCAGATAAGCCATTTGATTTTCTGGCCTTGGAACAAGCCAGTGTTGATGTTTCTCAAAACCCCTGCTGTGATAAGGGCATGCGATAATAAGAAGCAGACACATAAAAAAATACTGCGATAGACAGCATGCCATTTTTCTCAGAGCTTTATGTTCAATATGACATCCTGAGGGTTAGATTTTACATAATCGGTTGAACTGATTTAGATCTAGAGGGGAAATTAGCTTTTGACATGAAAGCTTGTCTCGAGGGTATGTAAATAGCACCCCCAAGCTCAGGGACATAAATATATTTCTCCATCCAGTCCAGTGCTAATGTGAAGCTGCTTGACCAGATAGGAGGACACAATTTTCAAGTGGGAAGAACTTTCTAATTTAAGGAATATTTAAAATACTTAAAAGAAATCAGGTTGTCTAAATTAACATCAAAATCTGTTGTGTCCTCTAGACTGAAAATTTGTTTTTTTGACACCCTGACACCCCTATCAGCAGGAGTCATCGCCTGTCAGGGTCTTCAAACATCTATACAAACCAGTATTGTAAAAAAAAAATGTTTTTCATGATGTCGCAGTACCAAGCTTTGGCTAGATTCAGGTACAAAAATGACTTAGTGAGGTTAGAAGGACTAGGGTTTTGTTAGAGTAAGTAGGATCTACTGTCAGAATTAGATATTTGAGTTCGAATGTTGTCCTGGTCAAAACAAATAATTGAGTGGTTAAGCTTATAGAACAAACTTAGTTATTTTCTAATAAAAAAACATTGGGTGTCACTTAGAAATTGGGAAAAAAAATATTAACAATTCACATGTTTGGTTTGTGTGTAATGTACCTTCCAAAGTCATCTCATAGTTGTTGAGATATGTCACTGGATAAGTGCAAAATTTGACATATTGGTAGAGCTGAGTTAAATGTCAGGGAAATGCGGCTGATTTCATCCTCTGAGGACAATGAATGTCTGTTCAAGTTTCATGGCAATCCATGTAAGAGTATTTGAAATATTTCAGTCTGGATCAAAGTCGTCGATGACGTGACATTGCTATCCCTCGAGCCATGATGGCTCTGCAAAAATCCCTTCAGACATGAGCGAAGCAGAGTGTGGGATGTGCACATCCAAAATAAAAAAAATTACAGCTGGTGGATCAAAAAACAAACTGAAGACGAAAGTCGGTGTACTGATAGCTTCCAGCAAATTTAATTTAGCAGAGCAAAGTTTCGACCTCACAGAGATCTTTGTCAGGCACTTTGTCATAACCACTTTCAAATATCAAACTTTGGCCTAAGGATGTACATAAAAAGATTGAAAGTACTTTTTAAGATTGCGTTGTTCACATATTGGATGCATTTTTTATTATTTAGTCCTGACACGGATTTATGAGCATTTTTCCTTTGTTCTTCCTTTCACTTAGCCAAAAATTTCCCCAAGCAACCAGCACCTGTGCATTCTTTGATTTTCTTGAATTTTTTATATTTAGATACCCATTTCAGAGCTGCACAGCCATCTCATAACGCAACAAAAAAATGTAATTAGCACTTTGTCATTACCTTCCAATTCATTATTTTCAACTTGTTAACAAGCCTAAATGTCTCCCCACTATTTGTCTCTAGTTTCCTGACAGTTACCCTAAGCATTGTCAAATGGAGAAAGCCTTGAAATAGATTTTGCTGGGAGGAATGCTCTGCTTGAACATCACTGGTACTTCTTCCACAAACCCAGCAGCATGCAAGGCAACAGGTCAAAAATTCAGGGGAAGAAAACATGCAGGGGGAGCCTCAGATGTGACTTTCATGCACTATAAGAGCACAGCACGAGATAAAGAATGCTCTCCCCAGAGCAGAGATCCCATTTCCACATAATCTGGGCCCGTTAGCGGGGGTCCTGCATCTCTTGACCAGACTTCCTCAGGACAACAGAGAGCTTTACTGACCCATCCGTCAGTACTGTTTACATTCCATCTTGTAAACTCTCAACTAACTCAAACTGCCCCACTCTCCTTTGAATTCCCTGTGATGATGGCACCCAATCCCCAGCCCCCACCTCACTTTCTTTGTTTATGTATTCCACAGTTGTTCCAGATGTTGGAAATGATTGAGAGTCAGTGTTCTGAGAAATCGCTCGCAGCTCAGTTATGTGGGGAGCTTTCTTCAATGACACAGATCATTACTGTTTCAGTTTGCTACCGTTCAGAAGACACCAGTGGGTGCTGTCACCTAAAAAAAAAAAAGGGGGGGGGGACAGTAAACCAGATAATGATGATGGATAAGGATGCATCACACCGATCTCCCAGCTGTCAACAAATTTCAGAGTCCTAATGGTATTCATCATTGTGAGAAGTTGAATGTGACTTTCTGGGGTAATTCTTTAAAGCGGTAACAGCTCATTCTGACCACATCAGAACAGCCTAGAGATTATCTAAAGGTTGTGCTTTGCCCTCGGTCATGTGTCCTTCATGCAGATAATTAAGACCGAAAAGTCGACAGTGTTACTCAAAGGCACAGACAGCCTTGATCTATTCTCCTGTTACCTTAAGGAAAGTCAGCATAGTTCTACTCAAGTGTGACACTGGGTGCACGTTTAAGAAAAAAAAAGGAAAATGAGGAGAAAGTCCTTTCACACAGCAGCCAGGCTTTACCTTTACACAATTTATGAGTTTTTACAAGGCTTGGAGACCTGCGTACGACTTGTCACGAACACGGAATTGAACCCACATTACCAATCAAATACAGCACAGGACGATTTTTCAACCTGTTCCAGTTGCAGTCTGAACAGTCGCAATGGCACAGAGGCACTCTGATATACACAATACCTCTGCTGAGACTCCATTTCTCTACTTACTGAAATCGATACCTTTAAAAAAAAAGGAGCCACGGCTAAGTGGTCACAGAAACAACATCAAAAACGTAATGCCCAATTCATCACTTTCACTGCAGCTTTTTCAAGCTAACGTGTTTGTTAAACAGCACTGCTTCTACTCTGTTTCTCTTAATGCGACCCAAAGGCACATTAGCTGTCATCAATCAGACACACACACAAAAAAAACTGCATCTAAGTGACCTTATCTGTGAGTTGGTATTACTAATGGACCACAGCCATTTAAAGAAAGTTTCACTTTGTACCTTCATTTCTCAGCTCTATGTTTTCATCAATAAGTAGGAACACTGAGTGGAAAGAAGGGGCTTTTTTTAATATTTCCCTTACAATAGACATTTTCTTTCTATGGCCTCTAGATGTGACAGAATATATTTGTTTTCACTGATCATACCTTTTCTTTATATCAAAATATGGTGTTATTTGGTATCGGAAAACGGGCTTAAGATTGATTATTCAGACTGCGGCATTCATTTTAGTCTGGTAAAAGCATACTTTTAATGAGTACTACTGTTAAGCAACTGTCAGCCTGGTTTTCAGTGTAGGTATTCTTAAAAATTCATCCAGTTGTCTTCACTTCAAAAACCCCCAAATCTTCAGAAATTTGCATCAACATAAGCAGCGATGAAAGTAAGTCATTTCATTTGTTGCTTAAAAATAGCAACTGATACTGTGACAGCACAAGACAAAGGTGTTTTGTTTAAACAGTGAAAACCAATGACAGGTTAGAAAAAGGAAATGTTCATATTAAATTGCATGTTGTCTGTTTTTATCCATTCCCTGCACTCTTGCAGCAAATGCTGTGTTTCGTTAATAACAGTAATTGTTTTGTCATCCCCGCAGTGGGAGGAGGGGGAAACACATCCATCTGTAACATGATAGAAACATAGAAAACATTAATTGTTTAATGGCTTTTATCATTTTTGCCTTTGAGAGGTAAATGAAGGATTGCCTTTAAAATGTCAGCTCACAACACAGATTAAAAATAAAGGCAGTTTGGCCTTTTTGCGTTGTGCAGAGCATCTGTGTGGTATTTAACAGACTCCAGACATATGTCTGTTTAAGACACAGATAATGGAGATCAGACCTCCATGGCTGTGGCACACTCTGAGTGCTTATATTGCTGATGTCTGTCAGTCAATCTTGAGCCAGGCTGTCATTGTTACATAAAACAGTCCCCTCACAATCCCAACCAAAGACACTGATGTTTTTTGACCTTATGTGATGAAAAGTCCATGACTAAAACATAAAATTCTCATTAACTTGGAGATAAATTGGTTTTAATGTATCATGAGATACAGTGGGATTTTTCAAATTAAATATTTAGAGAGTTATTTTCAGTAGCCTATTTTTTGAACACTGAATAAGCTGACTATTTCACTTGAGACAACTTATCACATTTATTATGACTTTGGCTCTAATTAATCCTGCAGCCACCAAGTGTGGTGGTATTAGTGGCTGAAATATGACCTATTTTCTGCCTCCCAGTCCAGCCTCTAACTAAGACATTCTTTAGATAAATAGCTTTTCAAAGAAAGCTCCCCTTTTTGCGGTATATGTAGCAGCTCCTTTTTTTCCTCCTCCTTTCTGTGACAACTTTGATGGTCAATTATATTTAATAAACAGTTTGGGCGCAGAAATAAATCAATTTCAGGAGGGCCTAATCCTCCTTCTCAAGTAGACTGCGAAGCCACAATTCCTGGAGAAATGTTTGAAAATGAACGGTAATGGAAGACACATGTCATGCAGCAGAGGTTCTTGGGAGCCTCGTATCCCACACTGCTCACTGCTCCTTCAGCAAGGAGCTAACACGTGTGACAAGCAAAGCACTGTACTTCATCTGCTCTGTGTATTTTTCTAACGGATTTGTGTACAATATTTTGAACCAATGTCATGCGTTCATCGGGGCCCTTTTAATTATGCTATCACCCTGGGGCTTAGCACATGGCAGGGCCTGCATTTCAGCAGCAGATGCCCAGCTCCACACGTGTGGTTGGGATAGTTTACAAACTCTTGGGCAAGAGGTTTGATGCTTTCACCAGTCTGGTTAACCCTGGGTACGTCTGAGAGGCACTGCACACACTGCTGGTGAAGCTGCACACACACAAACAAGTAAAATAGGCCATTTACTAATCACTTTTTGGAAGGTCTTGTTGGCCACTTATCTCATGCACTTATGCTGCAGCACTCCATCATCAGCAGCTCTAAAACGGTTACAAATATTTGCCCTTTCCAACTCTTGCACTCAGCTTTCCACTTTTATTTATCCATCAGCTCCGGCTCCATTCAAAAACTGTCTTAGTCACAGAGCACATTGGGAAGAGCGGAGCCGGTCCAGCTCAAATGAAGGGCCAGCTATTATTGATTTGTGCGTCTGTTTTGTCTCGTTGATTGCTCATCGCTAAGCAACAGCGGACAGTTGAGGCGGTGTTCAGTTGTTGCTGGTGCCGTTCCAGAAGGTTAATGATGAGGCTCTGACCGCGGGGACTCCACATCTTCCTGCACGTCTTCTGTGGTTTAATGCTGAAGTGGTTTCCGCGTGCACGGGCAGATTAAAGGAGGAGCTGGGGGAGGTGCATCAACCTAGCGTCTATGAGAAGTGTATGATCTACAGGAATACCCCTTTGCTCCACTTTTCACTGCCTGCTTCAGTATTGATGCGTGACTAAAGAACTGTTCATGCACTAAATTGTCTGATTTTTTGATGACATTTAAATTTACCTGGATTATTGAAGGGATTTAATCTTTGTCAGAGAGCAGCTTCCTCACAATAAGCCTTGATATGACTGAAGAAGGTGTGACCTTTTTTTTTGTAATTTGCATCTATATTCTCCAGGCATGTTCATCATACATTAATTTACTATTAATAAAACCTCGTGTGTCCCTGGATGTGTGTAAATATTTTTAATGACCTAATTAGGATTCCACAAAGTAAATCCTCTCTGTTGTGAGAAAACACTGATTTGCATCCAGCAGGTATGTTCAGCATCCTGCATTCTGCATCCTGCAGGGAGAAGACTGTGTTTAAGGCAGGCTTACATCAACTAATATCATATAATGAGATACTTAAATAGAGCTTGTGAATGATATCTTCATGTAAGTGTCTCTAGCGCAGCTTGACTCCCTACAGTAAATCAGTGTTAGTCACAAGTCTGAATTCACTGGAAAAATTATCATCTTTGGCTTCTAGCATCAACATCTAAAACATCATATGATTATTTACTTTGTGCTCACAATATGTAATTTTATCAAACATAAACTATAACTTCATCTACATATTTTATTGCACTGTCATTAATTATTACTGACTTTCTCTAGAAAATGTTTTATTTTAACAATTTAGTGATGACATTTTTAGAATCAAAGGGAACAATGTTTATCTCAGCGAAATCAACAGTGAAGACATTGTGGTTAAATAATCAGACCCGCAGCATATGATGGGTAATTTTAGATTAGATTTGCTTCAGAGAGTCTGTCATTTTGTGGATGTGGGCTTGATTTTGTTTGATCAACTCCTAGACATGTTCCGTAAGTATGAGAGTTATTTTTAAAACATATCAGACTGTATTCTGTATTTGTGCTACTTATTTATTTATTATTTGGATTTGTGATTATCACAGGGAGAGACGGTTAGAATGGGTCCCAGCTTATGAGTGGATATGTTTGCTATTAAATCCGCAGCCATGCTTTTTTAATCAGTACTTACACAAAATACTGCTTTGTGGAAAATGCTAATGTCATGCATATACCGACAATGCTGATGTCTGGCAAGTATTATTTTTTTCTGTTTTCACTAGCTAAATTTACAGAGAGATTCGCTAAAAGGCACTAAACACAAAGTAAAACTGTAGTAGTTGGGCAAGTTTTGTTCGTACTTGGTCACAAACCAAAGGACTGGACATATGAATTCACTTGACCAGATGATGGGGATAGAAGAAACATTGAGGGATCATTACAGTTCATCTCCAGGGTAACATTTCAAAACCAAACATGATGTCAGGCTGTCAAGTAGTTGTCAGGACATTCCACTCAAATCATTCATCAGTCAATCATCACTTCTAACTCGAAGCGACATTGAAGAAAAAAGTTGGGGGATCTTCACAATCAGTAGAGTTGATCCTCTGGACACCATGACTATTCGTAGAAAATTTCCCAGCTATCTGTCCAATAGCTATTGAGATATCTCAGTCAGAACGGAGGTGGTGAACTGACTGACAGACTTTCATATTGACACTGACACCCACAGGGCAATGCGGCAAGCCTGAGGAAAAAGACCGTTTATATTGGAAGCAGCAGAGGTCGACCTTATCCCAACCTCCAGAGCAACATTACAGGCTTTGACTGTTTAAACAGTGTGATTGCCCTGTTCAGCCATTATACATGTACGGTCAAGGAATATGAAAATACCACTAATCAACCGTTACATCCATCAATCATTATAATTCAGCGGTAGGAATTTGCTCCATATAATACAGGCCACAAAAGTTAAACTTACCCAAATGTTTTGATTTTTTGAACACAGCAAGTGCTTGTCTACTACTATATTTCAAGAACAAAGTCAACACATTTAAGCAGATTTGTAAGCAGAAATGGAGGGCTGTTCCACTTTGTAAAAATTTGTTTTATGTCAAAGTCATACCTTTCATGTGGTTTCACTGTGTTCTCATGAGCAAAGATATAGACATAGCTCTTTATAACAAAAGCGCTTGTCTGGCCACAACACTGGGAAGCATGACATCATGGGCTAACTTCAAGCTATGCTGGAGAACATCCAGATAAAAGTGGCAGGATATGCAAGCCATTTAAGCCCCATCTGGTGTGAGGACTGTGTATGCAGCCTCAAAGCTTTATTATATGTGGCATGAAAGGATTACAGCACAACGGTTTATTTAGTCTTCCTCAAAGATCACTGATTTGGATCAACTACAGAGTCAACATTTGACCTGGAGGGCACAAGGGCAGCCAGATGGACAGCTCATGCAGACCTTCACCTACTTGATGGCCTTGTATGAAATGGCAAAGTCTGAGCAAGTATCAGTATCCTGAGATGTCGAGCATCAGAGACTTGGCATATCATTTTATATCATAGGTAAAAAAAACAACTCTCAAGGATAAACTGGCATCACAAGATCATGAATATAAATAAGTAGATAACACCACTTAGATCAAAACAAAAAGAAGTCAGTCGGAACATTAATTTTAAGCACACAAGATGTAAAAAAAAAAAAAGTGTAAAGTACTGAGCCTCCTTAAGAGTAGATTGTTTCCTCAATGATCATTATCAAGCTCATTACATGCCTATAATTTTCATTTGGAAAACAAAACCACTCAATTGTGTCCACAGGGTGTCATATAGTGAAGTGTGATGAATAGGGTATTATTGATTCAATGCTGCACACATCGTTTAAAAAAAATCTGGTTTTAATAAGCATCACAGTAGTCAAGCTGCCATTCTCAAAGTTACTAATGATGTCCCGATGGTGCTGAGTGGTGGTAGTTTTGCTCAGCATTCAACTGGCTTCTTCAGATGATCCTGATAGATTGGAAAGACCCCAATTAATTTATTTTTACCTGTTGAACACCAGCTTTTATTAACAGTAAAGCTGCTGGTGTTTTTACGGATGCATTTTATATGACTGCCCTCAGGTTCAGTTCACTTTTAATTAACAAATAATATAATTTCTTACTTCCTCTCCACAAAATGATATACATGTTGATGTTCAAGTGACACACCCTCTTGTAGTTCGATGCTGAATAGGTCCTTTACCATAGACTTCTTAAATAACATGTATGACTGCTGGACAGTAGCAGCAATAGGCCTCATGGACTATTACAAGGTAACACTGTGAGTGTTCACAGTTTGCTAAGGTTTAGACCCCAAAACCAATTTTCAAGGTTTAAGAAAATGTCATGGTTTGGGTTATGAAATTGGTTTAAAAAGTTAGGAAATAAGTTAACATTAGATGAGTGTTAAGTAAGTTTACAGAGACTTTTTGCTCTAATCAAGAGACAAACGGTGGTCTCCTGGGTGACAGTTCTATGTTTGACCCATCTTTAGACACTGACCTCCTCCTTCTTCTGCTGTCTCTATGATACTACAGTCATAACAAAACAATGTCTAATGATAAACATACATTGGGCCATGTTAATCTGTCTGCATAGACAACCTATGCCATTGTTGTGTTTTTTTTTTCTTTGGCTGGGATGGGTGGATTAGTCACCAAAACTTAAATCAAAAGATTATTGTTTGATCCCCTTTTGAAACTAATACATAACATTGGTTTTTTTGTTTTTTAAGCCTGATTATGACCCATCCTGAACTTTAACCACTTGTTTTTATGTAATCATAATTATGGGGGTCCCATAATCTCTACAATGTAGGTACCCTCTTTAACCCAAACCATTATCCTTCCTTAAACCCAAATAACATAGTAATTTTTATGCATGCCATAAAATTTTACATATTTTTCAATGGATTTCTTTTACCATTCAGGGCAGCCACTGCTTTCCATTATTTCCCTACAGGATAAAAGTAGCTGTACAGACTCTTTAAACTTGCTTGACATGTATAATATATCACAATCTGTATCCCATTTTGTCAGAATTATATTATTGTTATGAAGACATGCAGTGCAGACTTTTCAGATCAGGCCACTCTTAATTTATATTCCCACTGATTTTTATATCATACAGAAATGAATTTCAACTGCTGGATGTTTGGAGTAGATTGAAAAAAATAAATAACATGTCTACAACACAGCTAAATGGTTTACAGAGTGGTTTGCAGTAATGGGAAGTATATGTGATTTGTAGTATAGGCTAAGCATATAAAAGACAAATATTGTCCTTTAAACTTCACGTCTCCTTGACGTACTTGCTTTCTATTGATTTCCAGAATGTACTTACCACTATAATACTCTGCCCACATTAGCCCCAGGCTTCATCTCAAGGCTGACCATGAATTTGTCTATTTATTGTCTTTTTACATCCTGCAGGGAAAAAAAGGGGCCATAATGTTAACAAAGGGTGTAGTCATTTTTTTACTCAGTTGCTTGCCTGACCCATTTTATCTCCTTTTCCTGAAGTCTATGTCCCTATTTATTTTTCCACAACTCTGCTTTCCCATTCATGTGTTAAATTTTTATCTTCCTCTCTAGTTTTTATTTGTCATGTTTTCTGTTTGTGAAGCACTTTGCTTATCAATATTTACTCCCCAAAACACATTAACTCTATATTATGTCATTACACAGCTAAACAATGTATTCAGAGTCACAAAGTAGGACAGCCTCAAGGTGAATATTTTCATATTTAAACAAAATACAGAAGCAATTCATGCCTTACTCATTTGTGTGTAACAAGTAGGTCAGAAACTGGAATGCTAAACAGGATACTCCTGTTTTGTACGAAGAATTAACATATTTTTGCACATAATATTTTTAAACCAAAGCTACCACATGTTATTTTGAGCCCAGCCCACACACTGTTCCTTTGTGAGATTTATCTCTCACCATGATCCACAGCAGAACAACCATCATCTAAAATAGCCTAATAAAAGAGAGTGGGCTCTTTTTTTTTTTTTTTTTTTTTTTTTTGGACAGCATTTACAGGAAGGTTGTCTTCAGCTGTGGAGTGGAGGTGTGTTTGTTTTCACACCGCTCCAAAGAATATAAGCAGAGACGCTATCTCCATTCCCATCTGATCAGGTAGAGCAGCAGCAGCATTGGCAGGCAAAGAGTCCTTTGGACCAAATGGAGTCGAGGTATTTGCCTCTCAGGCATCTGAAGTAGGACGATGAGAGGTGTATAATCAGCCTTG
>JAPZDZ010000012.1:23509495-23530924 GCA_029783805.1 Acanthurus tennentii | reverse complement strand
AAAAAAAACAGCTTGACAAGTGATTTTACCAATCAAACCACTGAGATGGAAAAAAGAGCAACTAAATAAAATACATATATTTGCATGAGCTCTCTCTCTTTCTCATCTGTATTTACTCACAGGACAAAAAAAAAACAGAGGAAATCACAACAATGGCTTAATTGTGTGGGCATCTGCATTTAAAAGTCAAATTCTAAAAATACTTCGATTCTGCAACCGTTCAGATGAAGTCAAATCCAGACCAGTGTTCCCTGTAAGGCAAAGCAATAACTATGACCTCAGTCTGTTATTTTGGTAATGGCTAATTAGAAGGGGCTTGTTTCCGATTAGCTCCTAATGTTACTTACACAGACCATTGCCTTGTTTCCGTGTATATTGAGTTATCCCTCAGTGAACCTCTCTCACCATGCTGTGCTGCTCAAATAACTGGTTTGACTGCTTCAATCAGGCTGTTTGTTTTTGTCCTTGATCACATGTACACAATAATGACACTGTCAGTCCATTATTCTTGCCTTTTAATCCCAGTATTTGGCACCTAATGTATGTTTCTGATTTAACTAATCACTTCTTTGTAAAGGGTCTTAAGAAATTCCCAGGAGAAGAAACTGATAGTTTGATGAATGGCTTTAATTATTTTGTGAAGGAGTGACTGTAGTCACACTTCCTGGCATTACTTATCTATGGACAATGTAGGCCCTAATCCTTCTGGTTTCTTCTTTACACTTGCTTGAGATTAAAGAGATCTTGTTCTGCAATATTTGGGGTTGAGTTGGATTTTTTTTAACCCAAACAGTTAAGCCCTCATACTTAACAAAAGCCTCTTTTATGACTGTCTTCAAAAACAACCTATATAAATATTTTATGATCTGGACCAATGCTGTGCTTTCTGGTGCACTGTTTGTCTGCTGTTGACAAAAAAACAACAAATACATACATATTTAGTTTGCCTGTTATTTTAAAATAAAGTCAGTCTCACCCCTAAACACACACACACACACACACACACACACACACAAACACACACACGGGGTTCAAATGGGCAATAGAGGACATCAGGTGAAAGGATGAGGTGGAAAGAACAGAAAAGACTGGAAGAAAAGTTGAAGATCCCAGTCCAAAGTCTTGTAGAAGTGACAGACAGCAGCTGCTGGATGAAATGAGGAACATGTAGAAGAGGCTGTCAATTACAAGAGGAGACAACTGAGAGGTAAAGACTCACCTCCTAAAGGCCACAGAGGAGATTCCACAGAAAAAATAAGTGATTCCCCTTCTTCACTACCAGCTCCCTGATGTGGAAAAAGGATTAGATCATGGCATAATTGTCTGGAAAGAGTTGCAAAAATAGCATTAGAGACCTGAAAGAGACGGATGAGGGGATTGTCTCTCTTCATCAGAGTCTCCATGTCCAGATACAAAAACAGAGCAGATGGGAGCATAAGTCAATGAATGGAAAGAGTCCAGTGGGCTTAAGAGCATTCAAGAGAAGTGGCAGAGAGGTTGACCATCTTAAAGAGCTCCTCACTGAAAAGGACAAGCAGATCAGCAGGCCAGTGAAGAGAGACAAGCTCGTACCAAAGCTCATGTGGACGTGTTGGCCCAGATCACAGACGTTCACTCTGCTGGGAAACACAGCCGAATGAAATGTGTCTCTTTCCAGGTAAAACTCCAACAGCAGCTGGCAGAGAGAGACAAGAGCCACCAGGAGAGCTCTCAAAGACAGCTGAGAGCTTCAGGAGAGAGCTCTCAGAGAGAACAGAGAGCTTCAGGAGAGCGCTCTCTGAGAGAGAAGAGACCTTCCAGAAGAAGCTCTCTGACAGTGTGCTAACATCCAGAAAGCAGCTGTCTACACAGCTGTCTGTGCAGCTGGAAAAGAGAGAACAGCAGTGGGAAAAAAAAAGATAAAAAAGAACCAGAGGAGATGATGGTAAAAGAAAAGTTCTGGAGGAGGAGGAGATGAAGGAGGACATCGATCTGCAGGCTCCAGGTATGACGCCCCAGCTGATCATTTGGTTTCTCACTACAACTGTCAGGGGATTTCACACTGGGAAGCAAAAGAAAGACATGCTGTCTTTGTTTGCAGAAGTTCATGATGGACAACCAGGAGAAGAAGAGCTTCTGGAGCTGCTGTTGTTATTTTTGAAAAAGATGCCTTTACCCCTTCACCCCTCTTAACCCCTCATAGAGGGATATGCTAAAAGTGATCTGAAATTTTCGTAGAAGCTGATTTGTTGTCCTTCCTGATTTTGTATAATTCCTTCATATAAGAAATCAGGAAGGACTTTTGACCACTCAAACTTTATCAAAACCGAGAGTATAATGAGAAACACACTCACTTGCACACACACATCCATTAAAAAAACTGCTTTTTGTACTCAAGACTGATATGAGCAAACACAGTTGATGCAAGACATACACCGTTTCCAAATGCATTCTGGCAGACATTTCAAAAGCCAAATATATGAATTAAGAACGAATAATGCGTGGTGAGGATGTGACCAGCTTTGGCAGCTCCTGGGGCTAACACTAAAAAAAAACTCTTTGCGACACAGATGTCCATAGAATTTAAAAATAAATTAGACTATAAACCAGGAGCAACAGAAACACAATAACGTGACAGCAGGTGAGAAACAGAAACAGTTACATTCACAGAGAGTATTTTTAAGTAGTGACAGACCGCAGTCAGGGAAGTGATGCAGCAATTTGTAAGAATATGTGACTCCCTGGATAGTGCTGTTCTGTTATACTTTGCCTTGTATTTGAGTGTCTTAATGGGTCGATTTGTTAGAAAGTGTCATCAAGCCCTTCAGCAACAAAGAAAACACTCTGCTGACTTAGAGGATCTGCAGTAATGCTGCAACAACTAGTCTGTTAATCAACTTGTCAACGGAAAGATTTGAAACCACAAATGTAACAAACAGATTTTTAAAGGAAATGTATTTCCCAAGCGTGAGTACAGAGGAGCCTTTAAAGTGAGTTTGTCTTTGTTTAATGCCAACTTTTAATCCAAACATTCCACTAGATTTCTTTGTCCTTTGTTCACAATAAGTTGAAGATTCTCTTATGGTTGCCTTCCCTCATTCTTGAACCTCATTTAACCCCTGTCTCTTTTGGACTTGTGTGTTTGGTCTCACCAAAAAAAGAAAAAAAAAGGGGGAAGAAAAAATGCCCACAGAGTAGTTTAAGACTAAATAACCAGAATCAGATTAGGTTTAAGTACACAAGAGGATGCAGAGTTTGGATGGCTTTATTGTATTTGGGAAACGTGGGAAAGGCGTCTCAGCAGAGAGAAATTTCCAACAGAAACAAAGGAAATAACAATACCACTTGTTAGCATCAGCATTTTTTAAAGACACGTTTAAGCTTCAAAAATCAATGATGAGATACTTTACATCCGGAAAAATATGCATGGAAGTCAGAGATGATTTTGTGATCCTGTTTGAAATACATATATGAAATTTGTAAGTTTATAAAATAAGTTTGTAAGGCAAGGAAGTAATAGTTTGTGATAAGACTGTTCATTCTCTTACGGAGCAAACTTACTCTTCTTTTGTGTAGCCGCAGCTCTCAAAATGGTGACACCTGTGATCACTTTTTATCTCTTTTTACACTTTTCCCCTTGTTCTCAGGAACCAAAGTGAAATGAGTTTGGAATGTAACAGCCATGTTGGTGTTTTTGAGGTTTACTGTGCAAAATCAGAGACACTAATCACTAAGTTTAAATACATTTTAAAAAAAAGATATCTAAATATCTTCAAAACAAACTGTGACTTCCTCGATTTGCAAAATGATCTTTTAAACTGAAAAACATCACGTCTAAATGATGGTACACATAAGGGGGGTCAAAAAATTAAACTGACTCCTTGACTAAATTCTATCGACAACTGCATGGAATTAAACTTGTGTCAAAAAATCATTTTCTTTTTTGTCTCTGCTCATGTGGAGTCATCCAGCCTCAGGCTGAAGGGGGCTTCAGCCTTAATAAATGCTGCAATTTAATTTTGAAATTAACACATTATAACAGAATTGCCACTTCAAGTTAACTCACTTACAGGAGTGACAAAAATCTTGGTAACTTCTTTTTTTTAATTTTCACATACAAATTTGTGTTGCTGAA
Organism: Acanthurus tennentii; assembly: GCA_029783805.1. Taxonomy (NCBI): domain Eukaryota; kingdom Metazoa; phylum Chordata; class Actinopteri; order Acanthuriformes; family Acanthuridae; genus Acanthurus; species Acanthurus tennentii. Next base: position 23,526,810 of record JAPZDZ010000012.1, on the reverse strand, counting down.
CAAACGCAAACTGATTAAACGGTGCTTAAAAATGAGGGACTGAAGACAAACAGTTTTTCATTTCAGCTGGGTTGCAGTATCCACTTTTTCAAATTCAACCTCTTCTGTTGGATTAAAAAAAAAGACATATGTACTCAATAAAATGTGTCCATTGAAAAAAACTGTGTGGACTCATCCACTGTGTCTCTCACTATCTTGATAACCCAGTTAACAAGTTAGCACTGGTATGCACTGTCTCCATCAAAACCACTGTGTAAATCATTCAGAAATTTGCAGAGCTAAAGATACCTGCAGGCTGAATATATTCTGTATCTCTATTTCCAGCTCTGTAAAAATAAAAAACACTGCTCCACACACATGGATTTATGAGGATCCAAATATTAATCTTGAGCTGACCTTTTTCTGGCGTTATTGCATTGTACACCCGGGAGATGAAAATGCAAAGTGAATTCAAGCCAAAACAGTCAAATAATGAATGCAGTTTTTAAGGTCTAACAACAGAAGCTTGCAGACATTGTTTATACTCATCTAATTACACATATGAATTAAAAATATGATATTCAAAAATAAGAAATATAGTGAGCTGCTTGCAGACTTGGAGAATCAAAGCACAGGCACGTTGACAGAGCTCAGTAACTATATTCGGAATTGTCTGTGTTTGCTGAAGATCCATTAAAATTGCATGCCAGAGCTAAAATAGAAAAGCATCTGCATGTGTCCCATCCTGTTGACTCTGACTGCCATATGGAGGCGGAATTACTCGTACCGTCACCTTCATCAGCAATCATCCACATGTGATGTGACACAAATGGAGGCAGAGTTGCCACTGAGCAGCTAGCCTAAAGACTTTGTGGTTAGCAAGCAGTGCAGAAATGGGACTTCCTCTCGCCCCGTCAGATACTCTGTTTCAGCTGAGTTGAAATCTGGCTTCACTTTCTGCAGGAATCCATAAAACCCTCGCTGGGTCATCCAAAGAAGCTGATAAGGATTCCACCCTTAGTTTAACCCTTTGTCTGCTTTCTTTTGCAAAAGAACTGTTACAAGAGACACCTCAACATGATGTTTTTTCCTGTCATGTTCTCTCTAATCATAGTTCCCAATAATTTATTTCAATCATTCTAGCCACAGTCTAGCTAAATCTATTGATTTTGTTGTTGCTATTAGAGTATGAAAACAATCAACAGAGCTTTAGCTTTGTTCTCTAAAGTGAAAGGAAACTTGCTCTCGCTCATCAGCCATGCATGAGCGATGGCAGAATTGTGCAAGTGTGAACTATGCCAGTTGGTCGACCTGTCAACACTGTAGTCACACCTTGCTGGTTCATGGTTGCTGCTCTCATTATCAACAAGCTTTCAGCATAGCAGCTTTTATCTGCAGAATCAGCCCTGCTGTCAACCTGCCTCAGGTGTTGGGAGAGAGCAAAGAACAACCTCTCTGACACCACAACACAACACTGCACTGTTCACTGAGTACACAAGTCCCTTTCAGTAAAAACAGTGAATACTGTACAGTGTCAGGAAATGCACAGATGTCATCAGTCTTGAAATCGGACACCTGTTGACAAAACAGAGTTTGAACACAACATTAACATTATCACCTTTTCAGTTGATGTGGCAAACTTGTTAACAGTTGGTTATTTACACATGCAGTGGCACCAAGTAATGATGGCAGTGCAGTTCTACACAAAGTTTACACTCCCTGGGCCATAACTATAATGATCGTGTATATTTATTTTCTTGAGATGATAATGTGGAAATGTAGAAATTACCTGATGTTGACCTGGTTCTTAAGCTTATATCTAGATGGAAATTCTTTATATCCTTAAAGGGCCAGAGAGTGTAAATGAAAATATTAAAATGAATTCATTTTCAAATGTTAAGATGTTTTAAATAATAAATGTCTTTATATTGATGTGAAATCATAACCTTTAAACTTTATTTTATAACTTCTTTCTCATGTTTTTTCCCCCTCTTTAATAAGCTGAGATAAGATGTGCCAAGTATAGTTTGAATGTTATTTATGGATCCAGTGGGAACAGAGCTTCCAGAAAATCAGCAGAGCTTCACGGGCTTCAGAAAGGAACTTTTCTCTTTCTTTTTTTTTCAAGTACCTTCCTCCCCCTTTCAGAGGGGACTCATCTGTTCCTAATATTACACACTTGTGCTTTGGAAACCTTTGTAACTAATGCATTATGCTAGTTCTTCTGAAAAAATGCTGAAGGCCTTATATGGGATCTACAGCAGAACACGGTCTGAAATCACATGATTACACATTATTATCACTTGAGAAAAGTGTGAGGCGGTATATCAAGTTCAGCAAATAGGTTCAGCCAGTTTTTTTTTCAGTATTATTATTCATTAGTGAGCAGATATTTTCCAGGCATGGTGGAAATTTAGTGTTTTGTTTGTTAATTTCTTTAAAGAATAACACTGACTCATAGAACTACTGTGAAACTGTTTCCAGGACAAATGCCGTTTTTCCCATTTGTTGGGGCATCTGGACCGACAAAAGAAGTCACCTTATATCAGTACATATTTGAATTAAACTGAATGTCTGAGACAGGAGCTGCAAATGTGACCCCTTTCATTTATTCTTAAAATAAACAGTTGTTGACCCAAACAAGTAAATGGTCCGATAGGCTGAAGCCATTTAATCAAAAGTTGGTTTGGAATTTTAAGAGCAAGTTGTTTTAATTAAATGAAGATTTATTTATTTATTTTGCTCATCTGGTAAGTTAATTAGACCTAATTTCAGCACGAATAGCCTGAGGAAGAACAAGGCACATTAGCCCCAGTGAGCATGCTTCTCTGTACACAGGCGCATTATTAAATGATGATACAAGGTTAAATTTGTTTGCATCATGATTGTATATAAATTGCAATCTACTGTATATTTATGAAAAATCAAGTTAAATCTTTGTTGTAGAATTAAAAACTTAATGATTCCCTTCACATAAAGTGACTGTCTCTTATGTTTGTGTCCTCTATCATGTCAAACATTGATTTGATTGAGTTTTGTCTGTATAAAGTTTGGCATTAGAGAGGTTTCATCACGTTTCTCAACAAAAGGGGGCGATGTCTGTGTTCTTCCCTAAAATCTTAAATCAGATGTAACCTAGAAGAGCTAGATTTGGTGCATCACAACTTTGAAAGCCAAATGAAGGCAAAGAATCCTGAAACCTCCAGTGCAGAGTGGAAGTATCTGTAAAGACAATGAGAGTTTGGTACAAGCAATAACACTGATTCAGCCACTACCAGTTACAAGCTTACAAGCTAACAAAAAAATTTAAGATGCTAACTAGAGTTACCTTTCTGATATGTCTGCTAGTTTTCGATTTTAGCACACAACAGACTCCCCATCTGAGCCTCATACGTGTTTATGCTTCAGTCTGAGTTTCAAACATGATACCCATCACTGAATTTCTCCACTGTTTCCACAAGCTAGCCATTTTGGTGTGCGCAGCTCTCCCACTGATCAACTTAATACAAGCAGCTGTGTTGGTTGAGAAGAGTAGAAGTGCTTCCATCTACTTTCTAGGGCTTTTCATTACTTCTTGTGCAGAAAAAGTAAAGTTAAATAAATTCATACCACAGTATTTAATATGTTATAAAGATGTCTAGAGAGGGACTTGAAAAAGCTTCTATCAGGAAAGACCAAAACCTTCTGCAAGGCCAGATTTGGACCCTGGATCACTGTTTGTCTACCACTGCTGTATATGGTACTAAATATTGTATAATTAATACAGCCATTTGGGTCACAAACAGAATATGTATTCAACTCTCTTCAACACACTCTCAATGTGTCTCAGTGTCCACATACACATACATACGAGAATAAAACAGCCACATTTAGTAGAATAGCCATGTCCTTTTCAGCTATTGTTACAAATGCACATAATTTGCAAAATAGGTCTTCATGTAAGCCATTTCTAAGTATTTTAGTTTTACATTCAAATTTAAGAAAAGATGCAGAGGCTAACATGCTATTTGAGATGTAATGTGAGAACTGTGAGTAAAACGCTGCATGTTTCAGTCACAATGAGTCACCTGCTGCTTTGTTAAAGGAGCTCTCTTTAACAGCTCTTACTCTGTTTGCCTGTCTGATACTGTTGTTTCATTTATGAAGCTACACTGACTTCGGGTAATTCCAGTCAACAATTAGGTTCTGTGTTCAGTAACTATGAGCTACTAGATAACTGGTGCAAATGCAAAAAAGACTCAGGGATTTTCAAAGAGAATACCCTCAAGTCCCTGTACACATTACATAGATAATAATAGGTATCAGTTATTATTGCATATATGTTGTTGCTGTTGCTTCAGAAGATTTACTGCTTTTCACTAGTCATATTCACATTCTTCTGTTTTTTCTTTGGTTGACTGATTGTTTGTCTCTTCTCTCCTGGGAAAATGCTTTTGCAATGCCTTTCCATCATTGACAATAATATGATTACAAGTGTGGGACAGTCATAAATTAGTCAGTGGCAAACATGAAAACCAACCACAGCAAACCACAACCAAATAAAACCTATGTAGTAGTTCTTAACTAACATGTTCACTCATGCACAAACCAAGAAAGAAAGGTGCAGAGGGCAGACTCTCACCGTAATTATTATAATAATAGCAGCGGCAGTGGCAACACCAATAAAACTTGTAATAAAGATAATTGTTATTTTTCTTTAGTCCAGAAGGTTCAGCCAAAGAGGGCAAAGGCACAGCCTCTGCCATGAAGATTTAATTAGCTACTGTATATGAGTGCAGATTTAGGTCAGATTTTCTTCTGAGACTTTGACTTAGTTCATATCAAATGGGGATTTTCCCTATTTGTGCAGTTTTGCTTTGGGTGCATTGGGGTCCTACTGACCCACATTCTGTGTTTGACCTCTGTGAGAGAATTCAGAACAGCCTGGCGTGAGAAGTGAAGCTAAATATTTATTGGCTTTAGCGGTCTTTGATAAGGATCTTTGGCAATGGTGAATAAGTTGTACATCACCACTATCTCCACTGTGGATCTGTTTATGTTTTTCCTGCATTTCATCATCAGCAGCGTTCAGTGAAACTGACACAGCATGTTAACATTCAGTTGGAATTGTCATAGCTGTTTACTATTAAGAGTGCATTTCAACAACACTACTGCTGACACCTGTGTTGTGCAATCGTCACCAATCGCACATTCACGTTTACGTCTGCGAGGATGTTGTGACGGTTGAGCTGCTGTTCTCTGTCATAACAGAGCAGTTACCCTCTGTCAGCGGCTTGCTAGCAAAGGCCAGTGCAGTCTTGTTGGTTCCCAGCCACAAGCCCAACCTGTTTATAAGGTCACACGTAGACCTTTCCAAACAGCCTTTAAAGTTACTCATTCACTCGAGCCGTTGGAGCCACAAAACTCCAATCCCCCCTGTGAAAGGCACAATAAGTCACTGATGTTTGTAAGAAAAACAAACCATACTATTGACATATAAATCATTCGGGGGCTAGACTTAGTTTTGACAATATTACTGACTCCTGAGGGACTTATAAGCACATGGGAAACCAAAGCGAAATGGATAGTGTATTCCCTTTGTAAGTACATCATGTTTCAGCACAACATGAAAAGGCATCCTGTGGAGCAATAACTCATCTTTGCAGTTTCCCACATGGCCCTCATGCCTTTGACATATCTAAAGAAGAGTGCTGGTGATTACTAAATGGCCTAAATCCAACGCCATACAGAACACCCTCATCACACATCACACAGGCTGAAACCTAGATCTCTATGTTACCTCACAACAAAGGCTTGAAGTGAGAGGAATTCAATAATGAAGAAAGTCAGGAACGCTCCGTGCATGTCACTCAAAGCATACATTACTTGACATATTTATTTGCTCATAATATATGTGCATCCGTAGATCGTTGGTTTTGAACACGAAACGATCTGATTTTCATGGGAAAAAGAGACCTTTTGTGAAAGAAGTGCATTTGTTTTCTTGTCAAGACTTAAATAAGAAGATTGTTGCCATTCTTATGCCAGCAGGCTTCTTTATTAGCATAAAAGTGGAATCAGGGGAAAACAACTGGCCTGGTTATATCCAGAGGTTAAAAAATGCCTGCTCTGCTCACTTATTGATGCTTAATGTCTTGCTCTTTTAATCAGTGCAAAATCCAAGAAGTGATTGTGTCAGGCCAAGAAACAGTCCAGCACATAACCTCCTGAAGAAACACTACATGTAACTTTTATGCTTCGAATGTGGTGGAGATTAAACAAATAAAGATGTAGCATGTGAATTTTGGAGCTTAAGAGGTGCCAGGAGGCAGATTTTGTTACCTTTGATCAAAATCCTGCTGGCTGTTTCCAACCGCTTTTAGTCTTTGTGCTAAGCTAAGCTAATAGGCAGCTGGCTGTAACTTCTATTTAGTCAACAGATATAGGTATGCACCATCTTTCATCTAACTCTTGGCAAAAACACAAAAACAACATATTTCCAAAAATTACAAACCATTCAAAAAGGTATTTATCTCAAATCAGCTGTGCCACACAGACCAAAACATGGATTCATGCATGGAAATTATCTTCAAGTGCCCTTTTGACCTGCAGGCCTGGTGGGAACATTCAAGTCCGGCCTGTCCTGAGTCGTCACTCACAGTTTAGGTTGGAGGACTGGGATTAAGTCTTATCTCCACAGGGACATTGTCTCTTATTTGGGTTGGACCCGACATGGACTTGTCTAAGCCCCCTCTGCTGCCACTTTACCCAGCTACGTGGAAAACATTCCTAAACAGACCAGCCCGGGAGATAGCATATCGGTTTCTTAGACATACTGTAACATGAAAAAATCCAAAAGCTCCAGTCTCTCATAGCTTCATGCTTCCTCTGACTCCGACACAGTCTATAAAAAACAACTGCTTATTTATTCTCACTCCATTTTGAGAGCAAACATTTCTCTGACTGAGGCAAAGCAAACAACCAACTCTCACAGTAAACAGCCATACACAGACAGGCAGGTTGTTTGTGCCTTGACTGAAATAATAAATCATAAACACCAGGTTGGCCCCGGGGTCGAGAGGCTGGTTGTGGCTGGTGGGTTTCTGGTTCTGGTTTTGCAGCACTAAACACAATATTTCAGGAAAATACTTCCAAGTTGCAATGATGGACAGGAGATTCGATAGCAACCTTAGGCTTTGAAGTGTGAAATTATATACGGCCGTATACAACTGATTTACATCAGCATGAAAAATATTGCGATTACTTTGTGAAAACTGACCGAAGGAGCAGGTGTTAAAATACAACACCAGCCCTCTCTGTCATTTTTCATCATTTGATTTTTCCCACGTCTGTTTAAAAATCTCCCACCATTTTTTTCTTGATCAAGCCATGACCTAAAAAGTACTTTCTAACATGAAATATGTAACAGCTCAGTTCGTATGAAACAGGCTGTAAACACACAGTAGAAAGACCTTTGAGGTGACTGCACATGGAGTTTTTCTTCCACCCCATCTAAGACAACCCATAACATCAGTATAGGATTACCCGCAAGCTCAGACTCTCTCTGTCACACTTTGTCCACCGAGTCTTTGATAAGCCCTTGTTTTTAGTTCTGGATAATGCACATATGGAAAGGTTTTATTGAGCATGGCATTGCATAAAACTGGATTTCCGAAAGAGGAGGCAACTGGTGGGAATGGGTGTCTAATCAAGGCAGGGTCAGAACCAACAGGGTCTGCGTGCTTCTGCCTGAGCAGCAGCAGCTATTCTTTTCCTTTGCCGAGCACATCCAGTTCATCAAACAGAGTTCAATTTACAATTCAGATACATTCAGCACTATAGGGCCTCCTGCTGGGATTGAAACACACTCCAATGGTTATGTGTCGAAGCGGTTAAACAGTATAGTACCATACTTTCTATACATAAGGAGTGTGCTGATAGAGGTGTGTTAAAACAGAAATCCCATAGTATTTTTTAAAATGTTCAGCCTCACACTGCACATTTCGATCCAACTTGATTTTTTTTTCAACTATTGCCTGATCTCTTTCTCACTGATAGTGTGTCGCAACATGAAAGTCTCGCCTGTGGTTCTACTGGTAATGTCCTTCTAAAGTTACTTGTTTTCACAAGTGTTGTGCATGTCTGAACGCTCGCCCACCATGTTGTAAATATCTAACTGTCATGTCACCTTGTCTCACATGTACGAAGTGGAATCCCGCAGTTTCTCACTTGGAAATATTCAGAGAAAGGAAAATATGAGTAGTTATAGGACTCAAAAACAGATTTGATCTGCATAGTCAAGTGCTATCATTATCTCTACAGTATAGTAGGCAGGACGTAAAATTCCGGGGGGACAGGTTAAAAACATTTAACACTTTTATCTCACACATTTTTCTCTCAAAGTTCTCGTCTGCTCATGTTCTGAACCAATAAATTACGACCACAACTACATGAGTGAGATAAGCTACTTATATTCTATGTAAATCTTTAATATTGTGGCAGTGGAAAGTTTTTTTGTGTATTTTTCTTATGCGCAGACTGTAGGGGTGTTACGGTAGAAAGTCTCTCCATACTTTTGTCCCAACAAATGCTGCCTTCAGGACTATCAGGATCGTTGCTTTCACTCGTTTCGGTAACTTGAACTGCGCGTGCAAAAGTTTGAATACGATTTTTTTTTAAAACAAAGAACTAATATGTTGTGCCACCACCAGAGAATAAAATGATGGCATATCTCAAAAGAGACCACTTTTTTTTTATTCTCATGTAAGATCTAACTTTTGGGTGTAGTAGTTCTTAATAACAATCAACTTTGTTAAGATTTTGTCTTTTTCTAATTTGGAGTTCAAAAAAAAGTTGTATCTTCTTGAAAACTTTACGGAAGTTATAATGTTTAATGTGAACAAACTTTTTTTAACTTTTAAAGTGTAGACTTACGAGGTGCACCTGAATGCACCAAAAGTCTCGGTCAATTAGTTGAGTTTAGACAGTGAGGAGAGCTTGTAGGCTAGTCGGTCTGCGAGCGCTCCACCAATGACCAGCTAAAAACGCCCCACTGCTCCGACTCTGATCTGCGGGGGTGGGGAGTCAACAAGTTTGGATTTGGACTTTGAAAACCATGGGATTCGAGCTGGACCGCTTTAAGGGGACCGTGGACCCGGATTTCAAATGCAACTTGTGCAATAAAGTCCTGGAGGACCCGCTGACGACTCCGTGCGGTCACGTCTTCTGCTCCGGCTGCGTGCTGCCCTGGGTCGTCCAGCAGAGCAGCTGCCCCGTCAAATGTCAGCGGATCTCCGCCAAAGAGCTGAACCACGTCCTGCCTTTGAAAAACCTCATCCTGAAGCTGGAGATCAAATGTGACAACCACGCTAGGGGCTGCGATGCGGTGGTGAAGCTGCAGCATCTGGCCGAGCACGCCGAGATGTGCGAGTACTCCCCGGCGAAGTGCAGGAATAAAGGATGCAGCGAAGTGCTCAACCTGAGGGACATGGATGCTCACATGCGGGAGACGTGCGACTACAGACCGGTCGGGATCTGCGAGAGCGGCTGCGGATTGATGCTCACTCACAGAGAGCAGAAATTAAACAGCCACTGCTGCCTGAGAGCCCTGAAGGCGCACAACAGCGCGCTGCACTGCAAGATCATCAGCCTGGATCGGGAGTTCAAGAAGCAGACTATTAAAGCCAACAAGAGGGAGAAATCACTCCTGGCACAACTTTCCGCCGTGCACAGCGAGCTGCAGATGACAGCTCTGAAATATCAGAAGAAATTCACCGAGTACAGCGAGAGGATCGACTCCCTCACTAAGACCGTGGCTTTCTCCTGCAAGGTAAGCAACAGTTTCTTCTTTCAGGGAGCGCAGGCAACTTTTTCTCTTTTCTCTCTTATCCAGCGTTTCTTTTTTCCCTCTCTGCTGTTGAGGAAAAAGCTGTCTGCCAGTATAAAAAAAATACATGAAATACATGAAAATACATGAAGTTGTAAAATGGAACCTTCCTTCACTTCAAAAGATGTTTTTGAATGCTTCCAAGAAGTTTCTTCTGATAGTTTAGACAAAGGCAGCCTTTATTTAACCCTGGATATGAATCAGTATGTTTCAATCAAACTTTCCTCATAACCTGCTTTAACCATGTCTGGGGCCAACTTAAAAATATCTTTCTCATTGTGTTTTCCTGCATTCTGACTTATTTTCTCAGTTTACTAGACCTCCATGTTGTTTGGACAGTCCTCTGACTACATCCCATTAAAATGGAAGTCAAACTTTTTAAGATTTTTTTTTTTCCGTGAGGAATCTCCCTCTCAGAATCAAGTTTTCAGAAGTCTTATGGTGCTGCTTAGAAGTTTGTTTCTTTACTGTCTGCTTTGAGACATGGATGTCAGCTGTGCCTCTGGCCAGCTGGCAGTGAATGGGGGAGGGCCAAATATTTACTGCAGTTCTGTACACAACAAGAGCCAGGTTCCAGTTATATTGCCTCCTCGCAGCATGCTTAGAGGCCGTCTGTCATCAGATGCTCGCCCTTTCCCTGAGACAATCATAACAAGTTAGAATCATGGGGGTAGTAGAGTTACTGCAATCAGAGTGATATGAATGGCATGTGGACCAGTGCAGGACATATATATTTGAGGGGGTCAAAGCCCTTTAAATCCCACTGTTTTGTTGATACTTCACACTGGGATGATGAGACATATTTGATCATTTTTTCATCTTCCTCCTAAAGGAATATGCCTGAGTTGGTCACTGGTCGATAAAGTGCCTAAATAATTGGACTAACAGGCTCCTGTTAAGAAAAAAAAGTCCAGGATCCCCTGGTGTAAGGATGTTTTATGGCTCAAATTTAAAAAGCTAATGCCTCCTGTAATGAGCAATTATCAACATCATAAAGGATGCAGGAGTTCATAAGTCAGTTAATGAATTGAATTAGTGCATGGTGGTTGAACTGCTGCAGTGATCAGCACAGGGGAGGGGTCAGATTGTTATCAGGCTTAGTTATAAAAATTTGTCTTAGAGCAGGGGGAGGAGTTTTCAACTGACAGTTTGTAAAGATTGGAGATAAACTGCTGACAGTGTCAAATAAATCGATCTCATTTTTTTTTCATTCTTTTATCTTGATTCCACATTTTTGTCTCTTTCTCAGTTTCCCACACAGCTACATATCTTGTTTAAGTGTCGTCTTTCAAAGACTTCACCCCTCTTTCATTCTTTTGGTCATTTTTTGCTTTGTGGTTTCATTTGGCCTTCATGGGCTCGGTTCCTAGCAAAACGTGTTCCGGTAGACTGGTGAATTGCGCATCAAAACCACCGATGCGGGGAAATGGTGAAATCGCTCATGCTGGTATACAGAAGCTTGCTGGGTCTGTAGCACAGCTGGTTATCATAGTTCATTTCACACTGGCATTTCAGCCCCACCACTGAGATATATGTTAAGTGTATTATTTCCTGTGCAACTCTGCTAATGTCAGAGAAAGAAGTCTTTTGTTCTGTTCTGAAACACCAACATAAAAGACTTGGGAATTGTTCAGGAAATCATCCACATGAGAGACGGAGCAGGTCAGGAGGAGACGAGACAACATTTTGTGGATGATGTGGTTAGCTGGAGAGCTTTTCCTTTACTTAAAGGACTCTTTCATTGTGTCCAGTCGAGCAGCGAATGGGAATGTTTTGTGGGAGAGCCTCAATACAAACATGACAATATGAAACAGAGCGTCACAAGTGGGATAAGCTTCAAAACTCTGAGAGCCCAACTTCCTTTTTCGACACATCAGCGATGCATTGCTATCAGATTTGGTTGAATTTATTGCCTGTTAAAACTCTCACAGGGGATATTTGAATAGAGCCCAGGAAATGACATTCATGGTGGCTCTGTTGCTTTGAAGCCATGCAAGTGAGCCAGCATTCACGATATTAGGGACCTGGAACGACTAAATCGACTGCATCCATAACTTACTATCCATGTTTCACAATTCAAAACTTGCGTGTTGAGAAGGTTCCATGCAGATTTGTTATGACATATTTGTTCTTTGAATATCTGTCAAAGAGGAAATATGGGCCCATCGTGACAAGTAACCTACTTTAGTTTGTTTTTGAGTCTCTGTCACTCCTGGGCTAAGGCTTCCTGAGCCAGATGAATGATTTTAATGTCTTCTTTTAATATCCAGGCAGCATTGAGGGAGATCAGGGTGACCTGGCTATGTGGAATAACTGACTGGAGTTTCCAATAATAGTCCTAACACTATTTAAACTTCTTCAGTGAGCCAGCAAGAGCAATAAAACAAAGCAAAAACAAAAGGCTCAGATCTTGCTCTGGTTCACTTCAGGGCTGCTAGACTTGCTGTCACACTTTCCATTCAGCCTTAGATCTCTGTTTTGAACAGAGCTGCTCTTTAGCTGTTGTGGATGACAGTATTTGTACGACTTGATGCCATTAAGGGCGCCTATCAAAATCACAAGACGTCAAACAGATTTAGTCCACACTGAATTTGATCTGCGTAATCATGGGCTCAATCTGATAAGGCTAATTGAGGTCTAATTTTAAAGCATGAATCTGTGAGATAATTTAACAGAGAAATTATCTCTGGAAGTTATCTCTAACACATGGGTTTCAATTGAATGTGACAGAAATCACATTGAATGAAAAAATGAAAGCCATCTAGAAGTAATTGAAAATGTGTTTTTTATTTTAAAGTTTTGCTTAAAAGAGAGGAATTTATTGGGCTGCTGTTCCCTATGTGTGCATGCAGCTTCACTTAGTAATAATCTAATTTGAAATCTACCATACATCTTCCGCACTGTGAAATGTTTATGACCAGGTCACTGAGTTCCTGCCTCCTGATCACAGGCCAATAGATTGTGTATCCATATTTTCCTTTTTCATTCTGCAATACTGTACAGTATAATTAGATACACTATGTTAAGAGGCCTCAGAGGGGAAGCGTTTAGATTGAGGACAGACTCGGAAAGTGTGACTGGTGCTGAGGTGAAGGCTCACTGTGAGTGTGCCAAGTCACCAGTGAGCAACAGACTATAGTTTCACTGCCAGTTTGGTCCTTTTCCTCAATAACCAACTGGCTTGTTCTTCTTTTCCCATTAAAGTTAATGTTAAACGTTTGTTTACTTTGCATAGCTTCCATGTGTCCCCCCCCCCCCAAAATGATGTCAGAGTGATCGTGTTTTGCATGTTTAGTGGGAAGGTATTTTTTATGGTCCGGGCATACCTAAGGTTTTAGTAATACAAAACCTCCTGAAGAGATGCACTCTATTTTCTTTGGGATTAGAGCATTGTTAGAGTCTTCACAGATGTGGAAAAATCACTCCCTAATTACTCTAAGTTTTTTAATGGCTCTCTCAGAAAAAAACAAAAAAAAACAAAAACACTTTTAAAATGCATCCAATTTGTTTTGTGGCTTGTGGCAGATTTAGTAAAGCTTCAGTGGATGGGCAGCCTGTTACTCTTTTGTTTTTATTTGTCGACTGGTCAGTCACATTCAACTCAGTTTTCACTTAATGGCCAACTGTCTTCCTGTTGACAGTGACGGCTTTAGTCACTTTAATTCGGAAGCATGTGTGGCTAATGCTGCCGTGACATGGTGCAGGAGCGCACATTCCTCAATGGCCTGACATGCATATGATGGTCCTTTTAGCCTATATGGCAGTCAGGACAGTGTACATGCCAATAATATCTGCTTTATATTTAGTCTTTTCTATGTCACAGCATACTGGAGTGGCAGCTGAAATTATGTTACCTCATAACTCTCCTTTAAGTCCCTCTTAAAAAATCAGATTAAGAGCTGACTCTGCGAGTTTCCCAGAGGTTTTCATGTCGTGCTGTCACTGAGTAAGAGGTCCTATCCTGTATTAATTTACATAGGACAACAAATTGTGAGAGGGATGGTTTGTAATTTGGCTAAGCCTAAGAGAGTAGTGAAGGCTTGAGTGGAATATTTTACAAAAAAAAAAGTTCATTAGCATATTTTTTTTTGTAAATTAACTCTAAGCTTTTAATTATACACAAGTTTTAACAAGACGATTCTCTAACAAGTGTAAACAAAAACTTATTTTGTTTCTGAATTAAATTAACCAGATACAATAATACAATTTATTGATGTTGAGCTCTTGCCAGACATATGCATTATGCCCCATCAGTTACAGAAAAGTAAGATTTTATGTGAAATTGATAAGTTTTTATAGAATAATCATACAATTTAGCCTATATTTACAAAGATATTACATAAGTTTCATTATTTAATGACATGCAGATATAAAGGAGACCTGGAGCCATTTTATTTATTAACTTCTATAGCAATAATGACAAATTCTTGGTAAATGAAGCCCAACAATGTTTTGATAACCTGACTAACAAGCAGTAGTAACACTGCTGACAGCTTTGTGCAATAGCTGCTTAAGCTAATGTTAGCTTTACAGACTGACAGAATGAGCAACTCAATTGTCCCTATTCCTGGAGGTCAAGATTTAAAGCCTTTTAGGGGATAAGATTAAAATATGTATGATGTACTTATAAGTTTTAAAATGAGATTTCTAAATAGCTGTGTCTAACAGCTCTTTGCTCACACTAGACATCTTCTGATCTAACAGTATTGGACTGTTAGCTACCCGACTCTTTAAGTTAGACAATTACCTAGAGTATTTATTTAGAAAAAAGAAATGCTCACGACTCTTTTTGTGTGATATGTGGTCTTATCTTTTGAGGAAACAATCTTTGGTTGAGCGCTGATAATAGCATGCAGAGAGCTTATTAACTACAGAACAGTCAGTAACAAATTAACTCTCTCCAGTTATTCACAGAACTGGCATCAATTAGCTACAGCTGAGTAGAATTTGTGGCAACAGTTGTCATTATAGCTAGTGAAATTAACAGCTGAGGGTAAAACTTTAATTTCCAACACCTTCTAAGACCCTGTTAACTATGTAAATTATAATTTAGCTTTTGTGATTTGAAAGTTGCTCTGTCAAACTGCGATTCTGATATAGAGTCAATTAAATGTTCATCCCCCGGGGAAGATATGAATTTAGAGGTGCTATTAAGCCAGATTGTTCACTGTTAGACTTTCACATCTCTCCTCAATGTGCAGAGGAGGCTATTATTAACTCTCCCTTGTTCTGTTTGCAATTTTATGTGTTTGAACCCCTGTGTTATCTGCTCATTAGGTAGATCATTTATTGGTATTTTATGCTGTTCTGTTCTTCCTCTTTAAGTACACAGTTATATGTTTCTGTCGCCCACCTGGACTAATCCAGTAATGGATTATTATAAATTATCTCCTGCCGTCTCATTGCTCACGTGTCTCTCCTCTGTCTGTCTATAGGAGGAGGAGACTAAAAGCGTGACGGTTGTCCTTCTTCGTGAGGGCGGATCTCTGGGTTTTAACATCATAGGAGGAAGGCCATGCGCGGTAGGTTGAAAGCCGAGTGTCTTGGAGGTTTCATCTCCCCCGGTGATCAGCCAAGTGTCATATGGCAACCCAGGAATGAATAGCACATACTTAAAGCACCACAAGCTTTCTCTGTACTGACTGACACAGCTTAGACAGTCGTGCATGTGTTTTCTAGTCTGCGGAGAGATGTACCGCATCTATCAAGTTTTATTGTGTTTATATATTGGTCTGGTTTAGCGGATTTGGCATTACAGATTAAAAAAACTATAATTACTTTTATGAGAGTTAAATCTGGGATTATGGCTTTGACCGCAGTTGTTTGTCTCTAATTGAGGGGATTTTGGTGGTGAGGTAAACACAGAGGAGAGGAAAGGGTCTTTTATCCCAGCCTGAACCTTTCACGGCCACTATGTTTTCTGCCTTGAGGCTGTGACATGAAAGTCATTAATGATGCCGCATGCTCTTGCTGAGTGAAGGGTTGAAAATATCTCAACACTGGTTACAGCTCCATTTGCTATACATGGAGCTTCCTCCTACAGTGGAGGTTCTATTGAAATGGTGTTGCACATATCCGTTTCATCAGACTCCACTCAACTTTTGCATTGCTGTTTTTCAACAGCCACAGTGACGTACGTCTCTGTAGCTACATACATTATCGCTGTAAAACCTTTTTATAGCGGGAAACTATAAAAAGATCTACACATAAAAGGCTGTGTTTTTTTGCCCGAGCCCACGGTCTTGTTGATTTGCAACCTTTCTCGATCTTATGACAGAACCATGTATCACAGTCAACCATAAGAGAGCAGAGATAATGCCTGGCTTTTGCTTTCCCTAAAATCAGCAGTCTGTTAAAGAAGCTATTCATTAAAATTTAAATAGCTAATATCCCTGTAGCATTTGACACATGCGTTTCATGTGGCTGTTATTCTGGCATTGGTTGGTAAGAGCAATCAACTGCCAGGTTTTGTGGTCTCTTGAAGTGCTAGTTTGTCTACAACTCTCAAGACAGTGGTAGTTGTGAGGCGGGGTAACTGTGAGGCAGAGTACTGAGCTTGTAGCAAAGCATTGCAGTATTAACCCTGTACATGATGCCCCTGGAAAGGGAAGCAGACCAGAAATTATTAATTGGACTGTAACTTTTAAGGTTTCTTCAAGTATCTCATTATTGTAGCAGTGTTGCTTAGCTCAGTTGCTATGTAGAACACGTTTCATGAGAATTTAAAGGGAGTGCTAAGAAGGATGTTACCCAGTTTTTTTTCTTTTCTTTTTTAAACCAGCTTTAGCTCTGACTCTGGGATCATGGACTCCGTGTTAGTTGTAGACTGCTTCTTGTCGATCTAGTATGTCAGCGTTTAGATCTTTGTTTGATCACCCAATAGGCCTTGGAACAATCTAAAGGTGAAGCCAAACCTTTGGGCAACCACTTAAGGGCAGTTTTTAAGAGTCAAGAAAAAAATAGACCTAAATTAGATATTTCATTTATCTCTCTGGGTATCTTGCCTTCCAGATACTTTTGGTTTCATGTGCCCAGATCTTGAGATAACAGCCTCTGAAATGGCTGTTTCCTTTCAAAAGTGCTGACAGAAAAATATCTGGATAAATCTAGTAATTGGAAAATTACCTCTGGAAAGACATACTGCTATTCAACGCCATTCTCTCATAAATTTTCAGCATTTTTAGCAGCAAAAACTACATTCAGTCCACCTCTATTTTATTGGTGTGGCAGCAGAAGTTTCCAAAAGGGGGATAACTGAAAACCTCTGCACAAAAAACTGAAGCTGCATGACTTTTTACCACCGCTATTGGTCATAAAATATCTTTTTCGAAATCTGGTTGAACTGAAATTTTGACTTGAGAGACTCCAAAAATCTTGTTTGGTATGGATAAACCATGCGAATGTCAGCACAGTTTTTCCACTGTTTTACTGTAGTTTACCACACTTAATTGAGAGATTATTGAATGTTCCT
>JAPZDZ010000012.1:23495619-23509395 GCA_029783805.1 Acanthurus tennentii | reverse complement strand
GACAAGGAGGGCGGCCTTCAAATCCATGACAGAATAATAGAGGTATGTGGCCTACACTGTACTGTTCCATATGAAGGAGGAGAAAAACAGAAGTTGATGTACTGTAGATGGTGAAGTTGGATTATGTGACAGCTGCTGCCTGGCCGATAAAGATGACGAAAGTGAGGAAGCATGAAACCATCACTCAATATTTATGTTCCTGGGATTTCTGAAATTAAACTATGGCTGAAAGCAGCAAATGTAACACAGAGAGTGAGCATTTATGTTCTGGGCTTTCATTTAAGCTCAAGGGCATAAATCCGACACAAGGCTAAGGTTTCAACATATACTTCTACAAATCAACACTCAGGCAAAGGCTGTGTTAAGTGGGGCATCGGGGCAGATAGACTGAGATAAACCTTAGGCAAGGCTGTCGGTCTCTGTTTTTTTGCTGTGTGAGAAAGAGCCCTGTGTTCGCTTCCTAGCCGACAAATCCCTTATGACAGAGCTGCCGTGCAGCATCCTCCTCTCGCCTTTAAACAAAATCTCGTGTGGAAAGGCCATCTCACCCCGAGGTCAACTAGAGTAATGCGTTGAAAAACTCAGCATCACAAAGGTTGCCTTTTTAGAGCAGTTGTCGCACAGAATCTTACACAATGGCTGCATTGAACAGAGACATTTATGTGGAACAAGTGTGTATTACCGCGTGCCACAAGATGACAAATATGGTTTGTCGCGGGCTTTATTGTCAAACCTCAGTGAAATTGCCCCAGAGCATTTAGACCAGCACGTTGCTCACAGAGATGTTTATGGAAAGTGTTTACAAGAAAAGAAGACTCCAACATCTGGACTTTGTTGATCACTCCGTCCTTTTCATTTCATTCAGTCAGTACAAAAATGCCACAAGTCCTTCGGCACAAGTCTCACACTGTGTCTCTAAATATTGTGGTTGTAAGTGTGGCAACACCAAAACTACGAGGTGACTTGTTAGTCCTCAGTTATAGTCTCTTCAAGTAACACAATCAAGTGTCAGAAAGCTCTCTGCAATTTTAGATTCGTCTCGAGATTCCCTAACAAAGGGCAGATTGAACCAGCAATTCACTTGGATGATGAGCAAAGAGAGATTAGCTCATGTTTCTCACAAACGTGTATGAGTGTGTGTCTTTGCATGCATCCGCAGTGTCCGTTTTTATGAGCCCCGGTGCACGTGTTTTCCTGGGCGTGTGTGGAGGCTGGGGAATTATGTTAATGGGCCAGATGTCGCTACATTTGGTTACTTGATACGATATCTTGTGTTGGATTTCGAGTTGAGAAAACTATTCATTCTTTATCGGCTTTAAATAAAGAGACAGAGTACAGATTTTGCTTTAGGATAATGCTACACTTAGGTTTATTGTGGATGAAGTCATGAAATCTTTCCAATAAAGAGAACACATGAGCAGAGAGGACGTGAAGAGCCCGAGGAGGAAGCAAAGCACCCTATTAAGTGACCTTTTCTTTTCAAGAGGTGAGGGATTACAAGACAAAAGCAACAAAATAAATCATTCAGCCACTGAAAAAAGAAAATGTATCAGTTCAGAGTTGCTGTTTCACATTGGTGCTTTTCTTTGGATGGGAAATCTGATAGCGGAGGTGGTTCATGTTTCCAAGACCCCTCTTTTTTTGTTAGTTGGTTAAAGCAAAAAGTTCCATGTCATGATTTTTTCGACCACAATGAGAAATGCAACGTCATAAAAGCATGTTTGCAATTGTGTGGGTTGCATCTTTGACCTCGGGCGATTGGGTCTGTGAACTCTGTGGTCTGCTGTGCTGAATCAAAGGAATTTAATCCTGAGCGCCCAAAGGCAGTTTCATGTTCATGTTTTGAACTTGTGGGCTGAAAAACAACAGCTCGTAACTCTGTCCTATTTAGCATCCTGTGTGGGATGCAGTGTTGAAAAAGCAGAAGCCTTCAAATCTGGTTTCTCGTCACACCTCTCAGGAGGCTTTTTTTTTTTTTTTTTTTTTTTTTTTTTTTGGCGCTGTCATGTCAGCGACAGCTCTGTCTGGAGGCATTATGTTTTCATGTTGTCAGACCGTCCATCCCGTCCTCGTGCGCACAATGTCACAGGAACACCTTGAGGAAGTTTTTGGCCATAACTCATAAAATTATATGCTAATTTTTACAGCATTTTAAGCAAATGTATAACAGAATATAGTAATGAATTAACAAGATTTTATACACACAGGATCAAAGTTCAGCACCGCTGTGACATTAGTCTGACTCACCAGATGTTCACTGTGGGTATAAGCCTCCCACTGGGCGACTATGTCAGTTTGCATTCTCTTCCCCTCTGGCTAAATGTGTGCTACTAGCTTTCAGGATCCCCGATGCTACATCCTGGACTTAGTGCTGGCCAAGATGACTGTGGTGCCTTTTTGCAACAACATCCATATTTTATAGTCCAGCACAGGCTCATTTACATTGCCTATATTTGGCAAATACCTTGTGACATGTTGCTTCCACACATATCTATTGAAACAGTTCTAGTACATGTATGACAGTGTTTGCAGGCAAAATATTTTGACACGCTACATGATGCTTTTAGAATGATATGAGACTTACTGTAATTAAGGTTGCAGCTAATAATTAAATCATCTGTCGTTCTGTTGATTATTTTTTAAGTTTCTTTTTTAATCTCACAGTCTGTTCTGTGTCTTCAAATTGATTTGAAAAAGAGAAGAGAAGAACAACAAATCCTGAGAGGCTAGAACAGCAAATGTTTGGGATTTTTCTTTTAGAAGTGACTAAAATGAAAAAAAAAGATGATTAAAACTGTGGGGAATGTTCTGTTGAAAACAATTAATCACCTAAGCAATTAATTAAGTAATCAAACTGGCTCAAGTTGGGATAGCTAAAGTTAGAAAAGCTTGCTTTTATACAGAAGTCTTGGAAGTGTTTGAGTTCTTAACACTCTGTCAGCCATTTTTTATACTTGTTCCTTATTTAAAGCTTACTGATACAGTTATCGTATTACGTTGATAGAATAAACACATCAGCTAAAGCCTTTTGATGCATCCAGCAGACACTGAGCACCATTTTCATTTGTGTTTCTGACATGTTGGATAAAAGTCTATTATCCCCTGACCTTCTGGGTCTCTTTTGATTATGGAGCTTGTCAGATATCACCACTGTAATCTCCAGCTTTTTACTTTGTCTGTTTGTTTGTTCTGCAAGTGTAGTGTGTAATGGGTTGACTTGAACTTTTTAGCTAAAAACATCTGCTTGCTGCATCTGAAAACAAGATTGATAGGTTTGATTGTGAGGCATTAAAACCAAAACAATGAGCAAAAATGCCAAAAGGCACCATGCCACTGATTGGATCTACAGTGTTATGAGGTGATTCGCAGAAGATTTTACCTCCATATGCAAGTTTATTCACATCAACACATAGTCATTTGATCCACTGTTAATGTAAATTTACTGATTAGTGCAGCTTTGAAGGTGAATTCAAGAACCAATGGTAATTTGATTTGTAAAAAACATCTTTATTTTTCATTTTAGCAGAAAAGAAAAAAAAATGTTTCCATTTGTTGCTAACAAAACAAATCTGCCTTACAAGCCTGCAGAGGGGATCATTTAGACAGCCATTCACAAGGCATAGCATTACACTGTTATGGAGATCAGCCGCTCTGTTAAAAAGAACAGTCATTCTACACTGAGCAGTGCAAAGCACATTCACCTGAGGAGATAGAAAGCCACGGCAGCGGAGCAGTTTGCTCTTATTGTAGTAGAGGTGTTAGTTCCAGTAAGTCTATATGGATGTAACATGGACATGATGATCCACGGCTCGTCCTTCTATAACAGGCTCTTAGCGGGGGAGTGTGATAGCAGATGGCCATCCTCTAACTGAGCTACAGGCTGGTATGAATCAGCACATGAATGCCTCCTTGTTCAGCCAGACATTTTTCTCATAAAAACCTGGAGCTGTGTTTGCTTTCGCTAGCCCCTCCGCAAGCTGAAAAATCTTAGCACTCTGCTCAGGATCTGCCCGTGTTTGCCACTTGGATTTGATGAATAAGTTCTGATTCAGTATTACAGCGGGTCTGAGCGATTCAGCCCTGGCTGACTCTATCATCATGTTTCGGATAGCTGATTGATTGTGTACTTACAAGTTATTTACAAATTGTTTACATGTTTACCCTACGAACGCAAGTCCCAGCATGTCTCTCTTTAGTGTCACTTCACATTTAGCAATACTGGAACTCAGGCAAAAGTTTGCAGCTGTGTAATTTCCTAGAAAATTGACCTTCTATTTTCTTCAAGCCTCTTTGCTTGTGCAATACCACTAAGCCAATGTCACAATCCCAGAATGGCCGTGCCTGAGCCCCCAGAGTGAAGGGGATGTTTTCTGTGTGGGCCTGTGAGTGTGAAAATAGGGAAAGAACAGAGACGCCCGGGCTGCTGTTGTAAATGTCGCCTTGTAAATCCTTAGCAAACATTCTTAGGTCGCTGAGGGTGAACAGCAACAACTACTTTAAAATAAACTGACATAGGGAGAAGCCAGCTTTAATACGGAGGACAAGGCTGTGTGTGTGTGTGTGTGTTTTGGAGTGGAGGGTCGGGGGAAGCGGGCAGGAATGTGTTCCAGCTAAGACAATGTTTATATAAATATATACACTGGATGTCATTTGAATTGTGGGAGAGATTGGAAAGCCAAAATTCAACAGAACAACTTTTATTTTTTTCCATTCTGTGTCAACTACTATAAAAACAGCGAGGCATCGTAAAACACGCAACAAAAATAGCGCTCATGTTTGTGTCTCCACGGTTTTGTAGCGGATGATGAAAGTTGGATTAGCTGCAGTTACCTCTGTTCATTTATAAATGAGATGCACAATGTGTTTTTGCATGATTAGCTTGAGGAAGAGCAGGAGGAATGTGGTAGAAAAATGCCAGAGGTCACAATCAAGCGTGTCTGAAATTCTAAACAGGCTCCTCTAAATACAGCTACTTTATTAGCTGAGGGTATACATTTAAACACCCATCCTGAGCCTGTGTAATTCACTACATCCAGATCAGCTTTATTGTGTTTGACACAACCTGCTCCCATGGCCATATTGCTCCAGCTTAAGCTAATTATCAAAGAATTGATGGGCTCTTGGCCGTGCTGTTGAAGTTAGCTCCACTCTAGATCTTCGAAACTTATGGAAAATCTCATCAGGATTGCAAAATAGTGCATTTTATCATAAACTGCCAAGAGTAATTTCACGTCTATATTTAAAATATAGAACAGTGACACTCCTTAAAGCAGTGCAGCTGCAGTTTCTTACTTGTCACTAAGCTGTATGAGTTGCGAGGTTACCCACAGTGAGCCACTAAACACCTCAAACCTCCCCACAGTTACTTGAGTATCAAGTCGCAAGGCCAAAGACAACCCAGCCGGATAGCACTTAGCAGTGACTGACAGAAATGTGAAGTGAGCTGTGTTGGAGGCGGGTCTCAAGCACGCACCTCAATAAGCCTTTATTCCCTCTTGGTGTCCGGGCCACCGTCCAATTGAAGAAGGAATGAGATATTTGAACAATTTGGGAGAAAGTGGAAACAGAACGCTGCCTTTTTGCTGCAAATTAGTTGCGTCAATTTTTCCTTTCAAACATTCCACATATTATTATGATCCCTGCAAGACTGCGATGACAAAAAAAGCTTAGTTTTATTATAGTTGATTCAGTAAGTGTTCTTTATGTCTATATTTTATGATCTAAATGTAATTTTACTCCATTACTTTCAGTGTGTGTAAGCTCTGATGATTTTCCTGATGGCTTTTTGAGAACATGTAATGTCATCAAATTTGATGGCAATTTTCTTGTCTTTTCTGTAGGAGTATTTAGCATGTCATCAGTCTTTTACTACAATTACATGTGAACTGTTTGATTGACCAGACTGCACCATCACCAGTAAAGTGTCGCAGCACATGGCATCCCCAGCAGGACATGTGCCAAAAGTTCCTCAGGCGTTATTTCTGACCTGGAAGGAACAGACATGGAAGCTATTCCCCTAAGGGGGATCACATGTTGTTTGGCATTCTAAGGCAAGAAGCAGGCCTTTGTCAGGCTCTTTATTGGATTTTGGCCCCTGTGCAGGCAGTGTGTTTATTCCCCAGATGGGCAAGCTGAATGTGGCCCCGCTCTGTTTCTCCTGTCTGGCCCTTAGACAGGATGAATCCACCCCAGCCTAAAGCAGGCCAATCCTAGCAGCGAGCCACATTCCTGTGCCCCGTGGTCCAGCCGAGGCAGGAGCAGGACATTAAATCAAATCTAACTTTAAAGAGTCCATAATCAGCTTCTGGTGGTAGCCGCAGCCCAATGCAGAGCTGGTTTTAAGAAGTGAGGACAAGCACACCTTTGTTTTCGCCTGCTCTATATGGCTGGAAAAATAGATTTATTTATTTTTTTTTTTTCTTAAGATGTGGAGTTGTTTTAGTCAAAGATGGTGTGAGGTGAGCTTATGCCTCGCTGCAGCCAGAAGACTGCTTTTGTCTCTGTCCCGCACCACACACAGAATATTGTATTTTCCACTCAGTTTTTAACAGCCTGTGTCCTCAAAGGCTGGCCGGCGCTTGATGATTTTCGTGGAGACATCCAGTCTGGGCCTACTGTAAATGTGTTTGCTCTGCTCTGAGACAGTCTCGCCCGGCTCCCTGCTCTCTGGAGCTAGTGGGTTAATTTATGGCTCCTAAAAGGTTTTAAGGGGGCAGAAATAGACAGGTGTAATTAAGGCTAATTTTCCTGCCAATCAATCACATGCCTTGTGTAAATGGATCAGTAACAATTGGCTCAAGTTGCTCTGCCAGCTGCTTCTTATGTCAGCCCCTGACCCCCAAGCACAGACTGCCCACCGACTCCTAATTAACTACCCTCAATTAAACCCTAATAGGCTGATTAACAGGCCCCTTAGTTGTGCTGTAATGGCCCGTCGTTTCCTCCCAGTGCTCCTCTGAAATGCATCCCACTGCAGCATGTTAATCACCGCCCACTCTCTCTGCTTCTATCTGTCTCTGTTCCTACTAATCTCTTTCTCTCTCTCTCTCTCTCTCTCTCTCTCTCCTTTCCTCTCTCATTACCTTTCTTAAGCAGGGCAGACACTGGCTTAGGCCTCATCCACACTACTAAATTTTTGTTTTAACCTTTAAACTTTTGTCTTTTTAAAGGACTTTTTGCTTTTTTTGGAATGCCAAATGGAAAAGTTTAATGCAGAAAACTGCAGGGCCAAAATGTGTGCATGCGGGTTAGTGGAGAGTCTAATAAATTTAACTATGTATAAAATGTCCAAAAGAAAACAAAGTTTCAACATTTCAATCTTTATAAGCAGTGTTTAGCTGCTTTAAATGGCTGAAACAGATCACGTTGGTGTAAGTGAGAAGGTTAAAATGTGAAACTTTGTTACTTTTATGCGTCTACACGACTCCAGAGTTTTAGAACATCCAAAATGAAGACTTTGAGAAATGTGGCTGACCCTGTTTTTCGTCGAAAACTTTGTCGGTTACATTGTCGTGTTTTAGTCTGGGCAGGTAGAAACTGTCGCATTTGGAAAACAATCACACAGACACCCACATTCTGTCCTTGATTGGGTCTTATCAGTCACAACTTGTTCTTCCCTGAGTGACTCCCAAACTTTTGTTTATCGCAGCCATGACTGCCTCACTTTCAACAACAATCCCACCTCGTCATGGGTCCCTGCAAAGAATGCTGTGATTTTTCTTAGGAATTGGGTTAAATATCTGACACAGAAAATAGCTAACTTTTAAAAGTGTTTGAGAGCAGCTTTGCATTTTCTGTTTTAGATCCAGATTTGTATTACATCTTTAAACCTTATATTTCATGAAGTCACAAAGTTTAAGACAAAGTTACATGAATTACACCAAAGAAACAGACCAGGACATTAACAGTAACCCAGCAAAGCCAAAGTTACTCACCATTGTTGTTTATCTGGTACATGACCATCATTTTTAATGTAAAAATTCCCATGATCCCATAGTGATCGTTCATTCTACACTAGATAATAGCCAAAAAGCCGAGAGGTCATTCTTGACTTTATAAAACAGCATTTGACAAAATAGTTTTAATTTAGTGTCAATTTAGTTAGCTGTTCTGGATCTTTTGATCTTATTACATGATCTTTATTAGCAGATACAGATAGTTTAAGTTTAGTTCGCCAAATACTAATGAAGGATTCTCTACAGTTCATTTTGTCTGAGCATTTAAAGGACTTCTTGTCCATGTTTACTACCTTTGTTAACTCCAGAAAAGCTGCAGCCTTGATGTTAGATTGAATCATTAGTTAGTTGTCATTTGAATTTGAGCATGAAATAGTTAAGTATTCACTGTCCTTTACATATCAATATATATATATTTCATTAAAAATAATTCAAATACAGCCATCTTTAGCATCTTTTTGCCTAAATAAAACCAATATGTCCACATGCCAAGGAAAACATTTGAGGCTGAGAAACAATTTTATTATGCGCGTCAGTACTGCAGTCTAGTCCTCGACAGTCTTCTGTTCACCTGCACCAAAAATAGCACACAGCCTCAATGAAGCTCTCTCAATATTTGAGATGATCACAGTGGGATTCTCAAAAAGGAAGATGAAAGAAAGAGAAAATAGCAGCACAGTCTTAAAAACCATCAGCCTAATGAAAGTGCTGACAGTCTTCAGCAAATGTTCCATTGTGCAGAACTAGTTTAAAACTCTGCGTTGCTTCACATAAGAGGCTGTAAATCTTTCTGCTGAGTTTCTGCTGCAGAGGAGCTAAAAAACCTTCAAGGCTTTTCTTACTCATCTCCATCTGAGCTTTAGGGACAGTATGCAGAAAGGACTCCAGACAGTTAAATACTTCACCATGGTACTGTTGTCAAATAAACTAAGAGTACTTAACATTAGGCCTGTGTGGAGGTAGTTTATTTGAGCAAGAGCTGATAAATAAGGGCATTATGGCAAACATAAAAACTAAAGGGGGACTGTGATTGAGGGAACGCTCCATGCAGGGAAATCAATTAAGTGGAGAAACAGCCTGCCAAGCCTCAGCAGTAGACTTTAACATAAATCACAAGATGTTGACATGAATGCAGCTCTGTCTGTAGAATTTTTACTGTTAAACTTTATTGGAAACCTCTTCTTTTTTTTTCCGAGAAATTGAGCTGCACAATGCCCACAGTTGTATCTCTTTTCACACAACAACTGGATTCTCGTGAGTCTGTTTTATGACCATTAATAACCATTAAGATGATGAACGGCTTTTCCTGCTTTATTCACGGATTCCATCCCTCACTTGTTGGTGGCTGACACTGTGACACGTGTATGTTTCTATGGAAATAGCTATAGGCTGACAGTGATTTAAACATGGTTTGTGTGGCATTGTGCAATCCAACATTTGTCCCTCAGCAGATTATAGGCTATAGATTTCCCTCATCAATCAAAATGCCAGAGTCAGCTTGTCTTCATCTCATATGGGACCATTACAGTTGTTTCTCCAGCGAGATGATGAAGTGGACTTTATTTCTTTTCCCACAGCTCTGCATGACTTTAATCTCAACTCACCGTTAATCATGTATAGGTTTGACATTTTTTTTTGTGCAGAGTGACATCACTAGCTCAACAGAGGATCCAAAAATCTGATTTTTTTTTCTGCCTTAAGGGTCTTTGTATTCTTTTTAGAGGCATTTTGTCTGATATGATCTAAAATTTTAAAACTTAATGGCTCCCCAGAGCTCAAAAAGGTGAGAGGCTGACTATCAACAAGGGCCGGAGGATCAGAGCTGATGATTGTAGTATCAGTGCTTGCTGTTTCCCAGCATTCAGGTGCTTTATATTCTCAGCGAGGTGAGGGGACACACCTCAGGTTGCTGCAGGCTCTGACTGCCACCCGTTGCATGATAAATGTGACGCCGCGAGCTGTGCGGTCCATTTGGCAGCCGTGTACGCTTAGTCTCAGTCTAATGCAAATCAAATTGTCAGAGAAGAATTTCAGATCAGATTTAAATCGAGATTGAACCACTTCACTGAAGATGTTTTTAAAACCATATTTGCATGGACTATATGTAATAGACTGTGATGGTTTTGCTACAGTAACCACCTAATTTGCAGTATAGGAAGAATTATCCAGCCTCCTATTAGTATCATTTTATGCAGTCTGTTATACTGTATTTCATTTTTTCCTAAGTTTCATTTATCATCAAATAAAGGAGATGGTCTATCAGCCAGTTGTTCTTCTGTTCCAGTTACGCCAGACTTACGCCAGATATTTACTTTTTTACTTAAACATCAGACACATTTAAGATGTTTCTGTGTATTCTAAGGCAAGGCAGTATGACTTCTCTGGAATGTGTCGCTCCTTCACATCTGAAATGCCTGTCCGACCTTCAGAGCAACTCTAAAGCTGTTTTTAAGGGATCCTAATTAGGCTGTGTACACTGTAGTACCGCAGCTATGGCCGACGTTGCTAGCAGCAGATGTTAGGTTTCATTTTGTTAGGCTCCATTAGGACTTACCAGATGCAAAACACACAGGGTTGACATCACCGCACATAATTGTCCCTCCTGTACATGACAGATGTTCAGTAATATCCAAGCTAATTGGAATACATCAACACACATTTTCTTGAAAGAACTATTGCACATGTGCCTTAACGTGGCATATTAAGTACAGAAGTCCCACAGTTCAAAATTGATAGCACACCTGCTCTGTTTCATCTTTAAAAGTAGAGCCAGCGCTCTCCATATGGTGTCTTATGTTAGCTTTGGTTTGGTAACCACGGGCCGGGGTTCGATTGGCAGTGATGGGACACAACTAAGGAGTGGAGGCCAGGTGTCTCATATCAAAAACGTCTTTTTTTTTGCTCTACCGACTAATCCTGACGACACACTGTGCCTCAGAGTTGCCACCGCTCCCATCTCCCCCACCTCTCTTCAGGGGGTTTAGAGCTCCCCTTCATTCAGCAGCCGACCGGTGGAGCTGGTGGCCGCTGCGCTACCTTTTCTCATGCAAATGTGTGCAAATAGAAAACATTGTTCATCAGCGTGGTTCTCCGTCTCTGTTACGCCGCTTTTCTCTGGCCTTTCTCTTGTTCCCCTGAGAGAGATGTTCCCTTTCAAGTGCTACTTCTCTGTCTCATTCAAGACTTCCTCTTCCCTTTGACAAACAGCCTGGGGGAATGGCCGGAGCCGGCTCATTGAGCAAGCTTTTCAGCTATCAGGCATAGGGAGAAAAAGAGAGATGTTCTGCAGGCGTCTCCCTCAGATATCCCCACTTGTGTCTTTTTTTTTTTTTTCCTCCTCTCAGAGGATGAGTTATTCTATAGAGGGATGTAAAGTGTGCTCTCTCCCAATACTCCCCTTTCTTTGACAGTATACAGGTGCTCTGCCGGCAAGTGCACACTTCTCTGTCTTCTACTTTCACCTAAATATATGCAGTGATATATGCCATATGTTCTGTTTCACCGAATAATCCACAAAAATCATAGCTTTTCCTGTCAGTGAATATTTGTTGACCGAGCTTGAAGGAAGCCACTACATCTTTTCTTTATTTAAGGAGAGAGAGCAGAGCCCAACTATGACTAGTTGCTCTGTTAAGGAGTGAAAAAAACTAATAGTTTTCTGTATTCCAGCTTGAGTTTGCGGCTTTATTAACAGTTTAATCAGAAGCATGTGTTTAATAACCTGTCTCTCCCATTCACGCTGATCCTCAGTGCATTTTATCCCCCTTTCAAAATGGTACACCTTGTACCTGGGGTTGGACAGGCTGTGTCCACAAATTCCTGTAGATTATGACATACGATAGTGCTTAGGTAGAGAAAATAACTGACAGGCTCAGGAGAAGCTCGGGACCACCGGCTGAGAGCCCCGAGCCCCGCGCCAAGGTCAACGCCAAGGTGTCAATAAAGATACCTCTGCTAGCCGCTAACAGAGAGGTGCTTTGATTAGAACCCCAGCAAGAACATAAAGCATTTAATCAAAGAGGTGCGCCAGCCGACGCACAGTGGCAGCCATTTTGTCTGCATCTTGGAGTGAGATCCAAGGAAATTTTCTCCTTTTTCCATGCTTATTCCAGCAGAGCCCAGGCGTGATTGATATGTGCAGGTGGTAAAGGATATCCCCTTGAGTACGATTTTTTTAGCTAACATGAAAGAGAGTATTTTCCCTCTCTTGAAAACCGGTAGTCTCAAAGCAGAAAGTCGGAGAAGGCTAGGAAAAGAAAAAGAAATGTAATTTAACGTCTAATGTCTCTAACGTCATGCCTATCCTGGCAAGACAATGGGCCTTTGTGAGGCCATTGTAGGCTCTTTTTAACACTCATAACACCATAAGCCCAGTTGCCTAGGGCTCACTCTTAAATACAAGGAAATTAAGCCTTTTGTCAGTGCAGTTTCCACACTCCCTTCTCCTGCGACAGTTTACCCTGAAAATAAATGAAAGGAGGCTGCGAGTGCCAAGAGGGAAGATGGAAAATTATTGCAGGCTAAAGCAGAGAGCCTTTTCTCCTGCAGAGAGCTGAGGTGCGCTGGTTTATTTGTGCATCCACGAAAAGTCCGGGGAGAGTCCACACAGGGAAAAAAAAGTAATTGATCTCTTTAGGAATATAGAAGAGGGACGCTATCATGCATATACTTGACACAAAGATTAGATTTTAGGCTCTGTTTACGGTCCAAACGGAGACTGAACGTGGCTGTGTCCATTTGCTCAGAATGTTTGATGTGATTTATTGTGCAGCAGGCTCTTTCTCCTTGAATATCTGTCAGCTTAGGGTAGTGCAGACACAAGGGGTTAAGATAAGGATGCGCGTGAATCCAGCTAACCCTTCTTAGGTTCTTGACATCTGCCCTGTCTGGCTTTGCCACGAACAAGGTCGCCACCATCTCTCAGATATGACCTAGATTTACACCAGATATCTATTTCTCCTTTGTTTCCGTATCGTATGGCATCATCTAGCCTTATTCTGCCAGGACATGCTCTCTTGGTGATAACAGAACAAAAACACAACACGGAAAAAATATGAGAGCTCAGGAATCCAGCCTCCTGAGGCAGGACTGATGTAGATAGAGCAGATTTGGGCAACAGTAAGGGGAAAAAACGGCATCACTGTGCTTGGCTATGAAATCCCCTTGACTTTTTTTTTTTTTTTTTTTTTAATTTTTAGCCCTGAATTTGTCTTATTTTCACAGAAGCAGTGAGAGTAAGAATATGATTTCAGCTCTTTTTACGTCTGCCACCATTAGAGGCCACTACCTGTGGTCTTTCCGAGAGGGAGAGGGGCTCTGACGAACAAGGCTGGTTTTACCACTGTGGCCTCCCTGTTCTCCAGCCATGCTATATCAGGCCAACAGCTGCTATCTCTCAGCAAAGGCATGCTGTCTGCCAGGGCTTGGCTTCCACATGCACTGATCTTACACAAGGCCCTTTATTTTTGGGCTTAGGACCAGGGCTTAATTTGTGTTGGAGTACACAAGAGCAGCCTCCTGGACCTCCCAGATTGGGACCAGCACCTATTTGATTAGATCTGGCACCTCTATCTCTTCTCTAATTTATTATTTCCCATTGAAGTTTCTCATAAATCCCTTTTTGCTATTTGGATACATTTTAAATCTGATTTTAGAAGAGAAAGAGAGACGGACATCAGGTGACGGCAGAATCGTATGCTGTTTGTTGATTTTAGGGTTAGAGGGATACAAGACAAAATGAAAAAAATGCTGTCACAATTACTGTAAGCCCAGCAGCTATACTAGCGGGCAAGTGTGCTATGAAATGGTGAAATTAATATTT
>JAPZDZ010000012.1:23466600-23476606 GCA_029783805.1 Acanthurus tennentii | reverse complement strand
CTTAAAAAAAAAAAAAAAAAAAAGGCAGGGGGAGTGAGTGAGGGAGGGAGGGAGGGAGGGAGAGAGATGAGGTGAGTCGGGATGGGATGGTTGCGGATGAGGCAGGGGGCTGTCTATTCCTACACCCCACCCACCCCTGGCGTGGGGGGGCCAGGGCCAAATTAAAAGCCTGTGCAACTTGCATTCACATTCAATTAAAAGACCCCCCCACCCCCCCACCCCCACCCCGCAGCTGCAGAGAAACAGCTGCAGAGACTCCACGCTGTCTGTTCTCCTCAGTTGTTGTCAAGAAGGTCGCGGTTCGTCTTCCGCTGGAGGTTTGCAATCCCCCCCCCCCCCGCGCCAACTCCCCCACCCCCGACACACACACACAGACACACATTAGACACTGAGAGGGAGCAGCTAAGATAGCGCGAGCCAAAATCACATCCAAATGTTTACATGAGAGGCGGTGTCTCTGTTTCATCGTGCCCTTATCACTCCGGCATAATAAGGTGCAATTACAGAAAAGATAGCACAATGTGAACAACAAGTCGGCAAGAA
The DNA here is from genome assembly GCA_029783805.1 of Acanthurus tennentii. Classification (NCBI taxonomy): domain Eukaryota; kingdom Metazoa; phylum Chordata; class Actinopteri; order Acanthuriformes; family Acanthuridae; genus Acanthurus; species Acanthurus tennentii. Next base: position 23,476,063 of record JAPZDZ010000012.1, on the reverse strand, counting down.
GGGAAGTGAGTAATAGCTTGTAAACAGATACTCTCCGGCCTGTATTCTTTGATGGAAAAAGATGTGTACCTCAAAGACCTGAATGAGCCCGTCTGCAATTATGAGTTATTTGCTGATTTGAATGCTGGTCAGACTTTCCACATCAGAAGCTCTGATAAGAAATCTCACTATTATCATTACCTCTGCCTGAACTGTTGCTTGCACACTGCAGAATCAGTTGGATCAGAATCGTTCTTCATAGTCTGTCGATGCATTTTGTGTTTTTTTTCTCTTTTCGTCAGACGTTTCTGTGTTGTCAGAGTGAACACAGAGAAACTGGCAATAAAAAAGCGCCGTCTGTCAGTTTATATATGCAGTGGAAATCCAGTCGGTGGTCCAGAACTTAAGAGTATAGTGTAAACAGTGTGTTAAGATTTAGATTTGTAGGTGGGAAGTGTGCTTGCAAATTTTTAAAGCACGATAAGTCAAAATGAGACACGAGAGTTAAACATTGCAAATGTCCTTAAACACATATTTATCAGCCTCATACAATCGGTCTTAAGAATATACTTTCCCTCGAGCTCATCTCTGCGTCTATTATGAAAGAGATCTTTAAATCCCAAGACATTCTGCATGCATCGAGGCAGGTTTAATGTTGGGTGGCCGCGTCCTCCTCCCTGAGAGGTGAGGATGAATGATAATGCGGTCAGCAATGGCTTCCACAAGTTTCTGGACGGATGGCTGCGAGGGCGAGGGCCGAGGCGTCGGGTCTGATCCAGCCTAAATTTAAACTTGTGGACAGACGAGTCTAGCCAGCAGCCAGCCTCATTCCAGCCGCTGATCATCCACGGCATGAGGAGAGAGAGAGAGAGAAGGAGTCAGCCTCGGGCCTTTTAAGTCTGTCCTCCTACTCCTCTACCCCCCCCCGCTCTTCTTCACCTCCCTCTGTCTGTAGCCGCTGACTCTCCCTCTGTTTTCTCCTTCGCTTCATCTTTTAACTCCTGCTTTGAAATTATACTTTGTAACTTAGGCTGTGTTCTCCAGACTCTCTAGAAGTGGGCGAAAACTGTATATATTAGAGCACTTAGAACATTGTTGAGGTGAAATCTAATGCGCCAGTGGGATTTACTTACAGTTCAGTCCTTTAAGGACTGTCTTTTATTTTTAGAAAGTTGTTTTTTTTTTTTTTTTTTTACCAATTATCCAAAACATTCTCTGACAAATACATCTGTCTCCTCTCGGATCTAACAAAACAGTAATTCGATTTGTGCAAGAACTGTTTTCATTTGCTTTTATGAACACCTGAGAGGATGTCTCCCAGAATAAAAGAAATCCTCAGGCACGCTGGAGGAGAATCATTTTATTTTTTCAGCTGCAGCACAATCGGTTTGTTTGGAATTCTGGTAAATAAAAAAGAAACACCGGCGACTGTCACCGCATCTCAAGAAAGAAAAGACTGCCACCATGAAGAACAAAATCAAAGAAACAAACTTGATAAGAAGCACCAATAAATCATTTGAAGATTTTACACTCAAGTCTCTGTTATTGGCAAATTATCTGCAGCTTTTTTTAGATAGATAGAGATCTAACTTTAACCAAAGCAGACAGAGGCATTGTTGTACTGGACATACTTGTTTGGGGTTATGATAATAGCAGTCTGTTGTTCTGGAAAATATTGGCTCACTCTCCCTGATGTACTTGCACAGCCTTTCCTTATCTCTCCTCTGAATGCTTTGGCTCATCAAATCATGTAATAGATGGGAGAGTTCAGACGGCCTCAGCGGAAGACTGGAAACGGTTCAAAAACATACGCAGACGCTCAAAGAACAGCACTGCTATTATGTTACATTTGTCTACTTGTTTTTAAGAGTTTAGGTCACAATGAAAAAAGGAGCTTTGAGTGTAGGAGCTTGCGTGTGCCTCCTACTCTCAAATTCAAAGCAAATTTGAGCGGAGTCCCACAAGGCCTCTGCCTTCCAGGGCTGAGCTTCACCAGCAAAGCAGCATCAGCTGGGAGTTAAACAGACCTCACACACCAGACAGTTTAGAGACACACAAGACATAGACGGATGGAAAAATTGAAGGAAAAACAAACATCAGGTGTCTAAATAGGCTGTGGAGAGGGGCTGTGAAAGCATCAGCGTGCCTTTGCATTTACTTACCGTTTATTCTTTATCCTCTGAAACTCTGGAAGGTAGAAGACTATTAATCCAACAAATACTTCCTCATTTGGTGCTTTGATGGTAATAGTGAGGAACACTGTCCACACATAGGATCCGAATTTTTCACGGGTGTTCAGCTGGATTGAAATCTGTAGACTGTGAAGGCCACAGTATATGATTCACATTACTTCTGTGTTCATCAAACCATTCAGTGACTCCTTGTACTTTATGGAAGGTGGCGGTGTCATGCATAGAGACCATCCCATCAGGATAGAAATGTTCCATCATAGGATAAAGGCGATCACTCATTAAATATAAGGGCAGCAATGCATGTGTGAAAGTAATAGAGACTTCAGTGAACGTCACACACGCACTTACCATCTAGTCAAGGCTGTAATGCAGGATGACTCGTCTGACCTTATCGCTGTTTTCCACATCTCTGTGGACTGCTGCCGACCGCTTTTTTTCACCGCTGAAATTTAAACATGCATTGATCTTTGTAATGTGGTGTTAATGCTCTGCAAACCTGCAAGAATATCCCACTGTATGGTACTGTCAGTGGACTGTTCTTGCCGACACAGTCTGTTCACATCCCGCTTTGACATTCTCAGTCACCTGAGGAGGAAGAGGAAACTGTTTTTCTGTTTGTTTGTTTTTTTTAAAAAAAAACATTGCACCAAAGTACGAGTATCACAGTTGTCAAAAATCCAGCTCTGTCTACTGATGTCTTTCCCACAGATCTCAATGCAAATGTGGCTTTAGTCACTGGTCCTGTTGAGTCATTCTTTGTGTCTGAAGCTCCTGCTGTCTGTGCCCTTATTATAATAACTATCTTTCAAAGCCGCTTTGGTCTTAAAACATTCAATCAGCCTGGCCTGCTTGGCATTTTTATACTCGCCACAGATTGTGATTGGATGGTAATTGCATAATTGTACCATGCAGTGCAACTGTGTGGTAGCAAATGCATGAATAATGTTTCTCCACCTCATCTTTATTAAGGTTTTTACTTTAATTTGTCACCAATCCTTATATCTCCATTCTTGCTGTTTCCACCTTCCTTTCTTCCTTCCTTCCTTTCATTGCTCCGTCTCGTCCTCCCTGACTCTCCCTCTCTCCCTCTCTTGCTTCATTCTTCTCCTCCCTGTAATCAGGGCCCTTTGAAGTGGGCCGAGGAGACGGATTAGAGTGGGACCTGCAGGGTCTTTGACCTGGGGTGAGCGGGGGACGAGTAATTAGACAGGGAATTAAGAGGAAGCCCTGCCCCTCTCTCAGTCTCTCTCATGAATTGTGCGCCTGCTGTATTGGAACCATGCTGTTACTATTTCAGAGCTTTTTTTTGTGAAACAGATTTAGCAGTGTCATGTTGTTGTTATTAAACTAACAGGAGCAACAATACTTTTTTTGTATCCTAATTAACAAAGCTGATTTAGAAAAATTAAAAGTGAAGAAACAAAAAGCAGGATTATTAGATACAGGTAAATAAATAAAAGAGGGGAAAAAACACCTACAACAAAATATGCCTGAAAAGTTATCTTATGTACTGTTTGTAAATGCAGTTTCAGAGTTTAAGCAACATTAGAAAGTAATTACTAAGTAACTGTTTCCAGTGTATTCATATGAATTAGGCTTTGGTCAAAGTACTAATGAGGCTTCACCACATGACCTGATACAAGTTTCTGAATGATGACATTGCTGCATATAAACCACACTAGGTTTAGAGGGAATGGGGTGGGGGGTGTCATTAGAGCTGTAACCTATATCCCCATGACTGCTACTTTCCACTTGAAATACCCAAAGAAGATCATACATCACAAGATCACTCTTTAAATGTATTTATTTTACTGTACAGATAAAGCAGAGTTTAATTAAAAGAAACCATGTTGTTTTCCATTAAATACCTTTTCAGGTGGTCAAATAACGGTAGAAGTAAGACTAGGACAAATAACATCAGCAGACTGAAGTAACACTGGTTGTAACAGCAGTTGTATTGGTGATGTGGTAACATTTGAAAACTAATAATAAATGGTAATAATGGAAATGACAGCAGTAGTGCAAGAGACCAACACTAATCACAGCTGCACCAGTATCTGTGGTAGCATCAGCGGTGTTTATCATCAGCTCTACTCATGTGAATCCGGTACAGCGGCCTGTGGTGTCTGTGTGTACGGGCTTGTTGGAGATAAGAGTTAACTGTGGAGATAGAGGAATTATGCCCATCAGCCCGGCCAGCTGAGACCAGGCACTGTGTTATTAAACAGAGACCGTCCACAGCAGCGCCCACACGGCCAAATATGGACATCCACTCGCCTCCCGTGTCTGTGTGAGGGAGACAAGAATGTACTTAAACCAGCTGGCGGACAAGTGACATGAACACTCTGCTGAAGAAATACACTCACCATTCTCCATCTCTGTCCTTTCTCTGTTTTTTTCTTTTTTTTTCTCTGCAGGTAAGAAAGATTTCCTGTGCTTTGAAAGCCTTTGTGATCCGCCATGTAAGTAAAGTGTCACAGTTTTGGGTTCTTTCCTGAAATCCCTTCCCTGTGTGTGTGTGTGTGTATTTCTGTGTGTGTGTGTGGGTGTGTGTGTGATATCCCCAGGGTACCTGTTGTTGTGACAGCCTCTTGACTTGAGCACCGTTAGAAGATAGCATGTAAATTGTAATGTAGGAGCTCCCACTCCTTAGCCCGTGTCATGCTAATAATGCGGCGCGTCAGTCAAACCTGGTCACTGATTACAGACACAAGCCGATGCTATCTCTCCCCCTTTCTCTATTGTGCAGACGCCACAAAAGGAGCCATTTACTGGTGGCAATTTAGCGCCAGGAGGAGAGTATTGGCTGTCTGATAATAGAGACTTAACCTGTATTGACTTACTCCTTTGCATAATCCTTAAGATAGTGCCAAAGAGTTACTTCTTGTTGTAAGCGTGTGATTATTACAAGTTAATAGCTCTGAGGTAAACAGATGAGCGACGCTGGCTGTGGGATCACGAGCTCAGGTCAAAAGATAGAGAAGAACAAGGTTAAAGAGTCGATAAAAGAGATAAATTGATCTTTATACTTTCCACCAAAGATGTGAGCGCAGCGAGAGTGTTCAGCAGAAAAAAATTCCATCCATTGTGTTTTTCCGCAGCTCTTATTTTACTCTTTTGTGGAGAAAGCTGCTTTTTGTTATCTACAAATGTAATCCTCGTGTTGAATCCCACTTTTTTTTGTCCCTCTTTTTATAAAGGTGTCAGCCAAATGTCTGATATTTTAAAAAGCAGCAGTGTCTCTTTCTGTCCAGACGGGACAGGAAGCTCTGGAGGATTAAATGGGGAGGGGTGGGTGTGGGGGGGTTTTGTAGTATTACAAAGACCCACTAAGATGTCAGACGGGAACACACCTCCACCGGCACACACATTCACACACTTCCCTCGAAAAAAAAAAAAAAGAAAAAAAAAAGCCATAACTCTTGCTTAAATAACCCACCTGCCTTTCCACAAGCTCAGCCACATCCTGGGAGCCACAGCGAGCGGAGGAGGGAGGGATGACAGGGGGTCGTTAAAGATAAGCATGTTTACTCCATGTTTACATTGAGGGGGAAGTTGTAGACATCCTTATCATTAACAATGAACAAAAAAATCAGCAGTAGGGCGAGGCTCCTTTTTGGTTTTGGCACCCTTAACAAGAATTTGACAAGAAATATGTAGGAGAAATCAGGGAACATAATTGGTTTCATGTTTGAAAAGTTCAGAAGCTACGTATAGTTTTCTTTGTTCTGTTTATTGTAGTATGATATCACCACAGGAGGGAAGTCAAACTGGAGCTTTTCCTGAATTGGCAGACAGAAGTTTTGCATTGCAAAGCAGAGCAGTGCGGTTGGACCAGAAGCAAGAATGATGTGTAAAATGTGCGATATGATTGTGCCGTCTCTGCACAACTTAAAGAGCAAAAGCCAAAATATGCTTAATTTTGACTCCTGGGCTTTTTTTTTTTTTTTTTTTTTAACCACCAGATTCTCATCAGATATTGTGCTGCCTGTGATGGCTGACATCATCACTGTTTTGCCCATTAGGCTTTGCCTCTCTTGAGAAGAAACAGCTGCGTCACCCAGACCGTGTTGAGGGTGTATTTTGGTTCCTCGGTTAAATAGAACATTTGAACTCGGCTCTCTAGAGGGCGAGCCAGCCCAACCGTTGGGATAGAGCACCAGAGCATGTTGTGAGTCTCACATTCAACTTCATTTCCCTTCCAAACCTTCATCCACTTTGGCCAGACCACACATCCTTAAACGTTGATAGTTCTGCAGGCTTGCTCATATTCTCCTTTACACAAAAACCCCACAGTCACGACCTCAGATAGGGATCACATTTAGCCTTGCTTGGCTGCTAACTGCCCTCAACTGCATTTAGGGCTTACGACTAAGCAGAGCTTGAGGTGCCCCTCTGTATTTATAAACAGTTATGATCGCATTTGCTTAATGAAATGAATTGAAATTAATATTTTTCTGGAAGGTCAACAGAACAGTGGCTGTAAACTAGACCAAATATTCGAGACTCGTGCTGTTTCTGTGGTTTGGAGTTGGCCGGGATGCCAGAAAAATGCACGGCGGATGGGTTGAGCGGAAGGTTATAAAAGGCTGCAGCAGCCCTGATAAAACATCATGTGGGCAGCTGGTAAAGTGCAAAGCCCGCTCCTTGTAAAACTGAAAAAAACAGACCTTTTTGGGGTGTTTAGATCCCACCATAGGCTTGGAAAGGAAGATGGTGGAATCTGAGATCCTGGCATGCGAGGTTTGAGCTTTAAAATTAAGTTGTGCCATGTGATGAGGCATGTAGAGCAATTGTTAAGGCTCTGTGAAGACTGGAACAGATGGGCGGTTTATTTTCAGACAAGAGAAGAGACAAAAAAAAAAAATTGAATTCCTTCCTCTTGATACCGAGACATCTACGGAGAACTCAAAAGGTGGAAATCAGATTTAAAGAACTTTCTTATTGTTGTATTTGTTAAATGAGGGGATTTTTTTTTTTCCCTTTCCTCCCTGATTGGTGTGGGCAAAGGCATTAGTGATGGTGGGTGGGTCCAGGCTCTTTGCTGCTCACCGTGAAAGCCGAGAGGCCATGCTGAGGGAGCAATGCACCGTTATCAGACGAGAAGCGTGAGGTACGGGCGATGATGAGGGGGGCTGGGTAATGTGCCATGTGATGCAGAGAGAGAGGTGATAATGAGCCTTGTCTTAGTCTTCCTCACCCCCCCACCCCAGACATTTCCATGCTATCAGTGCCATCTGCTGCTCTGATTGTGCTTCATCCACAGTACCCGATGACTAACTAGCTGGCAGCCCTTCCTCTCTCCTCTGAGTTGTCTCTGTGAATAAGCATGTGTTGTTCATCAAACTCTCTCTTTCTAACCGCTGTATTCTTTATCAGTCGTCTCTCTCTCTCTCTCTCTCTTTCTCTCTCTCTCTCTCTTTCCAAATCCTTTCAATCAGCCCAGAGTCGAGTGAAGATGCCGAGGGGGGGCATTCGCTGATGAGATGATGACTTTCACTAAGGGTCAGAGGAACAGGGATTACAGCTCTGGCTTATGATGAGCTAGCAGCTCCAGCTCATCAGCGCCAATGCTGCCAGTGCCTTGGCATCTGTAGATCTAGGGTTTGGGGGGAGGGGAGGGGGTGGAGGCATCAATGTGAAATGACAGCGAGTCGTAACTGGCTGGCAGCGTGCTAACAGATCTAGCTCAAATGCCAGTTTCCCCTTCAAAACGGCCAAATGCAGTATTCGAGAGTCAGTGAAGCGTCTCTTGTTAAAGTCTTTTAGAAATGACTGTGGGGTCACTGTCGTTTATCTGGGAGAAGATTGTTTGAAAATGAGCCAGGATGTCGTAACTGAGACGTCCTTGGTTAAACAAAAGTGCCAACTCAGCAGGCTGTGTGTCTTGCCTTAAGTTTAACACCGTTGGTGTGCAGCACAACTGGAGGGAGTCCTGTCTGATGGATAAAAACCCCCCCGCTGGTGCATTACGTAACCAACCCCAGAGGGTGCATTCCTCTTCCTCAGGACGGGGATCAGTCAGAGTCCTTCACCCTGTTCCTCTCATGTAGCAGCTAAACCCAGCTCTGGATCAGTCAGGTGTTGCTTAAAAAGACGAGAGTTTTTTTGTGCGTATGTCAGCTTTTTATGTTGTTGGCTTTCTTTATGACCATGCATTTGTAACAAAGGATGAAAAGATGAACGAATTTTGACCGGACTGAAGGCCTTTCCCGTCCTCGTAGATGCTAGAAGTTTTGGGTTAATTCCCTGTGTAAAACAAGTTGGAGTAGGGATGGGTTTTGGGATGTGTTTCTCTTTGGTTTAAGGTTTGAGTAACTTTAGCAATAAGTCTTGGTTTTTATGTTTAAAAAAAAAATCCAGCGGTTTAGAATTGTACTTGTACACTTTTTCTTGTAGAGCTCAGGGAGTCACAAGAGAAATATTAAAGAATGTTTGAAACTGATTAAGAGGAAGCCAAGATTTCCTGACCTTTAGTCCTTATGGGTATAAAGCTCCAAAAGGTCTTTATCCTACATTCCCTTCTGGCAACCAGACAGCATTTATCCGGAGTCCCTTCCTGCCTTGTAACTTCTATATCCTTACAGTTCCACAGACGCACTTTAATGGCATCATCAGGGTTTTTTTTTTTTTTTTTTTTTCTTTGTTTTGTTTTTTTATAATCCTAAAGGTCCTGTCAGAGAAAAAGAGGTACTTTCCATGATGATTAAACTAACCTTGATGTATAGAGTGGTTGGTAAGTTGAAATACTAGGTAAAGGTTGGGTTTAAGTTGTAATTTTAATCTTGGGGTCAACAACAGGAGATTCTGCCAGTAACAAAGAATATTTCTCAGTAGAGAAGCAACTCCTAGATACAAAAACAATGATTGGCTGTATCTCAAACAGGCCCACCCTGCACGGTGATAAAAACTGGTTTTGATCTAATGAAAGTCAAATGTAGACATATGCAGGCAGGGCAGGGTCGGGGAATGGTCTCACATGGGGTTGAAATAGAATAAGTGTCTGTGTTCTGCATGGCGTGTTTTCACATGTGTATGTGGTTCAGTGTGTGTGCTTCGCAATCCGCAGCCTGCTTGTTAGTACAATGTCGGACATGTCCATCAGTTAACATCCCTTGCTGCCTCGTAGGTGAGTCCCGAGCTGCAGCTGTGACGCATATTTCCCCCCTCATCCTGTTTACGCCCTCACCCCGTTCTTTGTCTCTGGGCTCTGCATTCTGTCTTTCAATTCGCTTTTCCCATCTTCCGACTCTTCCCTCGCCCTTATGTCCTTGTCTTATGTCCTGTGTGTT
>JAPZDZ010000012.1:23417315-23435722 GCA_029783805.1 Acanthurus tennentii | reverse complement strand
TTTGAAGTCCACTTTTCAGGCAACCCATGGAGCTAAGACTAGCTCAGTTAGCTAACCAGTCTTAGTTAGATGACATAAATAAAAGTTGTAAACTTGGCTAGAATTATCAACAGTCTTTTGCAAATCTGCTCGTTTACCTTGTATGTGTTTCATTTAACAGAGAGCTTGACAAGCAGTCAGTAGTAATTATCATATTGTGCGTTACTTCATACGGAGCTTATGAATGAGAAAGCTCAATTTCAATGAGACTGCCATATTAAATGGGGAATGAATTAGAATCTGGGGCATCCTCATCCCATCTACAATTATACAAAGATAATAATAAAGCGACTAAGCTTCTTCCCGGTGGATAACCATCTTAGGCAGACACTCATAAACACTTATAGATTCCCACATCAGCATCTCAATCCAGCTTGATTTGCACTCCATGATACTGTGCCAGGGCTCGCAGCACCGCTCACCCCTGCTGCCCCTAATTATTACCCAGAAGGCTGAAGACTGACACAGCTATCACGAGGCATTGAGGAGGAGTGAAATCTTGAATTGCTCCGAAACAACCTTAACCAATTCCTGCGCAGGAGTACGGGTCCTCCATTCCACTGTTGCTTTACAGGATCAATGTGACAGTTTAATTAAGGAAAAAACATACTGTGAGTAAAAAAAAAACAAAAAAAAAAAACACAGCTGTGTAAATTCCTCACCAGACACCAACACAGCAGACCTGTGAGTTAGACCTAATTAGTATTCCTTTAAGTAGTCTCTTGTCATTAAAATGGATTTAACAGAGAGCCCTCTCTGAGGATGCACCAGAGATTGACAGAGCAATTTCTGTGTTGGTCAACGTCGCTTTGTGTCAACATGAACAACACCTTAAGTGTGCAGAAGCATATTTACCTTTAGACTACCGTTAAGGAGGCTTTTAGAGACTTTATAAGTTCAGTTTCTGTGGTTTATTGTTGCATTATCTTGATTTAAATGGAGTTTTCTGCTCTTCACAAGCAGCTGAACCGCGGCTGTGTTAAGGCACAGGGTTAGCTTGCGGTGGTTGGAGAGCCCAGCGGTGGTGAGGGCATTGTGTATTGTGTCAGGGGGAGTGTTGTGTGTTTTTTCCCAGTGTGCTGCAAAGGGCCGTTCTGTGTCAGAGGTGAGCGTGGTGAATGGAGGTCGTGGGACCCCCCCCCCTCCACAGCTGGGAGGAGACCCCCCCTCATTGAGAGCACTGAGGCAGAATGCTCCGGGCTCAACAAGACGGGGGCTAAAGGCTTTGTCTCTGGTTCACTGCCTTCAAGAAGCCCCGGGATTCCAGGCAACCAGGTTTGACTGCTGGAGCCTGTATGCAGGGAGAAGAAAGCACAAAGGCGCTTGTATTCCTCAGCTGATGTACAACATTATGGCTCGCTGTGGGAAACAAAGATGGCTGAGCATGTGAGGTCCAGTGTGATCTTTAGGAGGGCTTACTACTGATACCAGCTGCAACATCAAATAGGAGCTTGGATGTCTTTTTAATGCTGTGATTTCTCTTGTTTTAGTTTAGTTAAAGCTCACAGCCAAGGCCACGTTTCTTTTTTTTTTTTCTTTGCATGAAGGACAGTGGTCTTAAAACTCAAGGTTGTTTTTTTTTTTTCTTCTGTAGGAGTTTTTTAACATTAGTATTCTGCGATATGATAACTCGCTTTTCTCAATGTGGATTTATTCAGAGCAAACTGCAAAAAAAAAAATGAGCTGTTAATTTTTGATGTAGAAGAAGTAGAAGTTAAAGTCTGCTGAGATGATCCAATTATCCTGCAGGCCCAGGATTAGCATTAATCTGCTCTGGTTATTAGTGGGCACAGAGACTCTACTGACTTCTGCATTAAGTTCTCTACTTTTCTGTCCTTCCTCTGAGCACACACACACACACACACACACACTCTCTCATAAGCCCATTGCCTTTGGTTTCTATATGTACTTCTCTATGGAAATATGTACTCAGCTTTTACATTGTCTAGGTCAAAGTCAGATTTTGTATATACCAAGCGTTCAGTCCCTGGAGGCAATTTAATATCGCTGCTCTCCTCATGTGCAGCACCACAGTTAAGTCTGCAAACTACGCCATGAATTCGAATGAGACAGCCACAGCCGGAGGGTGCCGCGCCAACCAGCCACGTTTATCAGAAAATTAATCTTGAAATAGGGACTTACATGCATGTTGGATGTCAGGAGGAGTGAGAAGGGACGCTAAAGATTTATGACACGCCTAATGACCTGCAACACTACATGCTGCTGCTAGAAAGCGGCTTCCCACTCAGGTGGCCCTGAGCATGTGTGTGTATGTGTGTGTGTGTGTGTGTGTCTGCGCTGGAAAAGCAGGAGGGAGGGAGTGTTGAATCTGTGAAATGAGAAGAGCCTCAGGCTGAGATCCTATCAAAGCTTTCAACACATCCAGGAATCACAAACCAACAAATTCTGTGTGATGTGGTGATTGAAAGCGGAACAGCAGCTCTGTGTCAACCCTGATAAAGCAGAAGGCCAGCGTGGTGACCCAGGATGCAGAATGCATGCAGGTGGCTGCAAGGGACTCTGAAGTTCACCTGCCACCGCTTGTTTTGCAATTTTAATATCTCCATTTCTTGTTCTCACAGTGGATTTTGTGGTGAACTCACATTGACATGAAAGCATTTTTGGCCAAAGTGAAATTTAATCCGTGCATGCTGTCTGACATTTCAAACACAGATCTGGGTTCAGACTTAAATCTTTTTTTATTAAACTTAAAGTCTGATTGGATCCGGGTCACACATTCTGATGAGAGCAGGGTCCACGCTCATCATTCACAGGCACACAGAAGCTTTAAGTGGCTCAACCAGACTTAATTAGCCTCCTCGTTGCGACACGCTCCGGCCTTTTGCTCAAATTAATCTTCTCAGGTTAACGCATGGCACCCACTCCACTGTCTCTGACAGCAGGTCAAATTTATCCTTTGCTGAGAAATTACTTAACTAAATGAGGGCTCCTCCATGCAGCCTCAGCTAATGACCTTGATTAATTAAAGAGAGGCTCTTCCTAATTAAGGTCTTATTCTGCTTGGTCCGACTGTGACCCTGTAAAACAAGCTGAGGCAGTAATGAGTCATTTCTCAAACAGAATATCACTGCTGAGCGTGTGTGGTTTTGTGCCTTAATCATCACAGACAATGATTGCCTCTGTTTGGATTAATTAATATCTTCAGTCGCTGAAAGATCACAACACCCAGTGGAAAAAACCTGTTGCAACCTGATTACCTTTTTTTCTCCATCTGCACAACAAAGAATCCACATCCTGCTGATTTGTTTTTCTCTTGCCTTCTTCTTTCAGGTCAATGGCAAAGACCTGTCCAAGGCCACCCATGACCAGGCAGTGGAGGCCTTCCGCACCGCCAAGGAGCCCATCATGGTCCAGGTTCTGCGCCGAGCTCCGCATCCCAAATTGGTCAGCCCGGCCGGTGACTCCCAGGTCTCAGACATCAGCACCCAGACCGACATCACCCTCCAGCACATCATGGCCCTTACAAACCTGCCTCCCTCTTCACCCCCCATGACGGAGCTGGAGGAGTATCTGCTTCCAGAGGAGTAAGTACCACTGCACTTCATGAAGAACAAAGAGAGGAGGCCCTGATAAAACGGGCACAGGTTCTAAATCAGTCATGGCGCTCGCATACAATAAATTTGCAGGCAGTAAATGTCTCTGTAGTTGAAAAGCTTCTTCATCAGTAGATGACTGAGAAATTGAATCATTAGCATACAAACTGTATGCTGTCACATCTGCTTACATGCACATTATACACAAGACAACAGTGAATTTTATTTAGGGCTGCAATGACAGAAAGAGCTCCTGCCAAAGCGGACCCTCCTCCTGTGTCTGCAGCTGTGGCCCATATCTGTCTCTGTAACACATAAGCCATAGTATGTACATGACAAATAACAAGCTGAAAGATGATAAAGAACACATAAATATTGCTCTCCATCATTACAGAAATTTATGACCGCTCAGGTAGCCAAATTGTATTGGCTGGAAAGTGGACTAAATCTGGCAAACCTGGGCGGCTGAGCACTTGTCAGAGGAGGAATGAAGCATGAGGCTGTTCAAAGGAAAAACAAGACTGCTTTAAGAAAAACTGCTCCCTGCTTCCTCATTTATTTGAATGGGACTGTAAGGTGATGCTGATACTGAGTGTCCACCAGGAGAAACCTTTTCACGGCTCAACTTTTGGAGGCAAAAGCAAAGGCAATGCAGCGGCATCTCACAAGACCAAAAGATGTGTTGCTTGTAGCATGGATGCCTCATTTCTGCTGTCATCCTAGTAAACGAAAAAATGATTGCTGCACTGATAATTCTTAATTGTCTCTAGGAGGTTTTTGACCCAGGCAGCGTTTCTGGATGGGTTCATACAATACACTCCCACCTGCACAGCCTCTTGCATTTTTGTGTCTAAACACCCATTTAATCTGACCTAATGCATTTGAAATGGAGCTGATTCTGATTGTTGCCCCAATCAGCCCAATTTGCACCAAAAAAAATCTGTAAAGACACCTGTTGGAAAAGTTTTTTTTATGTCGTCCATGTAGGAGAAGTCTAATAAGGACTGGTTTGCTAAGGCTGATTGGCCTGAAGCTGTTAAAAAAAAAAACACACAGTTAAGATGCAGTATCTCTATGGTAACAAAAGACTGCTAAGCATGTTACCAGGAAATGCATTTTAAATGAGAGGATACAGAAACTCTTTGGTGTCAGAAAATCAGCAATATTAAAAAGGTCATTTCACTCTCAGACACAATCAGACCTTTCACCTTCATTAAGAGGGAGGCACCTTATCTTCCTCTCCAGACCACACGGCTGCGATCACACAGGATGGGACTGAAGCTTGAGAGGAAAATGTCCCTGTCACTTACTGAAGATCACTGCTCCTCCGGGGCACACAGGCACATTAAAACGATGCTTTGCTTCGTTCGGATTTGCATATTACCAAGTTGCACTTATTGTTTTTGTGTGTATGTCTGTGTGTGTGTGTGTGTGTGTGTGTGTGTGTGTGTGTGTGTGTGTGTGTGTGTGTTCGGCTGTGGAGCTCCGGCCACATTTCACACTCTGTGATAGCAGCAGAATTGTGATTTGTGTAATTGATTTCTGAGTCAAATTAATAAAGCAGCGTGTTAATTTGTGATTAGCCTCTGGGTGGAGCTTTAGCAAATCTGATTCAAGAGTGATTTCTACATTGAGTACTCATTACTTTTTCTCTACTTCTCATTTAATTTGCAAACTCTTGGGCAAAATTAAATCCAGATTGACAAATGTGTTAGTGAATGATTTTCTCTATATGTGTCTCGGGTGGATGTGGGTGTTAAAATTTGAATCTTCCCTATTTGAGTTTATTTTTATACTCCTGGTCTTTTCCCAGGCATCCTCCAGGACATGCATACTTTGACCCCAATGACTTCCTGGAAGGCATACAGCAGGACATAGACCGTGAGGAGCTTGAATATGAGGTAAACATCTACTTCCTCCCCTCGTCTTCCTTCTCCTTTTGATGAAGATCTACATGCAGACACCAATGCATTATTGCGACAAGAGCAGACCCAAGGTCGCCTCTGTGTCTCCAGTCCGATGGCCCTGCTAGAGACCACAAATCCTGATATATCACAGTTATTGATGGCCCACTCTGCCTACATGCAGACGCTGAGATGTAGGCCAGACAGAAATCGAGTTGCTGGTTTGTTCCAGCAGATGCACTACGGTGACATCATTATTTAATAGTGACAAGGCCTAATAAGTCTTCCTCTGCTCCTACGCAGTGAAGATGAGGCCCACTGGATAATTAGATGGCACAGATAATAGGTCTACAGTGATGAATCTGATGTTACACGCTAACAATCCCCGGATGAGGCCATGATGAGGCCATGATCAAGCCCCTGTTGTGCTCCTTCAACGACCTCTTCCGACCCTGTCACCTCCTTCCATTAAAGCTCAGCCACCTACTGTTTGATATGAATAAAATCCAGGAGGGAGCTTATGAAGCTGAGACCAGAAAGGTAAAGTTCAGAGCAGCTGATGGCAGATGCACAGCAGACAAACGCTGCTAATCCCAGTATGCGTGTAGAATGGCTCTTGGCATATAGGAGAATGACTGATAAATGATCGAGTGACACTGTGTTCCATTTTCTGCAATGGGGGCTTGGGGGGGTGGGGGGGTATTTGCCTAATTCTGTGAAACATAGGGATGTTTTACATCCTTTCAGATGTAACTGCTGCAGCTGAGCTTAGTAACGAAGCTAACTTTAGCCTTCTACTACATTATCCTGTTATCCATTCACTCAGAAGAACAGACAAGTTGGGCTTCTTTCAACACATTTGATCAAACACCTTCATCAAAGTGCTGTTAAATGATGACGCAAGATGGGAATTTTTAAAATTACATTCCAGCAAAACAGCACAAAATACCTCAAATGACAAATAACTTGCTAACTTTACTAAATGCCAAGAAATGTCAGCTTGTTTTTGCATAAATATGTACACATATTCACATGTAGCTTAAGTTCTAATACCAAAACATTCTTAAGGTTGCATTGGTTCAAACCTAAGTAAATCACAAGGTTCGAACAAGTTAGAAGTCAGGGAAAAAGTTTTGGAAAGACTTCTTGTAAAAAAACACGAGATTTACAAATAGCTGGGGGAAACTTCCAGGCAGTTACCGCAGCTGGCCAAGAAATTTTTCAGCACATTCCCTCAACTCTGCAAAAAAAATGGGATTGGATGTATTTGCCAAATGTTAAACTCTACCTTTAAGATTATCTTCTGTATTCAGCTGTGACTGTGTTTTTGAGGGGTTAACCCTCACAAAGCCCCATCCTCTGCTTTCAGAAAACAATACTGCTCGTATCTCTATCTGTATCTGTGAGATTACAGGTGTTGACAAGTGAAAAACGGGACTGTAGCCGACTGCAGTCCACTGCATCATCTCTCATTCTGTCAGTGGGCCTCTAAGAAACCCATTGGCTTCCTCGCGTCCAGCTGAAAGATTCATTACAGTGATTGATGGATTGCTTTCGCTCCATGATCCCATTTCGTAGTCAATATATTAAGTCTGTCCAGGAAAACATGAGCAAATATACAACCGTTTTCTACTCTATCTTGAAAACAAACTCATAATTCCTGGATGTATGGGATATTAATTTGAGCATGTGTCTCAACAGGAAGTGGATTTGTACAGAGCCAACATCCAAGACAAGCTCGGCCTGACAATCTGTTACAGGACTGATGATGAGGATGAGGCTGGGATCTACATCAGTGAGGTATGTGCTGCATGGACACTCTTAAATCTACCTCTACATTCACTTTGACTCAGAAATAGAGTCAATAAGGTCACTATCTTCTTTTTTTCTCTTTTCTTTAGGTTGATCCGAACAGCATTGCCGCAAAGGATGGCAGGATTAGAGAAGGAGACAAAATCATTCAGGTAAGATTGTGTGTTTTCTATGATCCATTGTCTTGCTTGTAAATGAATCACCGCTACTGAAAAAAAGTTTTTTACATCACTAATGGCTTTCAGAAGTGGTGACTATGGTTAAAGGTGGCATTGATGCACAAATTTTGAGTGCAAAAACATTAGGATTTTTTTATTTTTTCTGAAAGATCAGGGTTTTCACTATTTCTCCTGTCATTCAAGATCAATGGAGTTGAGATCCAGAACCGGGAGGATGCTGTAGCACTGCTGACCAGTGAGAGTAACCAGAATATCTCTCTGCTGGTGGCCAGACCAGAGATGCAGGTAATTAGAAAGTCATTACAGATTTGAAGCTCAGTAAAAATGAATTAAATTTTTATATTAATATCTCATATGATCAGGTGTGAAACCAGAAATGATACGTGGTATGATACGGATATCATATGTGTGCACTTTAAAACATTTTTTGAGGGAAACTTTGCATTTGAATATTTGCATCTAATGAGGCGTCTCTCCTCCCCACTGCTCCTCAGCTGGACGAGGGCTGGATGGATGATGACAGGAACGACTTCCTGGATGACCTCCACATGGACATGCTGGAGCAGCAGCACCATCAGGCCATGCAGTTCACTGCCAGCATGCTACAGCAGGTACGCACACACACATGCATACACAAGTGCACAGCGTGGAGACGCAAAGTAGGACAATCAATCTGCACAAACACATATGTTCATCTATAGAATACTGCGGCTGAGCCAATTTTGCTGTGGGTAACAGCTGTTCAGTTGTCTTTTTTCTGTCTAAGGAAAGTAAAAACTGTCATATTGTTATACAAAACTTTGTGAAGCCTTTGTCATCGATACTTTTCAATTTAAAAAAGTTTCATGAGCAGTTTTACGCATATAATATAGTGTTATATAATCATCCACTTAAAGCTTAAATATAGTGTGTCACCTTCCTAATGTATCTTAGTATTACTTTTATTATCTCTATCAAAGAAAGAGTTAACCCAAGATGTTAACAGTCATGCACCACAGTGCTCCGTGCAAATACTCAATATAAAGTAAATGTTCAATAGTGCCGAATGGAAAACTTCCAATCACATTCACTGCGTTCTCTTTCTCCTTAAAAGCAGCCCCTTATCTGAGCCATGTATTGTCTGTTTTTACAGAAGAAGCTTGAGGAGGATGGAGGCACCACAGACACAGCCACACTGCTCTCCAACCACCATGAGAAGGACAGCGGAGTCGGTCGCACAGACGAGAGCACACGAAACGACGAGAGCTCGGAGCAGGAGAATCTGGGTGACGACCAGACCACAGCCTCCAACACACTGGGCAGCTGCAGGAAGCTGACCTACAGCCAGGACACCCTCGGCAGCACCGATCTGCCCTTCAGCAGCGAGTCATTCATCTCTGCAGACTACGCTGACACCGACTTCCTGGGCATCACAGCTGACGAGTGCGAGCGCTTCCGAGAACTGCTGGAGCTGAAGTGCCAGATGAGGAACAGCGGTGCTCAGGCTCTGTACTGCCAGGCCGAGGGGGCAGAGGGTCAGGACCAAGACGGCGTGGACAAAGAGCTGGAGCTGCTCAATGAGGAACTGCGCACCATCGAGCTGGAGTGCCTTAATATCGTCCGCGCTCACAAGATGCAGCTGCTGAGGGAGCAGTGCCGTGAGTCCTGGATGCTCCACAACAGTGGCTTCCGCAATTATAACACCAGCATCGATGCACGCCGCCATGAGCTTTCAGACATCACAGAGCTGCCGGAGAAATCAGACAAAGACAGCTCCAGTGCCTACAACACCGGCGAGAGCTGCCGCAGCACCCCTCTCACGTTGGAGCTGTCTCCAGATAACTCGCTCCGTCGAGGGGCAGAGAATCAGGGTCCGAATGGAGCATCTGGCTCCAACAGCTCCAATGGCAGGATGCTTAAACCTCTCCTGTCCCCTGTCCAGGAAGTCTGCGGGCCCAGCAGGAGCAGAGGCTCTTCCAAAGATCTAGATGTAGGCCTGCAGGCAGAAAGCAAGGAGAGGAAGCTGGGAGAGTCCAGTAAATCCGGACGGAGCTTTTCCCAGCCACACTCACCTTACAAGCATGCCCATATACCCGCCCATGCACGGCACTACCAGAGCTACATGCAGCTGATCCAGCAGAAATCAGCCGTGGAGTATGCCCAGAGCCAGATGAGCCTGGTCAGCATGTGCCGGGACCCCATCAGCCCCAGTGACCTTGAGCCTAAGATGGAGTGGAAGGTGAAGATCCGCAGCGACGGCACACGCTACATCACCAAGCGGCCTGTCCGGGACAAGCTGCTGAGAGAGCGTGCCCTGCGCATTCACGAGGAGCGCAGCGGCATGACCACAGACGACGACGCCATCAGCGAGCTGAAGATGGGCCGTTACTGGAGCAAGGAAGAGAGGAAGCAGCATGCAGTGCGTGCCAAAGAGCAGAGGCAACGCCGCGAGTTCATGAAGCAGAGCCGAGCCGACTGTCTGAAGGAGCAAGCTGGCCCAGAGGACAAAAAAGAGCCCAACATTATCGAACTCAGCCACAAAAAGATGATGAAAAAGAGAAATAAGAAAATATTTGACAACTGGATGACCATCCAGGAACTGCTGACCCACGGTACAAAGTCACCTGATGGCACAAGGGTTTACAACTCACTCCTGTCTGTGACCACAGTCTAAGTCCAGCTGTGAGTTAAGGTGGAAGGCCAGCCAGAGGAGGGCAGACTGGGGTGTGCTGGACTGTACATAGGACACTACCAGTTGGGGTAGAGATTCCTGCCTCGTTCAATGTGGCAACATTTTGTAAATAGGAAATATGGAAAGCTGTCTCTGGACGAACATTTTCCATCACTGCAGTGAAGAGGAGGTCCTTCGGATGATGACTGGACTCGACATGAATGGGATATGGCTATGAGGATGATTTTGAAAACGTTTTTTCAAATCCTTTCAGTTACCTTTTCTACCTTTGTGCTTGCTCTTTTAAATAATATTGGAAACACAAACACAATATTTGACTCTTTTGGAAGATTTTGAAAGTGTGTAAAGACCGTGTGCCATACATAAACAGCCAGCATTTACACTATATTACATTATTTTGTTTGTACTATATATCTCTTATCAGTATTTTACTGTTATGAATACTTAATGCTTTTATGGAAATAATGCTATTTTCCTGCAAGGTAGAACACGTAATCCTTTTCAAAAGGACTTTTGTAAATTAAAAAATACATTTTTTTGTAACAAATCCCCTTCTTTAGTTTGAATTTCTCTCTAATGGTGCTGATTTCCCAAAGTTAATACCACCAGCAGTCTACCATCTGTTACATAATGTGGAGAACATCAGTGTGATATCATTATGTATGTATGTATCTTGAGAGAAGAATGTGTCTCCCGTTGAAATTTAAATGTCTGTGTAAGTTAAAACACACCTTGTAGTCAATTTTGCCTTCTTTGGGTTTCATGTATTGAACGGAAAAAACAGCTTAACAAATCCTTAGTTAGCCACACAATTTGATGTCTTGTAAAATGAGAGAAATAATAAATTATTGTTTTATATATGATGAGCTTTCAAATGGTGTTGGAATTTGTCATTTACAACGGAGGGGAAGAAGGGCAGAGCACATAATGACTAGTTCAACAGGCTCTGTTGGGCTACATTTTGCTCTGTGAGAGTCTGAAATGGTTTTTTTGTCCAAGAGAAACACAGTTTGCAGCCTGGAATCGTCACAGCAGCCTGTTGAAGCCTTTCTCTGAATGAATGGAGCCTACTGTTCAGGTGCAGAAATCCCTGTGAGGCTTTTACTCTCAACCCATTTTCTTTTATTCTGTGCCAGTAAATACTTTCACTCTGCAGTATAGCTGTGTTGTGCTGTTGTAACACAGCACTGTGGCTCTGATACTGCCTGCTATTTTCCTGCTCAAGAGCACAAGTGATTTCACCTGAATGTAAAAAAAAAGAAAAAACTGTTTAAGGTTTCAAGTTTTTATATTCTCGTTAAAAAAAAACGCATGTACAAGAACTAGTGTTATTAATTAACACAGTGTTTCCAATTTGTTTTTGCCAGTTAGACCTGAGCTCAAGTAGTAGCTTTTATAGCTTGGAGTTACACGAGATCACCAAACTCCATGCACCAAGAAGAATTATTACTTTACTTTTTCTAATCACAAGGTGCAGCAAAATAGGAGCACACTGCGTCAACACACCGAAATACACACACATTCACACACGCAGGCCTCAGAGCAGGTTTAATCAGGTAACTAAGTAGAAACACCTGTGTGGTTGGATCACAGCTGTCGAGCCTCTAAAATCTTAATCCACCTGCAAATGAGTGCTAACAAAAGTTACAGCCAATAAGAAGAAATCAGCACATGCTTTAATGTCAAACATGAGCAGTAATGGCTTCCAATCTGTCACCACGAGCCAAACATAGCTTGTGCTTTCAACTCAGCAACATTGTAAACAGAGAGTTTCTGAATATTTCTGAATACTTTCACCAGACTTAACTTTTTACAAAAGATCTGTTGATGAGTGTGGACAAAAGGCCAAAATGGATAGAAAAACCTTGGTTCTGATAAACACCCATATACATGCGGACATGTTAGTAATCTACATGACATGTGCTTACAAAAAGCTACGTCTTATCTCCAAATTGTACTGTCAATGGCCATTGTATAAAATTCCATCGAGATATATATATATATATATATATGAACAGGTTTTCCCACAGTGATGTGTACTGTGAGACAGCTTTATTTAAAACAGTTTTAAAGAACAATACTGAGTTTGGAGAATCCAGTAACCCGTCAGAGGAAAGATAACTGTTAGGGTTGCTAATACATGGATTTGATTCACTTGCAATTCAATTTTACTTAACATTAACATTATTATCGTGGAGTTTAACAGTGGGTAATAAAAGCTCCCTGTGATCTCTAATAAAACACATTCTTAAATATGGGAAATGTATTCTTAATGGCAGCGCAGAATCCAAATCTCTGTTCCTGTAAATTTGCCAACTTGTACTAATGACATCCTGAGGCAAACAGAAGTCTGTTGGCTGTGTCTGTGTTTAATGTCGGAGCCCAAGCAGGGCAACAGCATGTCAGGCTGGAATTAACATAAAACAATCCAATCAGCAGAGATCCCTGCTGTCCAGATCTGACAGCTGAAGGCTAACAACAAAAAAATGTCTCTCATGGTTTCTTTTCTCGTCACAGTGAGAATCTTTCCACCGCATGGATTTTGCCGCCCCTCCATCATCTTTTGTTGCTCTTCTTCCAGCCAAACAAAGTGGTCCATCAGTTCGTAATATAAGCACTGGGTTGTTTCATGTCATGACCAAAGTTGTCTTTGATGCTGGCATGAGTCGCGCTCACATGGCGATGTCTCTTCGCTGTGCTAATGGTTTATTTATCTGACTCAAGACTCCTGCCATCTGTTAGTGTGACCTCGTACCCTCGGTCCCATATGATCCTTCAATTAGCAGCTCAGTGCCTCATTATTGAGGACAAAGGAAGCTCAGACTTTGCTGATACACTGCTTTGTCATCTCACCTCAGTCAAACGCCTCTTTTGTTTATCGAGGAGGCAGCAATTAAAGCGACAGGAGTTTGACCTAAATTACACACTGTGATCATAGTGGAATGTTTCAGTAAGTACAGAAAGTTGAGCTTTTAGCTGCACTTCTGTTCTCTTATCAGCATATTTTATTAACAGTACGTTAAATGAATATGTACAGTCTGAAAAGAAAGGTGTTTATTGTTGTGACAAAACCCACAGAGAGGTCTTCCTCAGTCTGTTTTAGTTTAATGTCTCACTTACACAGCCACCTGACTCACTGGCTAGGGTCAGCTGTCAATCAGGATGATATACCCCAGTTGCATCAGTTAACCAATCAAAGTTTTTTGGGTTTTTTTACACAAAAATGAGCATTCCCTGGCATGATAACTACCCAAGATGAAAGAAACCATTTTTAGAGATTTATTAATTAAAGTATATTTTTATTATGTATGAACCATATGCCCTCTACTAACATGGAGGGGCGGGGTTTATTACTTATATTCTAGCCAGACGTCAGAAACTGATTAAGATATGTTAATTTTACTTTGGAGGAGCTGTTCATTTTTTAAAGTCAGTGATCGATGCATAATGCCAGCATTTTCGACTTTCTATAGCCAGTTAACTGACTATGACAAAAAAAAAAACTCAGTTGAGTGGCCCTTTAAAGTTTGACCCGGATTACCATTATGTTAACTGTTATGTGAGAGTAAATAAACCTTAGCTGTCTGTAGCTAACCACTCTGTCATTGACTCACATCCAAACTTTCAACCACCCCTTCCCTCATATGACTCATATACATACTCCATATACCACAACAAACACTTGTCAACATGTGAGTCATTCTAAAAAATCACTTTTACGCTGAAAGATCATTATTCTTTGATGAAATCCGGGGTGCTACCTTGAGTTTGTATTGTCTGTCAGACCCAGTAGTTCATGCATTCATCTCTTGTCTGCTCAACTCTGCATCACTTAACAGGGATGATTATGATAATGAGAGCAGCCTGGGGTGCAAGCTCAGCCTCTTCCTCTATGTCTGTTAGACTATAATTGATTACTCTGCCCTAAGCCTGACTACACCCAAGCCTTGTGATTTATGTCTGGATACAAGTCTCTGTACACACTCTTTTAATGGGAGATAACAATATGGCATGCAAGGCAAACAAAAAGCTCTGGCAATCAATTCCAAGATGCCCCCCCACCCCTCCACCACCACAGAATGCTGGGAGATTAGTCGATCACATACTTGGCGTTACTACACCCGTGTATTTTTATTATCTTTGGGATGAAAGTGTTCGTCTCCCACCCATCTGACAGTCCTGTGTTTGGGCTGGAGACCAGGACTCATCAGTTTAAACGTCAGTGCGGAGAATAGGCCGACATTCCAGTGTTCTCATCCATTAACTGATAAGGAGACGGCTCCTCCGCTGCCTGCGAGCGCTGCTCATTCTGATGCTGTTTCACTGCAGAGACTGTAAAGCGCTGAGGGGGTTCGTACCTGCTTGACAAGCCCAGCTATTGTCACTCACGTTGTAAGATTTACAGACACACTGACATAGTCATGTTTATTTATTTTGAAAAATGACAGCAGAATAACATTTAGCTAAATATTAAGTGGAGTAAAAAAACCTACTTGCAGCGCTTGATGTTTGCATGACCTATATTAAGAAAACCTTTTTTTTCTTTTTACTCTGTGCAATAAACCTTAGAGGCACTACATCAGTCTAGCAAGTTCAGCAGATGCTGAGACTGCTTTATCAAATCTCAAATTTTGGATTAAAAGACAATAAGCTGCTGGATAAACATAAAGAAATGCTGAACCACAAACTCACAGTACCATCATGTCATCAGATCAGTCAGAAAGGTTGCATTTAGATGTGAAGCCACGTCCCCCAAGCTATTTAATCTCTGACCTCTGAATATTTTAAGAGTTCTGTTACAAAAAAGGAGACATGCACAATAAATTTTAAGCTGCATCCAAAAAATAAAGTGCTGATGTGAAGTGGAGCTCAGCATGAAAAATGGAAATATAGCAAAGTACGAGGCTTCTCTCTAACTTGAGGCAAGAAATCTCTAACTCTGATTACTTATTTGAATCATGCACGTATCTACAATAGTGATCGCAGTATTAATTCCAATATTTAATTAGTGGATATAGAGCAATCATTCTGACCTTGACTTGTATGACTGATCAGATCAGTTTAAGCAGATGTATTAAGATTGCCGTGATAACCTTGCTACATATTAAAAGGAAGTGTTTCTTTTCCCCTCGAAGTGAAGAAATTCACTATTCAAGTGCATAAAAGAATGACTAGTAGATTGTTATTGTAGAAGATTGAATAGAGCATTGACTCAAAATTTCAAGTTTTCATAAAATAAAAAATATTCATAAAATATAGCATTTTCTGAGTGAGCTACAGTAAAAGCAGCTCTGTAAAAAAAAGCTGTAAATTGTTCTCATCTGTACTGTGACTGACTTCATCCTTTATGCTGTGTGGAGTAACGTCAAAGAGGGTAACAATGAAATACAAGTGTCTGAAATCTGGGGATCGGGTTTTTTTTAGAAGTGACAACTTCATTGTATTTTGCATCATTTTATCGCTCGATTTTCTCACCAGAACAAAGTGTTCACTGTTAAATCACACGTGACAGATGGGACAGATGAGCAAGTCTCCAAAGGTAACCAAATATATCATGCACACAAAATGAGGAGTAAAATTCACAAGCTATTCTGATTTATCACAAGTACGAGATGAAACAACGCAGAGACGTTTCACTGATGGATGACAGGAAAAGCAGACAGAAACAAGTTGTTTGCCTGCAGAAGATACAAGCCTGGAAAACAAGCAAAAACTTGACTTGTCAGCTTCTTATAAGGATGTTTAAAATTTATTAAAATAATTAAATTAATTAAATAATTCAAATACGGAACATTTTCAAGACCAATATGTCAAGTCTAACCATCGTAAGGATGCACAGTGTAAAAGTTCATGAAAAAGTAAAGATGTTTGACACGTTTCAGTAAAGGGTTTCTGCAATGCAGTTAAAATGCAGTAGTCAAATGACTTGTACAATAACTCAACATAATCTTCAACCACTGGGTTAGGGTTAGGGCTATTGAGTGCAAGCTTACAAAGCATTTTATACAAAAGTTAAAGATTTTGTCTATGGCTTTAGGAAGGACAGTCTCTCACTGATGTTACGAATTTGGAACAAAATGAAACAAGCAAGTGATAAGTCCATGTTCTTTGGTTGATATCTCAAGTGCAAAATCCTAAACAAGAATACAAGTCAACAGTCATGCTAGCAGCTATATAAGGCTGTACTAAAGCACAGTAGTGATTTGAGTTAATGCTAACATTAGCATGCTAACTTGTTCACTATAAGACACTAAATAAACATGCTGAAGTTTAGCAGATATAATGTTTACCATGCTCATCATATTAATTTATATTTTTAGCATGCTAAACAGATCTGTTGCTCTTTATAACCTCACTGACAAAGACAGAAAAAAAGAAGTGAAAGGTTAGGTTCTTAAAAGTCAGAGAATAAAGCAAGATTTGAAAGTTCAGATCGCCCATTAAACGCTGAGCGACATTCACAGTGCTCTGAAACAAGTGTGTGGTGACACCAAGATAATCGGGCCTGTGTACTGCTCATGCTCCTCTCTTTGAGTCATTTCTTTGCCCTTTGACTAAAAGGTCAGGACAGGCAACATGGCAGAAAATAATCTGTGAGTTAGAGGAGCAGGTGTGTCACATAATTTTCACCTTATTAAGACAGAGACCTGGCAGGAAGAGGGAATGCTCTCAAAAATTGCCATTAAAAGTCAGTGAAGAATTAATGCAGACATAACTTTCTTCCCTAAACAAAAGTTTAATTTCAAACATTTTTGTTCAAAGCAATGTACTGGAAAGTCTGAATACCATATTGTAAGAAATGACTCCTTCATTTAAAAATATTTTTGTCTCCTGTTATTTTTTTCCATCAGATGAGTGTAGAATGCAATCCTACTCACTGAATGCCAAAGACACATAAATGTCTTTAACTACGAATTTGACCCTTGCATGGACTTGTTAGCTTCAAAGGGCCCCTTTGCTTGTGTTTTGTTTATGGCCTAGCAGAGCCATAACTCATGGCCCTCCGTCCTCCCACAGCTCGTCCTTCTCTGCTCAGCTATTCTCACAGCGCAGTTTCCTGGGTCAGATCGCATGAACCTCTAAGGCTCCCTTCCCACAGATTTATTGGTTGACAGCTAATTTATCCATTATACACATTCCAAATTATAGGCTTCAGTCAGCAGGATGGCGGCAACAGAACAAGGAAGGAGAGAAAGAGTGAAAGAAAAGGAAAGACATGCTGTCATTCCTCTGTGCCACCGCATCTCCCACTGGATCCAAAGGATTTACCTCAACCTTGTGCAGAGCGTATCAGTGCTCATGTTCAAAGCCGCTCTGCAGAGTGTGGTGCTTGATAACACGAGCATCATTAAGTGTTAAGTACAGCACTGTCACAGCAGGCTGACTGCATGCATGTAGATAAACTGCTGCCACCACCAAACGGGCAGATTGCAGCTTCGGTTGCAGAGATTATACACAGACAATGTGCTAAACTCAAAACGTCATGGACTCTGCCAGCATGTTTGGGAGTAACTTTTATAGTTAGTTTTGGACGATTGCAAAACATACTTTTTAAGGGCTGAGGATCATTTTTGAAAGAGTTACAACCTGATGATGTTAATCTAGGATGTTCATGTTGTCCAGTGGGGCAAATAATGCATGACAGAGACTACTTACCGCCAGCCCTAGCTTCTGTTGCATCACTAACATCAGAAACAACACATTAAAACCTTTTAAGTGAATATTCTATTGTTTGAGGATCAACGTAGATGACTATCAGACTGAAACCTTTAGTTTAGCATCCTTTTAGTACTTACTTCAGGAAACTCTCTACACAAAAATAAAAAGATCCTTCTCTAACTGGCATAGTGTCATAGAGTTTGTGAAGAGCATTTAGTCTTCCAAGGGGATAAAAACCTTGTTAAACATTTTGAAATGAGATGATTGATACAACTCTGAGCTATAAATCTAGAGGAGGTAATTAGCTGATTAGCATTAGTTGCCAAGAAATGGTCACACCACTCATGGACATTATCACAACTTCTTATTTTCTAGATGCTTTTTTCCTACATTTGTTTTATTTATTCATTTATTTGTTTGTTTGTTTATTTACTCATTTAAACATATTTATTTTTCTTTGTATTCTCTATATTTATATTTGGGAGTCATAAAAAGAAAATAAAAGATGTTAATTTGCGAGCTTTAGAGGAATTGGTGGGTATTTTATTGAACCTCAGACAGACTCACGCTAGCTGGTTGTTTATGTTAA
>JAPZDZ010000012.1:23405757-23416765 GCA_029783805.1 Acanthurus tennentii | reverse complement strand
TTTGCGAGCTTTAGAGGAATTGGTGGGTATTTTATTGAACCTCAGACAGACTCACGCTAGCTGGTTGTTTATGTTAAACTAGGCTAATCTTGTCCAAGCTCCTGTGACCTTCTTGATGCCAAGACATGAGAGTCTTACTGATCTCATCTGACTATCAGCAAGAAAGTTAAAAGGTGCAATTCTCCAAAATCAAACAATTCCTTTACTGATCACTTGACCTCTCTGTCAACCCCCACAAAGGACAAAATTGCAGTAATTTAAACTTTGCCCCAAAAATATTTTTTGCTGTTGATAATTTTCCTAGCCCAAGGTTACATCCAATACACATACAGTTTTGACCTTTCAGCACACTCTAACCTTGTCACACTTCTTTCTTTATAAAAGGATTATACTGGCATTTGACCTTCACTCTGCACATTTGAGATTTCTATCAGTAAAAATATAAAGTGCTAAATGAAATGATGGTAAAATTAAACTGCTCCTCATTTTCAAAGGATCCCTCAAAGGGCCCCACTTTGAGAACCACTGGAGTAGGGAATCAGAGTCTCAGCGTGATACACACTGTAATTGAAAGACTGAGACCAGCAGCTGAAAGAAATGCATGTTTAAACTGTTATTCTGATAGAATGAACATAATCGTCAAAATCATAGGCTACAGTATATAAAAAGTCTGTAAAAGGACAGAAATGTATGCATGTAGAGTATGTGTTTGAGCCAGAAAGGCTTTGTGTGATTTGTAGTCACAATAAAATGTGTTTGCACTTGGATGCATGCACACGTGTGTAGTTTAGTAGAGCTTTTATTGACCATCACCATTTATTAATATCCCTGGAGAGCATGAGGTAAGGCTTAAGTTCACATATTTCGAAGTACTTGATTCTTACATTTACTAGTCAACCTTTTAATATTTATCGTCTCCATTTTGCTTGTTCATTTATAATGAATGTGCTATGACGTATCACCAGTATTTCATGAAAAAGCTGGTCTCTGGACTTCTTGGCTATGTGACAGGCTCTGTGAGTAACTTATTTCCTGGTTAATGATTTAGAATATAAGAACCAGCTCTTAAAGGCTGAAGGGCTGTATTGTTGTTGTGAATGGACTGTGCTCATGACACACGATTTCTCTGGCCTCCCGCAGCAGCAGTTCTCAACAATCAATGGCATGTTCTCACAGGCTACATTTCAATTTTATGTTCCTCCAACTTAAAATCAAATCAATACAATGTCCATATTTCATTTAGTGGGTTTTGAGGGGCTCAAATAAATAAACACTAATTGTATTTAGTGTAAAGGGGTCAAGAAACCAGCTCAGTCAGTTTCTTGTTTATTTATGTGTACTGTCAGACTTACTCGAGGCACAAAATTGGAGAATTACTGTGTGTCAGCGTTTGCTCAGACAGGTGGGAGCAGCTCAGACAGAAACTACTAAACCTCTCCAGTGTGGCCTAACAATCCATTATCATCATCATAAAGCATCCAAGCAACCCACCCCCTTTTGCTGCAGGATGCACATATACAATCCCACTCAACAGGGGTGTCACCACACACACACACACACACACGCACACACACACACACACACACAATTGCTGTAATTGCGCCTTTATTAGTCTCCCATTCACACTTTTTACAGCCTGGCGCAAAGAGCAGGTCGCATCTCTGGAAATGGCCTCTAAAAGCATGGGGCTGCTATAAACAAGACCCTTCAGTGCCATTAGACGGAGTGGCTGGGGGAAGGAGGGGAGCGGGAGTGGGGGCAGACTGTGCTGCCAACATGGTGAGTAAAGTCAATTAGTGTACTTCATTAGAGTGCAGTAAAGTTGCAGAAAAGCCATTACCTGATGAATACTGAAAATGTGTCTTTCTGATCAGGGGGCTTTTGCTTCAATCCTCACTGTCCTCCTGTCCACAAACTGAAGTATCCTTGGGCAAGACACTGAACCCTGAAGGGTGAAAAGGTGCTACAGGTAAATTCTGCAAATTTCCAAAGTCAGTAAGACTAATCCTCTGGGCAGCATGGACTCTGCATCAAACTTTATGACAACCCATCCATTACTTTTTTAGATATTTCAGGGCGGGCCAAAGTTGTGGACAGACTGACAAAATGCCACAGGTTGGTGAACTCCTGAAATATCTTACAAGCTTGTCTTAGATGTGTTCTACTCGCTTGCTTGTTTCCTATTTATTGTAAAGTAATTTTTTATGTCTGTGAGACCAAGATGCATGTCTTGGAAACATAAGACTAAGTGCTTCTGTAGAAGTCACACTCACACTCGCTCCTTTGTGTACACTGACCTGATTTCCCCAGCCAGGCGTACAGCCAGCGGTTTATTGCCAAAAATGTCACCACTTTATGTAGTTTTTGATGTCTTAGAAATTTCCAACTTGACATTTTTGACAGGACTTAAAGTCGATCTGAGAGAGGAGGCTGATAGGCACTGGCACAAATAGACCGGGTGAATCAAAGCACTTCTTCCACTTACTGTCTCTCTTTCTGTGTGATGATGCCATTCTGACAGAGAAGTGGAAATTCAAACAGCAGCCATCTGAGGTTGGTGCCCGCTGAGCATGCCGCCCCCACACTGAGCCGCATAAAAATCCACTCCTCAAACCCACTGGAGCCTGGACATCAGAATAATTGAATCTCTACCTTTTTTTCCACTGACCATTTCAGAACATTAGATAGTATTTCTCACTGTGCCCACTTTGCTAAGCAGTGCTTGTGAAGTCTGTCTGGAGGCTTCCTGTGGCTGAGCCTCCCTGCTGACTCCATTTTTAGGTGCGCTTGTTTTCTTGAAGTGGGGGAAAATAAATGTTTTAGTCTGCCAAGACACTGAACAGCATTCCACCCACTGCTAGTGTTTGCCATTTTGTCAGAGCAGTTCAGAATGTTTGGCCCTGCTGTGTGCCAAATAACAGAACTTGACATTGACACCAACCCCCACATGATCCTGGACCTGCTTTTGCCTGAAATTTTCCAACAGAGGCATTAACAAACATCAAGTCAGAATTAGCTTTATTTGTCAAGCATGTGTACACACACAAGGAATCTGACTCCTGTCTCACACTGCTGTCAGTGTACTTACTCAGAAATAGACAAAGCAAGGATAAAGGACAACAAAAACTGAGCAAACAATTTAAAGAATGAAATAAAATAAAGAATGGTGACTGATACGGTTATATACAAGTCAACTGTTTTGTAT
Organism: Acanthurus tennentii; assembly: GCA_029783805.1. Classification (NCBI taxonomy): domain Eukaryota; kingdom Metazoa; phylum Chordata; class Actinopteri; order Acanthuriformes; family Acanthuridae; genus Acanthurus; species Acanthurus tennentii. The sequence continues at coordinate 23,413,560 of JAPZDZ010000012.1, read as the reverse complement.
TTATAGCAGTACAGAACAAATGATGTGAAAACATCTAAGTAGTGCCAAAAAAAATACTGGATGACTATGCATACATGGATACATGAATTTATTATGTAATTTTATGTTACATTTACATAAGGCTTATACATGTACACACATATGCATACTTAGTGATCTCAACAATTATCAGTCAATATTCAACTTTCTTTTATGACAAAAATCCTGGAATGTGTGGCAAGTAACAAACCTAAAACACTTTTCCAAAAAAATAAGCCTTCATCAATATTGTTTCTTTTAAGGATAAAAAAAAAAGTTATCATGCTGCTCTTTTTCACTAATTTGTCAAACGCCTATAATGCAGTTGATCAATCTTCTGCTTAATCTAACAGTAATATTAGGTTTTATTCAAGTGCTTGTAGGTGGTTTTAGAGTTTCATTATGGCAGATTTTAGCATGCCAAAGCTGTAAATAGCCAGTTTATAAGCAGGTCTGAGTTTGTACCACTGACAAAAGGTGTTCCACAAGAATCCATTCTTGGCCCTGTCTTGTTTGAATTCATATTAATAATACTGTCTCTTCTCCAACTGTAATGCCTTTCTTTACGCAGATGACACTCATCACTAACTATCTAAATATCCAGATATCTGGCTTGATAGAACATTTAATATCATATTAAGAATCTCATCCCTAAACTGTAGCAAAAACTTAAATTTGTATTCAGAAACAGCAGCCTACCAGTTGTAGATTATGGTGATAAAACCCACAGTCATGCCACTGCCTTCATTCTTAAACCAGTGGACTTAGTTTATCATTCATACCTCAGATTCATGACAGAGATTCCTGTAAAACTCAGCTTGCCATTTCATATAAAAAGGTTGGGTGGTCCTCTCTGGGACAAAGTTATGATAAATACTTGTATTTTTCTTTCATAAAATCGTAATTGGACTTTCACCTATCCTATATAATCCTATATAACATCTATGCTAGACTGGACCATAGGACCCTGCTGAACTCCCTCTACTAACTGTCTTGTTCTGTAATACAAATATACTGAAGTCCAAATACATGTAATTGTCTACAATGCAAGATCCAAAACTCTCAATACCCCTAAACAATCCAAAACATTAATCACCAACCACTTTATTCCAGTGTTCAATTGGGTTTATTAAGTCTTGTCCCCCTTTTAACTCTTTTCTGTAATTCTATGTTGACATCACTGTGAATGTAGGAATGGTCTATAATTTTTAAAACTTAAAAAAGGGTTGATTTAATGAATGACTAAAATGATAAATCCATCATGTAAAGCGAGCAGGATAAACATCAGCAGTGGCAGAATAGGAAGATATGTATTTTTTAAAAACTGAGCTTTACTATCTAAGTTAGTATACAGTTTATAATGAAAGTAAATTGATGTTTTGGTAGAGGGTATCTAGAGTAGACACTGCAAAGAAAATCAGTGTCTTACCTTGTTTATTTTCTTAACAAATGTTTTGTCAGACTTTGAAACCACATACGATAAGATGCCAGTGTTTACAAGCAGTGTATTCATTCTAAAAAAGCTTTTTGTGTCCCTAGAGAGAGCAGACATGTGGGAGTTGATCTGATGTCTGTGGTTTTTGAAGAGACCTGATAAATATGTCACACACTGAAGCAACAGCAGCAGAAAGTGGCACTCCAGCTGACATTGGAACAATGAAGGAAAAAAGATGGTTAAGTCATCTCATAGCCTATTCTTTCACAAGCATATGCAGGCAGCAAGCTCTCCTAGAGAAACAAAATTAGACAGGCGAGGGTTCATTGTGTGGACAGTGCTGGATGGAGCTGAAGGAGGTCATCATGTCTGTGTGTGCTTGCTCGGGCGATTCGAGGCAGCTCACAGTATAAGGAGGCATACTGAATGTGTCACAGCCTGCACTCACTAGCAGCAGGAGGACTGGGTCTGCATCCTGATTTCAGGGCAGGCTGAGCATGTTTGATGCAGCTCGGAAACTAAACAGTACCCTCTATTGGATTACACAGAGATTGCGTGTGGCGGTGTCTGTCAGAGAGGACAGGACTGGTGGTAAAGATGCTGCTGCAGCTTCATCTGTTAACCATCAATCCTGTTGAAACACTTCAGATGCTCAAGGCTCACAAGCGTACACTTCAACTAAAAGAGTAACTTCAGTGTTTCTAATGACTTTCTGAGACTTTATGTAGACTATTTCTTCTTTTAATCCTGTCACTGTGTGTCAAGCACTGAAGTATTTCCCCTCAACATGATGAATGGAGACAATTAGCTTGATTTGGTATGCACTGCTACTGACCACAGATCCATTTAAAAGTTCTCCTCTTGAGGCAGGTGGTGAAGCATGAAGCACAAATGTAAGTACATGAAGCAGCCCAGTGGGTTTCAAGTGCAGACCAGAGGCCCTCAGGGAACCACGAGGGGGCTCCAGAGGGGTCGGAAGTGAAATGAAGAAGGGAGTAATTTCATAGTTATTTTACTGACTAGTCGATCAAAGGCTTCACTTCACTCACCACAACTATCACTACTGTAATTGTAAAGTCACACCCATGTACTGTGATCCAGCTTAAGGGACTTGGAGAACAGGGTATTAAAGATACATGTGTGAGTAAAAAAAAAGTAGCAATATTCATTGTAGGGGTGGGACAAAAAATCAATATAGTCAATATTAAAGTAATCGCATGTTATTATTACACTTTTGTCAAATATCGATATTTTCCTTAAACGTGCAGGCCCTCTGAGTTGATTAATTTATTTAATTCACAAAAGCCATTATTTTATGACGTAGATCCTCATTTTTCTGCTTCCTGGTAGTTGGCAGTTAATGGCTATTTACATAAGAATGACTTCATGTACTTTTTTGCTATTGTTTCATCTCAGCTGTCCAGTTCTCTCAAACTGTCACTGACATGTATCAGGTATCAGAGAACTGCCACACTGCAATACTACCATCATTATGGGCTGCAAATGAGGGTAAGTGTTAAGGTAATAGTTTGAGTTGAAAGTCATGCACATGCATTTATTTAACTTAACACTGAAAGTTTGAAGTTAATAACTTTTGTGACATTTCTATTTCAACCAAATGGAAATTGCAAGTCAGCATTTTCTGAGAAAATGGACAACCATCAATTATAATGAAATGATTTTCTCTGCCATGTTTAAATTCAGCATTCTACTTGTAAACCGATCTCCTTCTACCACCTACCAATCTTATCAATCTAGCATCATATTGTTATAGTTTTGCGTCATGAGTTACTCTGACTCACATCACTTTACATAGATTCTGATACATTTTTAGATAATTCTTAAAAAAACTGCAATGCAAAGAAAAGTAATACTATTGCACTTCAAACCCTGCAGTGATTTTTTTTTTCATTTTCTATCTAATTTGACTTTTTCTTTTTTGTTTCTCATTGAGGCCGCAGGCGGCTTTTCTCATTGTAGATCTGACAGCAGGTTGGTGGATTTACCTTTCTAAAGTTTTTTATCTCGCTAATAGAGTCTTGCTTCCACTGCCTCAAGACACACAGGACAGAAAAGAAATCACTTGGTGCAAAAGCAAAATCTGCAAGTGTAGTAATGACACATAAACTTAGGAGTAACTAAGATACAATTTAAACTGTGATTAGTGTGCAGAGACAACTATTTTTTTTTTTTAATCTAGTTTCAATAAAAAGACTGAAAAGGCTGTGAAGCCTTTAAGTCACCAGTCTCCTCTGTTCATGTCATCTGCCATTCAGAGAGCTGGGGTCAGATTAAAAATCATTTGATGTCAAGCTGCTTTTAATATCCCTCCTGACCTGGCATTTGTTTCCCCGGAGACAAGTCTTAAAAGCCAAGCGTTTAAACCGCGCCGCATGGATGAATGCAGTTTTATTTCCTCAGGGAGCCTGTGCAAATTTCAGCAATCAAAAGACAGCAGTGAGGGACCATATTGTGCATTGACCCATATGAATATATCTTTGAGCTCTGCTAAACAAATTGGCATGAGAAGTCGTCTTTATTTAACGGGTAGAGGTTTACTCCTCTGTATATTTTTATTGTGACCAGAGCCACAGAACAGATGGTGAGTGTCAACCAAAGAAGTTTGCCAAACATATCTTGTTTGGTTTCATTATCTCCTAAAAATCATGAACTGCAATAATGAGGAGCAACAAGTAAAAGATGCTCTTAGCAAACACCTTTTTTTCTTTCTTAGTGCACGCATTGAAATCTGTGAGTACACTAAATTTATAGCGTTTATGACATTTCTGCTGCGTGGACAACATAGCTAGTACTGACACTTTACATGGAAATGACATGTCAAACACAAGAGGAATATATATTAAACATAAAAAAACAATATGGGCTACATTTTATTATTGGGATATTGCTGTGATTCCTATATTGTGCATGCTGGCTAAATGTAAATCTAACTAGCATCCCCAAGGACCAAGTGTGTACAATGTAGTAGTGTTTAGGGATGAAGTTGCAGATTGCATATATATGAATTTATCTCTGCTCATCCTCCTCTTCCAAACATGTAGAAAAAAATTTAACGGCTGCAAACACAGAAGACTCTCTTTTGAGCCAGTGTTCAGTTTGTACATTCTGGGCTGCTGTAGACACATGGGGGTGCAACACAGCAACCATAGAGGAGGACCTACTCCCTCTAGAGATTTAAAAGGTTTATTCTAAGGTGATGAAAAGGCACAAATACTTATAAATTTTAGACTCAATTTATGCTCTGTTCTACAAAAACATTCCCCTGAATTCTCACACACTGGAACACACACTGGACCCTCTAAATGACCTAGAGCCATTCAAATTGATATAAGAATAAAAGGTCTTTTCCTGTTAATCAGAATGTGCCAGAATCTCCTGTAGATCTATCTGGGTTACAATTAACAGGGACAGCAGTACTGGCTGTCTCAGTTACATACAATATAACCTACTGAGAGATGGAGAAACCTCTTGGGGGGAAAAAAAGGAAGTTTTAGATTTTTAAAAAACACATTATGCTTGCTTTTAAGATTTGTTTTTGGCTGTGATGCTCAGAAACCAGTTTCATGTCTGTTGACATACTTGCATCATTGCCTATTAACAATTAACTATGCTGTACGTAATTAGTGTGCAACATGAAACTGGGACACAAGAGTGTTTTTTTTTTTTGTTACTAGAGTGGTGTAAGCTCCATACTAGTTATACTATTCCCATATTTGCTTTTGCATTTATATTTGATTCATTCCAATAACTGTGTTAATCAATGTAATCTGTGTTTTAGGAGTGATCACACCAGGTTCCAGATGCCTTGAATAAAGCATTTGTTTCTTCTTTCTGCAAAAGTCTCCTTACTTTTTGCTCTTGCAAGCATGAATTGAATAGGGAAAAAGATGTAAGCCAGTTGTATCTTGTTATGAGGGCTTATACAGATTTGTCTGGTTTGTCATTTCAGAGGGGGTGACATGCATTTTTTAAGTTTAAGTGAAACCCTTTTTCTCTTTGTGGAGGCATGAATCCATATACAGATTGTATTAAAAACTAAAAAAAAAATTCCTGCTTTTTAATTTACTTTATTGCAGACACAGGCACAACACCAGTGAAAATCTGGGGCCAAAAGTTAATATCCAAATATTGCTCCAAGAAATCTGCAGCTCCAAAACATGTTTTTCTTGTCATACATTTTGACCTGTCAAAGCAAAAAAAAAAGAATTAAATCAGGTCCTTCCAGTTTAATTTTCCAGTAGTCATATCAAGAGCCTGGAACTTACCTTAAAATCGACTGAAAAAATAATTCTAAAAAGGTATTTATTGCACCATTGTTGAAAAAATGAGGTGCTGTGGAAAAGTAAGCAAGGACCACCACGCATAAAAATGTTAACATTTATTGCTGTTTCTGAATACCGCACTGAAAGCAAAAGCATTCAGAGTATACACAGAAATTATACAATAATATATGGTTTCACAAAGGCAGTGAACACATACTGTATTACAATCTACAAAAATCTACTTTACAGAAATTTAAAATTCTAAATATCAAAAAGTACAGCTGCAGAAACAGGTGTAGAACTGGAACCAGAAACTGCTCTGGATATCGGTCGGTGAGACAACATGGTGACATCACAATACAAAGAAAGCGGAAGTCATCTTTGTACTTACAGCTGGTTTTGGAAACTACAACTGGCAGACAAAACAAAAACATACTCCAAAATAAGTAATTGAGTTGATCTTATAAATTATGGTGGTTTTATGCATCCAAAATATATCATTTTACAGAAGACTCCTCTAAAAGGTAGCACGTTATAGTATCGTTCAATGGGATTGGTAGTGTATCATTGCAAAAATGTGGTTAAAATAATATAAAGGACACCATGGAAAAAAATAGTCTCCGATCTCATGAGAATGGAGAAATACATTTTAAAACAATGCATGTTCTCAACAGCCTGATGGAACTGTGGTGTTACGCTCAGGTCATTGCTGGATTAAAAAAAAAAAAAAAAAAATCACATGAGCTTCATTTAGGAGCAGAACAAAATCTGGTGGTGGTAGCTCATATCATTTCATAAATAGTTAGGGGCTGGTATGGCTCTGTTCTGACCCTGGTACACTGGGCTTAAAGGGTACAAAACATCCCAAAATTCAAATTAGTGGAGAGAGTGGCATAAGAAAAGAACCAGACAACCCCATTATCCGAACGCCACTGCCTACGAAAAAAAAAAAAAAATTCCAGCCAAAAACTCTGGGCAGCTGAAACCAACCCCTTTTAAGGGAAACTTAGAAAGAGAGCATAAGAAGATCAATAAAATATTCCAGTTAAAAAGAAAAACATAAAAACTTAAAATGAAACTTTATTTGTTTGCCCACATCAATGCCAGGTAGCCATTTTGGAGGAGTGTCCAAAAGCAGGACGAGGCGTTCATCTTGTGTATGAGGTGCAGTTATCCTCATTTCCAGCAACAGTCAAGCTGGATTCAAGGACAAGCTGGTTTATGGTCACACATGGCTGCAACAGGGCCTTCAGTTTAGTCTTGCTCCATGGGCTCCTCAGTGGTCCCAGTGTTCAAGGTGGTACTTTCCATGGCGCCCTCTGTAGGAGGTTCAGTCGTACTGCTGGAGGGTGCAAGAGTTACATCTTGTCTGGCCACCTCTCCATTCTCCTCTATGCTACAGCTGCTACCACTGCTGCTACTACTACTGCTGCTGCTGCTGCTGCTGCTCACTGGGTCACTGTTACTCTCCTCACTGTCCCTGCTAGTCTCAGGGCTCTCCAAGACGCCTGCAGGTGCCTGTTGCTCTGTCTGATCCATGTCACTACCCTCGTCCTGGGAGCCGCATGGCACCTCCCTCTCAGCCTGCTCAGCTTCTTGACCGGAGCCTGCACACACCTCGGCCTGGGTGCTGCTTGTTGGTTCTGTAGAGAAAAGAAGAAAGAAGTTTACTACACATCACGGAATATGTTCTGTACTACGTTTTAGCACTATTTAAACCATGAAATGACCCAAATATAGTCAGACAGTTTAAGACAGATGACTGACTGCTTTGCTTGATTTGATACACAACTTTGTCAGTCCCTCCAGGAATTCGCGATGTTGCGATCGCAACAATTCACGCAAATTCAACCAATCTCCATGAATTCTGCGCGACCTTGCAATTTTGCCCAATCACCGCGACTTTTCCGCAATTTTGGCCAGCCTCCCATGAGTTCCACCAATCATAGCAGTCCCCAGCGCAAATGTAATGCATTACGTCACCTAATTCACTTCCTTGTTTATGGTTTGAAGATTCAGACGTGCGATAGTAATGTGTCTCACTTACCAACAAAAATGACTGCTAAA
>JAPZDZ010000012.1:23393652-23405657 GCA_029783805.1 Acanthurus tennentii | reverse complement strand
CCTGGGAACTACTATCTCTCAGGACCTGAAGTGGGAGATGAACATTCAATGCATCCTGAAAAAGGCTCAGCAGAGGATGTACTTCCTGCGACAGCTGAAGAGACACGGTCTGTCTCAGGAGCTGCTCATCCAGTTCTATACTGCCATCATTGAGTCTGTCCTGCGCACCTCCATCACCGTGTGGTTTGGAGCAGCCACACAGCAGGACATAAAAAACAGACTGTTAGCAGTTAGACCTAGGGGTGGGCAATATATCGAGTATACTTGATGTATCGATGTATAAATCTGATGAGATGTATGAAATGACTATATCGTGACCATCAAGTGCAAACTGTCATGTAAACGTTTTAAGCCGTCGGCATGTAATTCTCTTTAAGTTTTGCTTCTTTCACTCTCTCCTAGCGCTCCTCTCACAGCACACTCCCCCGCCCTTCCAGAAAACTATCCTTCGCGCATGCGTATTTTTGTATCAGGTGAGGAGGCAAGAGAACACGGAGAGAGCAAAAAAAAGTGATGTGCCTCAGCGAGTTATGAGTAAGGGACGTTAATTGAGGATGGAGACGGACAACTTGGTTCCGAGGAAAAACATGTTCCCACTCCTCCAGTGATGTGACTGTTACTGTTCAGAGGCCTGCCATGCCATTATTTATTTTTATTTGTTAAAATCTTGTGAATGCAGCAGCCTGGTTTTAAATACCGTAATTTCCGGACTATAAGCCGCTTCTTTTTTCCGACGCTTTGAACCTTCTGGCTTAAACTCTGATGCGGCTAATTTATGGACGAATATAAACGAGAACGTGTTTGACGAAGTAATTCCAAGGCTGTTAAATTCAAACACTGAAGAAGACAGCTTTAGTGGCTTTAGTTGTTAAATTTAGTGGGTACGGCTTATTGACAGGTGCGGCTTATAGTCGGTAAAAGATTTGCTAAAGTTAATTTGATTGTGATTTTCCCTTTTTGCATGCAAATTTAAAAAACTCCAATAGAAAGGTCAACTTTAATCATCATACTGATGTCATTTTATGCATCAAAAGGTTGAATTTAACATTAATATAGTGCGAAATAAAAAAATTGAGATATATATCATGTATTGCGATATAGCCTAAAAATGTTGAGATATTGGTTTTAGGCCATATTGTGCAGCCCTAGTTAGAACTGCTGAAAAAAAAAAAAAATCACTGGAGCCCCCCTGCCCTCCAATTAGGAACTGTACTCCAAAACCAGGAAGAGGGCAGTTTCTTTCTTACTGCCATAACTTTAGTAAATAGCTGAACTATGGACCTGCTGCACAGTTGAACTGTCATACATTCACATTAACAGGTCACTCGTTCAATTTGCACTACATTGTGTACTTTGCACCAATTGTTTATATATTTATTTTTTTTGCAAAAGTGTATATATATTTTTTCCTATATATTTTTTCCTAGATTTTTGCATATTGCTGCTGTTTATTCCATGAGTGACACCACTTGCTGAAACCAAATTCCTTGTATGTTGTGAACATACTTGGCCAATAAAGCTGATTCTGATTTACAATTTTTCAGCTTGTGCAAATTAACTACAACATACGGTGAGATAACATCCCATTTTTCCTATAAATTGCTGTAAACAATCTTTGCTAATGTTGCTAGAGCTTCAGTCCCTCCGACAACTCTCCCCTGGGGAAGTCTTAGCGCATGTTTATAAAGTGGGGAAAGAATTAGAGTGCATCTAACCAACTGAAAAATCTAATTTCAGATAATACGGAGCACAAACTGGCATAAGGGTCCCATAATTTCACCCCCAGTTTATTAGGCACACCTAGCTAATGGACCAGGAACACTTGACTTATTTGGACTAATATGATAGTCCTGCAGTAAATCCTCCCTTTATGAATGATATAATGGTCACTTTGTGTTAAAACTGTTTTAAAGATGCGTTGATACAACTTTGCAGTCATTTAGGAGGCTGCACTATATTCCTGTTGATATGTAATGCATCATACAGAGGTGCTTTCTGTTAATTAGCCCTCCAGCACAAAAGAATAGAAACCATAAGTCGTAAATGACCATAAAGTTGAATAGTAAATTATTGCAGGGCCATTATCTAAAACTTAAATTTTGCTTGTTATACCTAATGAGTTTGTAACTGAATGTGTAATGCAGCCAAGAAGTCTAACAACTTTAACCTACATGTGTCTACTCTATCCATAATGTACTCTCCTCTTATCACGTCACGTACAAACCACCTAACAATTAAACACATGACATGTAAAAACTACCTTGGTCTTCAGTGGCAGCAGCACTGCTGGAGGCTTCATTGTCTTTGCTGTACCCGACCTTCTCCTCCTCCTCGTCCTCCTCCTCCTCTTGGACCATGGCTTCTGCCTCTTTAGAGAGGCAGGTGGCATGTAAAGGCTTCAGTGTATCCACCTCCTGCTCTTCCTCTTCATCATCCTCATCTTCCTCTTCCTCCTCATCCTTGCTGAACTTAAGTCTCTTCACCTCCTGCTGCTCAGCTTCCATGTCTTCTTCTGCATCTGGGTGTTTGTTCTTCAATGAGCTCCCAAGGGAACCTCCTGATGCTGAAACCTCACTAACAGAAGAAACAGGAGATAACAGATGTGATACAGATATGATTTCAGTGAATGTATGTTAAACATGAAGAACAGATTTATGGGGTCATTTTTTTTCCTGTAGACTGCACTTATTAAAAAGAAATGTGTCACTTTGAAGTTGGTTCACCTGCTACTCCATGCTACTCTATTTGACATCAGGAACAATTTCAGGTATTGAGCTCTAATTAAAATAAAAAGACTGGTGAGTTAACTGCAAGCATGATTACAGAAAATACAAGGCCAAATTGCCTTTATTAATCATATGTAGTTGCTGAGAAGCACTATGGCACTTAAAAAGACTTTTTTATGGTAAAAACAGAGTCAAGTGTATCCCTAACACATAAAATGGGCCCAGTTACATTACACTACCTTTTTACAGCAAATTTTTGCTACAAGCATTGACTATTGTTATTATAACACATCAGAATGTTAGCATGCCACTCACTACCAAGCCTGTTTATGAATTAAACTAATGCTCTTAGTCTGTAGCAGAGGAGACTGCTCACTGTCTGTGTGTGCAGGGACTCTGCCTTTGGTGAAATATGAGCGTAGAAAATATTAAAGACCATGTGAAAATGTTGTGCACTGCAGGATTGCTCATAATATTGTAGCAGTGGTATTCCACTGCAGAATGATTTTAAGGGAAACAGAAGTTTTAACCTCAGATATACCTTGAGTCTTTGTTGTCTTCTTGCTCTATGTTGAGGTCTTTGTTGTCTGTGCTGTCTGGCAGGCCATTAGCTGCTAGTGAGTTGGCCAGAGACACCTTTGGTCGGTTCAGTGGCCGAGGAGTTCCAGGACCATTCACTTTTCTAATAGAGAGCCAACAGGTAAAAGAGAGGGAGATTTTTTTTTTTTACATTACTGCCAAAAATAAATAAATAAATTGTTATAATGTATATGAATTTAATATCAAGGACATCATCTGTCCTTAACACAACCTCTCTGTGAAAGCAGATGTGTTTCCCGGAAGCATCACTCCATTCATTCTATTGACAGCACTGCATCCATTTTTCCTGCACAAGCAAGTTCAGATAATCAAAACTGCAATTAAAAAATCTAGTTTTCAAAACTTTGTAAAATGTTATTAATTAGTTGTACTAAAAGGAGTTTCATTTGAACATGACACTTACTCTGAGGTTGGGTGAACACAGCTTACCACCATCACATTCTAAAGGAAAACAACAATTTCCCAAATTAGCAAAAGCAGGTGTCAAAGTTATGGAAAATAGCCATGCTGCTTAAAACATACCTTCTCAACCCCCCGAAGAAACTTATCTGTTCCTGTATAATTCCTCTTGGGTTCTGTGAGCAGCTCGCACAAACGCTGGATTGTAAATGGAATTCTAAAATTGAAAAAAAGAGGGGGAAAGGGGGAGGAGACTCAGTATCCATTAATCAGAAAATATGTCACTTGTGTGGTCTTCTATAAAAATTTGCCAACATTGTTTTTTATCCTATTTTACACATTATCATCCTATGTTGATCCCACAGGGGGAAATAGAGCTTTACAGCAGCAGCAGGACAGAACAACTGAATATAAGTAGAAAAACTTGAGAATAAATAATTACATGTGTATACCAAAGTATGTGATTAAGCAGTGCATTAGCTGACCTGGCCTCTGCAATCACTTGGTCATAACACAATGAAGATAGTCTTGGATGAGCTAAACCTCAGCATGTCAAGAATTTACCAAAAAATGCTCAGCTTCAACTTCTTTAACTGTTAGGAGAGCATCAAAGTAACAACCTCAATTGCTAGTTTAAGATAATACCAATATTATAAAAAGCTGTCCTCCGAGCAAAAAAAGCCACTGACTGACAGTGTATGGATTTTTGATATTAATATAACAGAAGGGGTAACATTTCTGAAACAAAAACTGAAGTTGTGATACAAACTTCCACAGGCTCAAGTCCTAACCATCACCACAGCATGATGCTACTGATCTAACAAACATGTTTTTTATATCAAAATTAACAGTAAAACACATGTAAATCACAAAAATACTCAATGCAACTGTAATTATTTAAAAATGTAAACTTTGAACTGATTGCATTTTAGGTTGTATCTATTTTTAATGGGTTTGACTCTCTTCAGGTCCCATTCCTGTAAAGATTCTTTATTTTAAAATTCATGCACAGCAGTTTCGATTTTTAGCATGTTTTGATAAAGTAAAACTTTTTGACCTTTTAAGCCTCTAGTTGAAACTAATCTAAACCTTTATTCCTACACTCCTAACAGTTCGCGTTGAATATGATTTAATTAAAACAAAATAATCCCACAGGGGTCTCATTTATAGCTGATGCATATGCAGAAAACAAGCACATTTTTGACAGTGTAAATTGGTGATACAGGGATGATACATTGAAGACAGATTAAAGAAAATAAAAGTGAGAGGCACAATTATGTGTTATAATCCCTCTCACACAACAAATTTTACTCGACATCACATTACTTTCAGTTTATCATTAACAAAATTGAAACTAGCAGTGTTTTGCGCTTTTACTAGTGAGTCATGACTATTCCACAAGTAACTTAAAATTATAAATGATTTGGCAGACTCACAGTCTCAAATCAAAGTCTGCTCAATATTTCATCATAGCAGCCTCCCCCTAACCATACAGACAGGGTCATCGCACTGTATCCTTCTGACACTAGTGGTCAGCTGTGAAGAGCACTGCAGCTGTTGAAATGCTTGGTTAATGACAGAATATAATGACACACGGGTGGCAAGACACAGGAAAGTTGGCCTTGCCTTGTTCTGAAAATAGGCATGAATATAGTGAGTCTCTGTGACCAACTCAATCACAGTAATTATTTTCTAGTACTCTGCACATATAATCAGTTGAAATTTTAGTTTTCATAAATTTCTTGCTTGTAAAATCACTGCAGTGAACATGACTAGGCTGTCAGGTGCACAGAGAAGCTTGCCACACACAAAAAATGAATTGATCTTTAAACAAAAGCAGAAGAAGAGCATTTCTCGGCAGGGCTGTTTAAAACCTCAGATCCCTCTTCTTAAACCTAGACCAGAAAATGTGTTAACATTCTCTGGCTGGGGTAAGGCTGAATGTGTCCTCTGGCATTTAAACTTGCAAGGGAAAGTTAAAAACGTTGGCTTCACCAAAGCCATTCAAAATGCAGAGGAGAGGCCACAATGTGTTTTATGTTTTTTTTTTTTTTTTTTAATGTGAGGGGGGAGGGACAGCAATAAGAACTTCTAAATAAACAAATCGGCCTGACATGTGCAAACAAAGCATTGCCAGCATTAGAGGAAGTCAAAAGTATTTCTCCTGTGCAAAGAAGAGACCTAAGGGACAGAGTATCAATGGTATGGATCCAACACAGTGGTTCACAAAAAGACCACCGGCCTGTGCCCAAAATCACCTTCTAATTCATTCACTAACTACTATCTGTATAATAATCGCTCAACAGCATACAGTGGGCATAATTTAGATTTGTGTCACTTTAAAATGCAGCACACTGTATGATAGGATTATTCACGGTTACACTGTTAGAATATCGGAGAGCACTTAATAAGGAGTGCATTAACTCCAGCAGCATCCAATATTCTAAGGTTTGTGCAATGTATTTAAGCATAAAGATGTGGCACTACTAGCCAAAAATTATGTATTCAGTAATACAATAGCGTTTCAAAGATGTAACACATAATGACAAACTCTATAACACACACATATACACAGACTTTAGATATTCCTCTAGCAAAGAGGGTAAGCTACAGTACAACTCGGTACGTGCCTGCTATTACTGTCATACAGAAATGTACACTTTGGCTGGACACCTACCCATTGTATCCTTTAACTATTTTCAGGATTCTTTCCTTCATATCTTCAAATGGAATTGACTCCACATTTGGATTTGCAGGACCTCTTTGTTCAGGTGCTGAGGCTCTGAAGTCATCCATAACCTTCTCCAATTTAAACAGGAAGTAATTTTTAAATTGAGACCATTGAACCCTAAAAACAAAAGGTAAGAAGAATAAGACTCAAAACATCTGGCTTAAAACATTCAAATACAAATACCTCTTGCAAAATTTGTTTAAAACATTATATGGCCAAATGCTGCATAAGTTATGGTTTTGTTTAGGATGAAACATAAAAATGCAGATACTGTAATAAAAATTGCTCAATTAACTAACACTGATTTAATTCTATGAAGTCTATATAAAAATATTCATTAGATACACACATTCAAAAAAGATGACTACATTACAAGCCTAAATTTAACCTCCTGAGACCCTGTGTACTCATATGAGGACATTATATTTTTGCTTCTCTGCACCATGTTACTTCATCTTTTAAAACTTTCACCCATTGTCCCCATATGAGGACATCTTATTTTGCAAAAACTACTTCTTGTTCAAAGACAAATTTTAGTTATTATACTTATTTGGTTAAAAACTTAGGTCCTAGTAATCCCATAGGAGAAATAAAAAATGCACACAAAACAAAAGCTCGGGTCTCAGGAGGTTAAAAAAAATCCTATTTAAAATAAATAAATAAATAAAATGTTAGTTTATGCTCGCTCTGAGGAGTAACGAAAGGGGAAATATCAGGCCTTAAATGTTCACTTACATGGTCTCTCCAGTCTTGGCAATATGACATAGAAACTGTTCCAGCAGAGGACTTGCCTCTTTCTTTGCTTTCTTATCGAAGTCTAAGGAGACAAAACAGAGCACAAGGTGAATAAACATGCACTGACATTACGTTCTGTACTTGTCTGGTTAGAGATGACCAGGCTTTGATTTCAGATATCTTAACCGAAGTCTAAGTTACAGTTCTAATAGCTGCTATAAAGCATGGATGTTGGAAGCAGTTATTACAAACTTAAGTCTACTAAATTAAGCTTGTTAGCAGGTCTCGGACGACCCTTCGTTTAATTAACGTTCGACATGTACACAACGTAGCATTTGTGGGCTAATGGATGCTGTATAGCCTGTCTGAGGTAGCTAGGTGGTTTACTGGCTAAACTAGCTTCCACTCAGTTCTCTGGTTAGCATGTTGAGGTAGCCGCATCAGCGTAGCCGGCAAACAGCAACGTTTAAAGAACTGTTAGTCTACCAAACACCCGGTGACACTGGCCAGTTACTTCATCTCAGACAAAAATGTATTTCTACATTCACACCTTTGAGAAAAACACACGTGAGTTTGGAAATACTGACAAAGGAAGGCGTCATTTTATAGCTAGATTTCTTGCCTAGCATATATCGAACAGACAGCTAACCATTTCCGTGAAACCGCTTGCAATGTTAGCGTTAGCTAGTCCTGATTAGCAGCTAGCTGGCTATAATAGCTTCTGAGCTGCATTCTGTTCAATTTTAACTATATAACAATTACGGAGGCGCATGTTTGACACGTGGTCTCGGTGAACACTTGAACTATCGAAATAAACTTAAGTTACCTCTGAGCGCCTCTTGGAGCGAGTCAATTTCCATCACGTCGTTGCCCTCTGTCAGCCTTGTGAATGTAAAAAGCAGACTGGCGGCTAGCTGTTGCTGCTAAGCTACGATCTCACAGGCAGAGAGGAGGGAGCATTTTAATATGGCGCCTTGAGGTCACTGCCTGCTCAGCAATAGACAAGGCGCTGCACTGGAAGAGCAACTCAGACGTTTGAAAGAATTGATGAGAAAATAAAATACATAAATAAATAATAAAAGACAAATAAAACAAAATATTAAATAAGTCGTTGCTTAAAATGTATGATGACATACGTGAGCTGTAACATATGGATGGCATAACATAAATTCTGAGCAAACCTTCTCAATATATGTGTGTGTGAGAGAGAGAATATATATATATATATATATATATATATATATATGTGTGTGTGTGTGTGTGTGTGTGTGTATGTGTGTATGTGTATGTAATATATTTGATAAATATTTATAATGTTACTGTATATGTGTTGAAACATCTCGTGTATACACAGCTGTTTACCCGCTAGCATCTGCCGTCTTGGTAATGTCAATCAGTTTAACTCACGTGCACGCGCGCACACGCACGCACAAACATACACGGGTATCTTACAGGTTTTCTGTTTTAATTAAACAAGTTTAGACCATCTGTAATCATAAACATTACTAGCAACACAATTTCCGTGAATTCCTTTAGGTAACATTTAAGTGTTAAGAGTGTTAGTGAGCAGGTTTGGTAAACAATTATTAATAGTGTCTCGATCATTTTGATAAATAAGCAAGCAAGATCAGAAGTTCTAACACTGATCATACAATTAAAAAATAAAATTTTCAAAACAATTTTTTTCCTAACAGTTGCAAACAGCACCGAATAACAGTGACTGTACTGCCCTGTGCCCTTAGCTTAATCTGTTCTATTGGTTTTGCTAATCTGCTGTTGACAGGTCCTTGACAGGGATACAAGAACTGAAACCCTGTTTAAAGGCCACTAATTTAGTTTCAAACCCTAATGTGACAGAAGTGGAAACTCTCAACCTGTTATCTTTCTCCTCAGACATTAAAATATCTTAAAACATAAACAACTATAGCAAATTACAACAAAATAAAGATAAAGATAAAATCAAACTAAGTATAACTGCTGCTGCTAATGTCGAGGTAAATCTCTAATGTTGTGATGTTGTGGCAGTTACGTGTACTTTTTGTAAGGCATCAACAGCTTGTACTTGGAATTTTGTGTCACTTCATTGCAACACAATAACACTTCTGAGAAGAATGCCTTTCCTACCTTTGTGTTGCTTTGGTTCAGTGTATTTCACGTATTAAATGAGACTCAGTACATTGCATTGATTTATTTAGAAACACATACTGACTGTACAGCCATTTTCAGTTTCCAGTTTGAATAATATATTTAGATCATAAGAGAGCATTGAAAGTAATGCTGCTTAAACATATGACCCATGTGTTCACAACAGACCGTACTTCATATTATAAACTAAGATACCATGTCAAACACACACCTCTATACCACTTGTCTTCTGGTAATAGTAAACATGACAGACATTAAAATTTATATGGCACATAATCAGCTGTAACATGTCACTAACTTTAAATGCTAGCACTTTTGGTTTTCACTCACTGGGACAGTGAAGCATCTAATGTGGACATGTTGTGTACAAACAACCATCCAGTCCTAATATCATTCTGAAAAGTGCATTTTAACATTCGGCTTTGTAACATTAAAGTCCATATATCCTCTGTTGTGCTGTATTTAATACTGTCAGTGGCATTTGGCAACTGCAGACAAGACCAAGAACTGGCAACTCTTCTCATTCACACAGGCTCATATTTCAAGTTATTTGCTGGCAAACATTCACGTGATTTTGAGAGGAGTGGTTTATGACTCGACTACTTCAAGTAGTAAAGCTTTCCAAAGTCCAAAGTTGACTTTGTTTAGTGTACACCATGTTCATGAGGAAACTCTAAAAAAAAGGCAGATACTTTTTTTAAATGCACTATTGACACATTTCCGCCTTTACTTTTGCTTTTACCTTACACTTGAGATGAAGAGCTGATACTTTCATAATTCCTGACAGAAAAAGAATTCATGCAGTCTCTTTTTTCCACTGTAGCTTTAAAACATCATTTCCTTTCATGACTGTGATGTGAAAGGTTTAAGGTGGCAACAAAGGCAAACATAATCTATGGCATCACTGACCAGCACTGTATGCTTCTCTGTATACATAGACTTTTTACCCCATTCCATCACTAGAGGATCATCTTGTTCATATGACCATTCCAGAAAGTGTTATGTGTTGAATACAATGCAAACGCAAAGACAACAGTTCAAATCATGGAAAAACAGGTATGACACATAATGCACAGTGAGATGATCCTCCGCATTGTCAGATAAAACAGAGTCAGTTTCTCGGTCTGACGTGTCGCACCACTTTATCCTCAAACACTTTTCTCATGGTCTTTTCTATCTGCTTTAGGAAGACTTGAGGAATCCGACCGCACAGAGTGTTGACTGTGTCCAGGAACTTGGTCTGGATGGGGTAGAACAGCGACTGGAACATATTGTCCTGAAAGGGAAACTGCAGAAACAGAGACATTGTCCTGTGTCAGTGCTGATCCCTAAGCCATTTCAGTTTGATACTTTTTTAATGGAACATATCATAGACTAAATGGTATTTACAAATTGTGTTGGCAGGGGTGGGGTGAGGTGGTGGTGTTCTGTATTAATCATAAATTACGACCCAGCTCGTCTTTAAGAGGCTTATCTCAGCTGAGCAGGGGGGGACTGACTCTGCTGCCAGAGAAAACAAATTCTAAATTTAAAAACTGACCCAGATTGTTTAATGCAAGCACGAGAGAATTTGTATCACAGAAAAAATACTCAAAGACGTTTTTTCTGAGCTGAAGTCTGCAAAAGAACAGTCCAACATTTTGTAAGAAAAATGCATCTTTGCATTGGCTAGAGCGAGATGAAAATATTTGTATTGTTAGCCATCCAGGTGCTGATAACCTGTTCTCACTGTCATCTTCTCATTGCTAAATAGTTCAAAAGTTTCTTTGCTAAAATGTAAGTAGTTGTTCCTCCATCCATCACCCATATATCAATTAAATGAGCTACTTTTTTTGGACAATTACTGCCCAGCAGCACCTTTTAACCACTGAGCCAAACCAGCCTGACCGCCACAGAGGCAGAAGGAACAGAGCCATGATAAAAGCCATTAGCCCAACTTGGACTTGGAACTGCTCCTGGCTAAAAACTGGTCATGGGAAAATATAATGGACAAAAAGGGAATCTTGCTGGCCAAGCAATGGAAAATCGGAGGCTGTTGTCATCAGGTCTTTGCAGCAGGACTCTGGCAGGAGGAGGAGAGGTAGACTCTGTGTTTTACATCAGTGATGCCTGGTGCTTAAATAAGTCAAAGTTTATTGACAGTTTATCTCAAATGTCAATTTTTTAATTTAAAGTGGTCCACATTATTATCACCACCATATGCTGCTGTTTACATTTGACCAAATGCAATCTAATAACCACACACAAATACTTACTAGGTATGTCTACATGTTAATGTATGTATTTTTAGAAATACTTGTAAGTATTGCTCTGATAGAATTATTTGTCCCCAATAGATACAGCTCCACATTTTCTACATATATTAAGTCTGATTGGAGGATTTTTTCCCCTGGGCCACCCAGGCTCAATCAAACCATAAATGGGCGATGGGTGAGAGAGAGAGAGAAGAGAAAGAGAGAGAGATAGAATATATTTATATATAAGTCTGTTGGTTTATAATGTCTATTGTTTTCTCCAATAGCTGTTAATGATCTGTGAAAATTGATCCGTCTTAGGGATTATCATTCACATAACACCACATTGATACTTACGTCATGTATTGCATCATAGACTACTTTGAATGCTGGCTGCTTGTCATCATGATACACCCCACGGTTGCCGTGGAGGAT
>JAPZDZ010000012.1:23364791-23385702 GCA_029783805.1 Acanthurus tennentii | reverse complement strand
TTCTCTGGCTGTGTGAGTTCATCAAAATGAAAATAATCTGTTGTGCATTAATTATCAAAGAATAATTAAATGTGTCGGTTAATTATTATTCTTTCAGGCCAATATTGAAATTGCGTTTTTAAAAGCTAAAACTGTACATCATCAAACCCTGGATCTGCGCTGGGGGTTTACTTGTCACATAGCCACAAACCTGTGTTGCTTTTATACAACAATATCACATAAAATAAGTGGCTTTTTCCCAAACTAGCAACTTCAAGCTTGACTAATGTGACGCGAAAAAAAAAGACCACTGTAGATCTGATTTACAGAAAATGCTACACTGGTAAATTTGGCAGCACTCAGTCACTCCAAATAATGTTTATCTTCCTGGCTTGAGATCACTAAGCTTGAGCTAACATTAGCTTGTGTTAACAGACTAACAGGACCAGTTGCTTCACAGCAGCAAATGATACAGGTCCTAGCTCAGAGATTATGAAGTTCTCAGTTTAAAACAATGAAATGACATGCCTAAAAGTTTAATCAGAAGACACTAACAACTTGTGTTTACTATGCAATAACCATTGGTTTGTTACCACTCACCAACTACTGAGTTTGCTAGCAAACAGTTTGATTCCTTGTATTTTTTTTCTAACCTTAGAGAAAGCATCACCTTTTGATCAGGCAAAAATACGCAGACCAGTCATTTCAAGCACATTTGACACATTAAAATATGAGGGAATGGATCTTGAGTCTTTGGCATAATAAGCTGCTACAGGTAGTAGCAAGTACAAGTTAAATGGAATAAATGCTAATGAGATACAGCAGGCTGGCTAATTGCTAATAGCTGGTTGACACTACTGGCAAAATAAAAAAATATGTTAGCTTAGCTTATTCTGTTCGGGCATTGCTATTGATGCAAGAAACAGACTGGTCACAATAGATTCAAAACGTACACTTAACGGGGCGATTTTTAATTTAAAAAGCAACAACTGTTGGCCTTATTGAGAAGTGTTAAAGAAAAATGAGCCAATGTAGGCCTATATTTTACTTAACACTTCAGAAAGTGATACCAGAGGATAATTACAGTGGCACAAGCAGAAAAGAATTATCATCCATCAAACAGGCTAAATAAAGTTTGCAAACATTTGCAAACATCAGTCTTCATGAGCTACCAGACTGGGCTGTAGCAGCAAATCCCTTGACTGTAGTGAACTGTGCAAGAGTGGGTTTATTGCCAATGATTATCAATAAACTTTTCATTAGGTTGTTTTGTATGTAATTTTTTAGTTTCACCACTTTCTATTTAAGAATACACATTTTATCATCCGAGACACACTGTGTCCACACCAGTAGAGTAACATCAGGCACACAAAATAGGCAAATATATATGTTTTAAACACTTGCACCTGTGGCCACATGCATCGAGTCTTACGGCACAGCAGCTCAAGTAGGCTCTCCTCACCTGTCAACATGTCACTGCTGAACAGCACTGGCGTGTCACTCCATGAACACGTCGCTAGGGCTGAAATTCATCTTGTACTTCACGAAATCGAGACAGAGGAAATTAATCATTCAAGAAAATTGCACATCTTCACAAGGTGACAAGGTGCAAAGTAAAAGTATGACAACTGTGCTTTTATATATAGTTTAGAATTACCTCCACAACTACCACTTCCATGCACAACCACTTCTTTTCTTCTGTAGCTCTGTTCTCACTCTGTTTTTCCATGCTCAAAGGCAAGGAGGTCCTTTATCTGATGTAAAAATGTGCCCTGTCTGCAGAGCTAGCGCTGCTCTAGAGTTGAAATACACTCAGCAGAACAAAGTGTCTCCCACTACGATGAGGAAACATTTGTACAATGAGGGAGCCTGAAGCTAAGGCTGACATCATCAAGCTGTCCTCCAAATACAGACATTGCATGGGCCTGGTTGCAATAACAACATAAATGTTGTCGTAGCTGCAGGGAGAGAAGACTGGCACACAAAAAAGAACACAGAACCTTTTCTTCAGCGTGCAGCGTTATTTTGAAGAAGGGTGGAAGGCAACGGTTTTACGAGCAAAGACTGCCTCTACCAAAAGGCACGAATTTCCTCTGAGCCTGGAGGAAGCAAAGACTCTACCATAAAACGGATGGGAAGAGAGGGGAGTGAAATTTGACAGGTGGGTTGCAGGGCAGTCTCCAAGCGTGACACTTCGTTTTCTGCATGGCTGAGGGACAATGATGAACCGCAGATTAGGATGAATGAGAAGGTGCCGAGAAATCTGTCTGCCATGCTTCAAAGGCTGACGCTCTGTCAAGGTTGTTGAACACGCATTCCTATTTTCTCACAGAAAATGCAATCCATATCTCCTACACGATTCTAATTACGTCGCACTTAGTCGTGCAAAATAAATGCCCTTGAAATGATTTTTGCATAAACTGGGATGACAAAACAAAAAAAAACAGAGATTATTTTTGTTGCGTAAAGCATGGGCTGCACACGTGATGTTTTGTGTCATGGCACTGTTCCCCACATCTGGAAGCAGTCAAAAAGTACAGAAGAGGTACAAAAGGATTGAATTCATTACTGGCTGCAGAGTGAGCATAAGAGGAGCCCTGTGCCTACAAAGCACCACAGCCAGCCCTTTTAAATCATGTGAGGAGAGAAAAAAGCAGCACCTTCAAAGATAATGTCAAAGAAGAATGTGCATGCATAAAGTGAGGAGCCAAGGAAAAAAAAAACTACACCAAAGAACACCTTGAAGGCATTTAATTAATCAGCACATAACTGGGTCATTTGGTGGACTTGTATCCAATATGTTCACTTTGCTTTAAACTAGCTGGTATCAAAGGTATAAAAACGAACATGTTCCCATTGTGCCCTCTCACTAAAAGGGATGCTTATTTCACTTCTTCAAAACAGGCAACAAATATTAGACAACATGTCAATAAATACTTCAGACCTATTAGCTGGATTCACAACTGGCTTGCACTCTACTCAGCAAGTTGCCAAAACTTGCGGGGAATTTCCTGTCGATGCATCTGCATATGTCCTATTTCCCAATACAAGGCAGATACTGAGTGTTTATCCCAGTGCTTCCCAAACTGCCAGAATCACAATGATTACCTTGACTACTACAGCCCAGATTCCAAAAAAAGCTAGGATACAGTCTCAAACATAAATAAAGGCCTGAGCATATTTTCCACGTGGCACATCCACAAACAGCTGTGTACTTGTTATGGTCCTGCAGACATCCACACAGTTGAATGCAAACTAAAACTCAGCCACTGTGTAGGTCTGGCTCTCCATCCATGCACAACGTGATCCACATGGTAGCGCACCACAATACCGTTGGATCAGAAATAATCAGTGGCATGGTGCTACAGGCCATTCTGTAACTTGCTGCTGTTCGTGCTAATTCCTGGTAATGCTAAGTGCTGCTGCTTGACTGATCCTGATACTTAGGAACCTAAAGTCACAGCCTGACTTTCTGTTACATCCACAGGAGCTCTCTGTTTTTTCTGTGCTGGAAATGGGGGGCGATGCAACACACCATCAAACTTTGAAGGCAGCATCTGAAAGTTCAAGTGATGTTTCTCCTCAACAAGTCTGCTCCTCTTTTGCACCAATGTAGCCACTAATACCACAGTGTAAAGAATACTCAACAAGTGCAAGTAAAAAAAATACAACCACAACAAAATACTTTGATTATAAAAAGTAAAACTAGCCATTCTTTTATTCTTGATTGAATTAATATAATTGAATTTCTGTGTATTTAGTATTTTACAGGTGTTCATACTCATAAAGTTTGTTGTTATTCATCAAATTTGGAGATACATTTGCAAGTTGTAACATACCGTGGCTTTATGATTTGATTAAATTTAAACGTTAAAACACTGAACATTTTTGAAAGTTACTGTCCAAACCTTTTGAAGACTCATAAAAGTCTTAATTATTTATTAAGAACAGGTGAGCAAAATAACGAGATCTATAGTAATAATTTTAAAGTAAATCAACTGATCAGCAGTGATCCCATTAGCATCATGCTTCTTCATCCTCTCTGTCTCTGTACAGACTCTTCAATCTTAAATGTCTTTGGACTTTACTTAGTGCAAGTCTTTCTGTCTCTCTAGTTTGTCCCTTGAAACCACTACAAAAATGTAATGACTATAGACTTTGTCTAAAAGTAAGTTAGTCAATATAACAGACTAATTTAACTGACCCTCTCTAACCACGTCAGACAGGGAATATTTCAAAAGACTGCCAACAGAGAGAGCGCTCAGTCATCCAAGATGACATTTTTATAGCTATGCATAACGCCACTGCGAGAGGGTGACTTCTTACTGCAAGAAACACTGCTTAACTGTATTTGAAGTGACAGAGTGAAGGATTTGTTTCATCACAAAGCATCGACACCAATGTGATGCTCTGGATGTGGGACTTAATTTAATGTAACAGAGCAGGCTGAGTTGTTACATCTGTGTCTGAAACACATACTGAAGGTATATGAGATCAGACAGGAGGTATGATTTATATGAAAAAGCTCTATTGTGGGTATTACAAGCCACAGGTTTTATTGTTTATGGTTGAAACAAATGACTGTTAATAAAGACTGACAACAAATCTCTATATCCTCGCACCATATAAAAATGAGGCTGAATATCCCCGATATAAGTGCTGCCGTCTTTTGCAGTTAAAAACATTAGGGAGAGATTTGATGTTAAAGGTTACCCATTTTTTTGCATCAATAACTACATAAAAGCAGATTTATTAGAATAGTGAAAACTTGATCATAAACCAGTGTGATAAAAACAATCTAAAATGACTTGAACCATTCTTGGGAAAATTTTGCCAAACGCTCTTGAACGTTTTTTAGTTTGACCCATGACCCGACACCAGGGGGTGATCAAGATATTTTGGCATCATTTTTGAGGAGCTGTTATATCCTTCACTCTTTAAAGACAATGGGTGGAACCTGTTGATGCATTTGATAAAGAGATTCAAAATGAAAAAATGTAAAGAGAGATAAGCAGCTGAATCTGGGACCAGCAAGTGTTTAGTGCTTTTAAATTGAGAGAGGACAACTAATTGATCATCATCATATTTGTTGTAGATTAATTTTCTGTCATTTCACTTACTAAATTATCAACTAAGGATGTCTCTCTAAAATTGGTTACTGCATTTTCCCCCACACAGCTTATGGTGGGTGTGGGTGTGGGTGTGTGTGTGTGTGTGTGTGTATGGTGTCTGGGGGGGGCAGCTGGAGCTCTTCTCTCTATTTCTGGCCACAGGAAGTAGTGTGATGTGTCAAGAGGAAATGATATGATTAGGAAAAACAGGGATGTTTGTCTATTAGGCATGCTGCACAGGAAATCTGTCCACCGCTCAGATTTACAGATGAATAGAGTGTTGACCAGCAGATACTAAAAAAAAAAATCAGACCTAAAAAAAGGCAGTGTGTGTGCACGTCCACATAATAAAATATCAGTATGATACAAAGTAAACAGGGAATACAGAAGCTACAATCAGCAGCCCTAGAAAATGAAGGATTTTCTAACCCTAAATTTAACTGTTTTGCCCTGTGTGTAAAAATATCCATGTTCTTTCTATGAACTACCCTAACATCCAAGCTTGCATGTGTATTACGTGGAAACCACTCCTAT
The DNA here is from genome assembly GCA_029783805.1 of Acanthurus tennentii. Taxonomy (NCBI): domain Eukaryota; kingdom Metazoa; phylum Chordata; class Actinopteri; order Acanthuriformes; family Acanthuridae; genus Acanthurus; species Acanthurus tennentii. The sequence continues at coordinate 23,380,078 of JAPZDZ010000012.1, read as the reverse complement.
CGTCCTCTGTCTTTTATGCTTTCATTCAATCATCCACCAGATTAGCTCATGCAATTAAACTAAGGAAAAGTTCTTGGAGGCTTCTGCCAGATGCTCAGTGTGTTTCATCCTAATCGCAGCAGTCAGTCTTGAGTGTTTTCCAAACCTATTAGGGTTATTTTTTCTTCTTTTTACGGCCACTGGTGACCCCTTCAACTCCATCTCCCTTATCAGCACCGAGCACACATTGAGGAGTGTGGTTTCTGGGAGGACGCAAAGGTCCTTTCTCAATGTAACGCCTTGATGGCTTTTATCTACCGAACAGTATCCCAAACCTCCAGTCTGGCTTTGTAGTAGAATACATATTATTGCCTGCAGGCGAAACGGGTATCTCCACAAGCACATTGTGGCCATTATGGCATCACTGGCATTCAACCCCGAGAGGAAATGCGAGAGGTGTCTGAGGCTGAAATTCAGAAAACTGGGAGACACAATAAAAGTGTTCTCATCCTTGAACAAAAATAGCAACTGACAAACTGGCTTTTGTCTAAATCTGAGAGGCTGCAAAAAGGAGATGATGACATCAGATCATCTGCCAGGCACCACTTCACTTTAACCACTCAAAGAGAGGAAAATCACACCTGACAAGCTTTTCACTCCCACGTGGATTGTTTTGGCAGACTTTGATAAGGGAACGGTCAACAGGATGGATGTCCGTTTTCTGTTGTTCCCAGTAATATCTCACCAGTGTTGCAGTGCAACTAATTAGCAGGCAACACAAACCGTTCTGTGCTCATATGTATTCCTCACACTAATTTATGTCTTTCAAGGTGACCTTTAATCTTTTAAACAGAGCAGATGCTTGAATTCAGAGGCCTTAAAAACCACAAGGGTCAAATGACTAAGATCTAGAGGTCAGGTAATGATTTATCCTTGTGTAATGCTGTTGTTTCACATCCTCCCCACAAACACTGCCAACATTTCCACATAATCACATTGGTCATCCTCCCCACTCACATTTCAGATAGCCTAGATTTGTGCAGCCCCTGATTGCAACAGCATGATTCACAGAGCAATAAATGAGAAAAATGGACATAAAACCGCAGCCAAGTAGATGCCCATATGCATGTTGGAAGTGTCCCTTGACAGATGAGGCTATTGTGAAACCAGCGTCCTTGAGCACAATGCAGGCTGTTTGATGGAGGGAACTGCTCCAAAAGACCGATTAAATGCTGACACGTCCACTGCTTAACTTCCTGACGACAGGAAAGATGAGATTCGACAACAGCGGGCACTTAATGATGCTTTTGTGTGTGGGCAAATGAAAACGGGCGTGCGGGGGGAAAAAAGGGGCTCATCAAGGATGCAAATTAATCGACAGAGGCGAACAAGCACAAACTCACCTTTTTGCATTCACGCTGGCCCCTTTCTTGATCGCTTTCCCCTCTTTTCGTTTCTTCAGAGGCTCCTCCGCGCGAACGCCGACTTCTGTGGGTGGTTTCTTCTTAAACTTTGCTGCAACATCGCGTCCGAGCTCCGAGGGCGACGGAGAAGAGTTGCTATCCTCCACCTCCTCCTCCTCAACAACTTCTTTCAACAGCGGATCGTCCGCGGCGTTGCCCCCCAAAAAGTACAAAAGTAGGAAAACTCCGAAACACACGGCGATCACCACTACTTTGCCGTGGATCCGCATGGTGGAAGCGACTTGTTGCGGGTGGAAGTGGCAGACGGAACTCCGCTCATGTCTGCGGGTGAGGGAGAGCGGCCCGAGTTGACATTTTGTTACCGCTCCCCGCTCGCATTTTTCTGCAGATGATGATGGAGAGCGAAGAGGAGCTTCCTATCGTCCATGGAGGATTACACACAGCGGAGGCGTGGTTTCTCCGGCCTTACCGTAATGATTGGAATAATGCCGGACAACTAAACTGCAATGACGTTGAAAGGGTTAGAAATAAAAGCAAGTGAGGCAACCGGACTAATCTACGGAAACCCTAAACGGACATGGTTTCCGTACCAATCTGGAGCTCTGGGTTATTTTGCTGTACCAGGTTTTGAGTTTGAAGTAAGAGAGGTATACATTTACGATGTGTTTGTTTGTGGGTTTTTTTTGTATAGCAAAACTATATTTACATAATTTGAATTGTGTTGTCAAGTTCATATAATATCGCTGTAAACACCAATGAAACAATACCCGATCATTTTTGCAAATAAAGTTCATTAACGAAAATTAATGATTTGTCAAATTTTATCACCCAAAAGTGTTTATTTAAGGTGAGGTTAGGGTTGTTTCTTCATTTTCACAGAAGAGCTTTGCCTTGTGCCCCTTCTCCTGCCTGTGTGTGTGTGTGTGTGTGTGTGTACGTGTGTGGATGTGCATGGGTCTGTGTGTGTTTTTCGTGACCTGGTGTGAAACAGGTGTCACGAACCAGGGCGGAGCTGACCCAGCTGCATGTCATCCTGCAATCAAATCCCCATTAAATATCCAGCTCATCTACTTCACCTTCAGTTAATCATGTCTGGCTCGTCAGATTGCGCCTCTGGCCTTCTCTGCAAACCTGTATTGGCTGACTAGTTGCCTGTTTGCCTTCTACTCAATTTTCTCTCCTCTTCCCACTATTCTTGCTATCGGTCCCTTTCTCCAGTCTGGACCCCTGCCTTTCCCGCAGTCTCCACACCACCCATGTCCTCAGGCTCCACTCACATCCACTCACATCCTCCATGGATACCTGTACCAAATTATGCTTTTTATATTCCATCTCAGCTGACTACCCTGGCAATTGTTTGTCGACTCAATACTTCTTCTACAGTCTTCCAGCCTCTCCGTTTGCAGCTTAGCAATGGCAGTTACCAATTGTCAAAAGAGCTTGAAGTAGTAGTAGTAGTGACTTTTAATTTTAATTAGGGAAACTTCATCGTCAGAGCCGCTAATGGAATGCCCTTATTGGTTTGTTTATTTTTTTTTTCTTTTTTTTATATACTATTTTAAAATCTTGCGTTAACTTGTGGAAACCTGAAAGTTAATATGTTGGTAATTTTTAGGGCTTTGTTCACCTCTCATCAATCTTAAGCATCTGTATGAACCCCAGGACCTCAGTTCTGGAGAAAACGCATGAATTTTTTTTAGCTCTCAGCCAAATAAGACATTTTTTATTACAACAGTGACACAACCTGATACGGCATTGTCTATTGATTGTCCACAAACTTTCATGTCTTGAGGAAAAACTTCAAATATTTTAATTTTTACTGCCACTTTACACCCTATATTACGGTAAAACATGGACGCTACATCCCAGAGCTGCTAGTAAAGCATGTTGTAAAAACTCTGTCTACTGGTGAGTGCGTATTTTTGTAAACTCTGTCTTACATGTGCTGTGTTTTAGTGACTGAAACTGCAGTGATATTAATAGTCCATTTCTACCACACACAGAGAAACAAAAGTAGTGACAGCGGCAGCGTAATTTGTCAGCTAGCACGACTGCTGTGCTTGTTAGCCGAAACACGAGGAGACCAATCGTGTGTTAGCTTGGTTCACAGGCTAAAAGCGAGAGAACGATCAAACGAGACGTAATTTGAAATAACTGACAGGATATCACATCTAAAATGCACCAGCCCTATAGATCACCACGCAATGTGTTTTCATTTCCACAGTATGTCATTGAATTCGGCATACAGAACAATTGAAACATATTCACATTTAGACGGTAATGTTTTTGTTTCGTTCCCAACTTTCATCCTTGTATTAGAAAGATAACGTAAACGTCAGGCAATACATGAACAATTCTCGGTTAGTGAGGGTTAGCCGGACATAATTATAGACTATTATAATTAGGTAAACTTGCTAAGCAATGTTTCGAGACATACACGTCTGCCATAAGTAAGGTCTTTTTAAATGTGCAGATTTGTGAATACAGTTTGGTATATAGATCTTGCCTAACAATCGAGAGCGTAAGAAACAAGTGACCAACTACGTTTAGCCAAAGTAGACACCATTGATAGCGTTAAGTTGCTGCAGTAGAAAGTTAGTCGTAATGATGTACACAAGCTTTGTTGACAGTGGTCGCCATCTGTGTGGCACACGTGGGCTCCTGTTTGTGGAGACCTGAAACCACTAAAACATTTAATTGAGTCAACCACAAGGTGGCATTCTGTAGTCAGCTGGCCCGCCTTTCCCTCACCATCCCGGCAGACTGCTGTGGAATACAAATTGATAACCTAAACCTTTTATATTGTAACAGTAATTTAATATTTACCCTCTCACTGATGCTACAGGTCTTTATCTCATCGATATCCATGATGATAACTCCTGCGTTTGACCTGAGCCAAGATCCCGAGTACCTGATCCTCAACATCCGTGTGCCTTACACAAGAACGTCAGAGTTTGACATTTACATTGATGGAACAGATTTCAAGTTCTATGCCAAGCCCTACTTTCTCAGGTGAGTTAATCAATACACATCAACAGATGCAACCTTTGTTTAAACCTAGCTTGAATGCAAGAGAAGATGATGAAGGTGGTTATTCATGAACTTATCAAGTAGCACTTTCCATTTTAGACTTGAATTTGAGGTGATTTATTTTCAACATTATATTGGCCTTAATGTTAATTGAAAATTTGGAGTGTTTGTCTTTTCTACTTGTGACTGTAACCGTGTGGTAAAATGTATGTTGTATGAATTGTATCTTCAGATTATCTCTTCCTGGAAGAATAGTGGAGGATGGGAGAGAAAAGGCCAAATTTGACATTGATAAAGGTAAGTCACAATATCATATAATGATAACACATACACTGGCAATAAAACGGGGTGAAATGTCATGATAGATGTGTGGTGACTGAAAGCCTAGACAGCTATATCATTACATTTTCCCAGGTTTATGCAATGATGTGGCTTTTAAATAGTGATATAAGTTTACCATGCACACCACATAGAAGAACAGGCTCTTACCAAAACACGTTTCCTACACTCTGACTACTTTTTTCATGTCTGACCAGAAATGAGTCACCTAGTTTCTTAGGTTGCTGTAAAGTTCCTCTCATCGTCTAAAACTGTGTTATGATAGGATGTCTGTCTCTCTCTCTAATGTAACATATAAGCACTCTGAGCACTGAACCAGAGAAACTCTGTAAGACAAGAGAAAAAAATACAATTCATAGGTCTGATATCTTCCACTAACTTTATTTCTCTTTGTGTTATTTTGTCAACACCATGACTTAGAAAGAAGTAAAACATTTTTTTTCCAGGATCTACTTCTAAGTTTTTTTTCCTCTGGTGTCAGTATGTGCTGACCTTTCTTTCAGCAAGGGAAAAGCTGTTTCCCAGCATCTTGCTGAAGTTGTACAAAGGCTATTTCAACATATTGAGCTATATTTCATACTCACAAACTCTAAGGGGCCAAACATACTCTGAAACAGACACGTACAAGGATGGCTGTGAACACCGCAGGCACCATGGAGCATCTCTCCTGTGGGACTGCTCACAGCAGTATCAGTGAGGCTGGCTCAAGCCATTTTAGTGGAGGAATTTGTGTCCCAAACTGTAAAGTTTCCAGCCTCCCATGTTGTTGCTTCTGCATTGCTCTGTATACAAAGACTTGTTTAAAAAACAAGACCTGTAACTTGTTTAGCAAGTGCTTTAGCTGATATAAAATATTTGTTATTCTCCCGATTTGTTTTTTTTTTTTAGTTTTTAGATCCATTATCATAAAAAAAATATAACCATAATTATAACTATATAACATCAGTTGGACACCACAGTAAAAAAAAAAAAACTGTAAAAAACAGGTTTTGTCTTAGACCCACTCAAATGACCACCCGAGTCATTTGGACCCAATACTTGAAAACTTGTCAACACCACCACCTCCCAGTAATCTGTATGCTAAACGGGGTTTTTAAAAGCTTTGTTACCTTTTTGACATTTTACCAGTGAAAATACAGACAGAGAATATTTTGAGATAAGGCATAATGAATTTAATAACAGTCCTAGTCTGGAAATCAACCAGGGGCTCTGTCATTTATTTGTCTAAACTCCAGGTCACCATGACACATTTCCGTTCTTACGGTTAACAGTGATGATTAAAAGCGAGTCTAAACATGGTCTGTCACTTGGATAAGTCAGGTGCTGTGCAGGTGTGATCTGCATAATAATCTGGGTTTGCAGTTGATAGTACATGTGCTTGCTTTGCATAAAACTGGTGAGTGGTTACACTCTTACAAGCTCTGACTGACATGGCTCTAGTATAAGGCAGTAATTGATCCCTGGGGTGTCTTTAATTTGTTCCTCAGTCAATCAGCCAGGGTAAATGATCCTACTGATTTCCTCCCATTTAAAGGGCCACTGGAACCATCTGTAATGTCATAATGATTGCAGCCCGCAGGCTGCCTGTAATAACTCGTCACAGCGACAGTGTCGGATTTTCTTTAAATATATAACAAGCAAGTGAAACATTCTAATGACTATCGGACTGACGTTCGCTCGTGTCAATACACTTCTGTCTGTCGCTGTGATCTGTCTTTGACTTTCTCTTGCACATAATCAGTTCTAATGAAGTTGTCTTTACGGAGGCGTCTGCCTTATGGACTCTGACACCCTGTTGCCCGTCTGTCAGCGTGGCCTCAGTTAACACGCTGTGTCCAAATAAGCCTGTAACATCTGCTAATAAAGCTCTTCTAATGAGTGTCCTTGTTTAGACTTATAATGAGCAATCATTAAGATTGCTCTTCCAGGCTCTCTGTTCTGCAAAGCCTGCAACTCGAGCAATTAGTCAGCTTCTCTCGTAAAGCCCATCTGAGCTTTAACACTTGGGTGCATTGAAATTTTATGAGGTCATTCAGCAACCATTAGATTACATCTGTTGTGTGGCCAAATCAGTCAGATTTATTAATCTTGTACTGCCAGATTACTTTAAATGGCAAATGTAAAGAAACTATTTGGATTTGAAGTTTTGCATGAACAGGTGGATCAATTGATTTGTTGTTCTGTCGTTTGTTTTGAAGAGATACTTAGTTTCACATTTTTTACATCTTGGGATAAAATGCAATGATGTTTCTTTTTTCTCAAGATTTAAGTTAGTAGTCTTTGACAAGTTACTGACTTCAGTAACATATCACATGCCAGTTACGAAGAGTATTTAATTATTTCTTTGATTGAAACAACTTGGTATGTATGCATCTATAATAAATCATATGTAATTAATCTTTTAAGTGAAAAAATCTATTGTTTAGTTAATTAATGTCATCACGATTTATTCCTGCTTATTTTTTTAAATAACCGCCTTGCCCTAACCCTGTACCTTATTTTATTTCTTATCTTGTCACAGGTCTCTTCTCTCTTCGGGTCCCTAAGGAGACAGCAGGAGAGCATTTTGAAGGACTTCAGATGCTGACAAGTCTTCTCGCCCTGAAAGGCTCCCTTTCAGCAAAACCTCTGGTGGAAGACTTGGGCACAGGTGAGCCAAATCTGTACATCAGCTTATCTGTTTATTACCTGAAGGACAATAATTTAGAGTATGTGAATTTGAACAGGATCATGGAGTGTTGCAATACTTATCTTAATATTTAAAAAGGATGCAGTGAGGGTGCTGTAGATGATGGCGATGAAGATGAGGAAGAGTTTGACTGGCAGGTCGAGCAGGAGGTGTTCAGGGAGAGCTCTGAGGAGGAGCTGCGAGCCCTGCAGAAATACGGTTTTGGCAATCAGAGGTCCGGAGTGTTTGCAAGATTACAGGTGAGGTTACAGATCGTCATTACTTCCTCATCTGTAATATCCTCACAGCTTTTGTCTGAGTGTGATCAGACAAAGTTATTTAACAAAGGTTTTTGAAGTTTAGATGATAAAGCATGATTTGATCTGTTGGTATTGTCCTGACAGGAGGAACTGAGTGACGTGATTGATGTGAAGAACCCTGAAGGAACAACAGCAGCAGAGAGGAGGCTGGGCCGGCTGGAAGCAGAGGCGTCTGCTTTCTCTCCTGACCATTACCTGTGAGTTTATCAAAGTCAAAGCTGCTGACCCCTCCTCCATGCTGTCTGTTGTCTGCTGACATCCATGTATCTTTGCAGGGCTGATTTGTTTGAGGATGATGAGATAAAGGGGCTGCTGAAATTTAGGCCCTGGTGGAAAAAACTGAGTCCTTCTACAGAGCAGGACGGAGAAGCTGGTGAGTTCAGGTTATCCCTTCAAAATGCATTTACTTACCAAAATGATGCACAAAACAGACAATAAACAATAAAGAAACCAAAGATGTTTCAAGAAAACTTTTAAAGAGGCCTTTGAACTGGAGACATGGTTGGAGTGCATGTGCATTTTTACTTTTTTAATTAGTTTGCCACCCTCATTTTGCAGCATTATTTTCAAAAAACTACAAAAAAAGCTTTTAAATCCAAACATGTGTTTTCCTCTTGTTGTGGGATACATATGACATGTTTTTAAATTAGAGTCATATGAGTTAAAAGTAACCAGCAAAGTAGTGACTGAAGGCTACCAGAAGGTGGCATGAAGTTGCAAAAATTGAGAGGCCAATCATGCAGTGTTAGTTATTGTTATTTGACCAAATTAAAATACTCCATTGGGCATGTTAACTATGCCCAGTGGTACTACTCTGAAAATTGGGCTGATGGTAGTGTGACTTGAAGTGCTGTATTATGCAGAGTTTCAAACAGGAATCTGTTGGCTGGGACTTGTGCTCGCAAGCCACTGGCATTGTTTTCTGACAATATCTTAATTCCCAAAGGACACATTAGTCTTTTCACGGTCTCCTTCTGCCAAAGTGCCTGAGGGCTCTTCAACAGGAAAGAGACTTACCATTATGAGAGACTGAACTTGGACCTTCCTGAATCAATTCATCTCTCTGCTGCCTGTTAACGAATTTAAACACGGACTTCTGCTGAGTCAGGATGTGACAGCTCGAGCGCAGTATTTATGTCTTCTTGTGTTTTCTGTATCTTTTTTTTTTTAAGTTCAGGGTTTCTTTTTACAGTCTTCTCTGATTCTTTTCAAATCAGTGGCTCATTTACTTAGATTGAGACATGCTGCTTGGTGGCTGGAGTCCCGTTCAGCCTCTTGCGCAGGAGTGATAGCTTGTGAAGTCTTAGCACTGCAAGAGACTATTTAATTGTGCCATCCAGCTCCTCTAACAGCCGGCTAATTCCAGCACTTCCACTGTTTAAGCAGCCGTGTGGCTCACAGCCACAGCTTACGTGTAGCGCACGGGTGTCGCACTCTTAAGAGGGGATTTAGATTAAACTGATAGCATTATCGCGGGAGGGAGTGCTGCGAGTTGCATCTCCACCAGCATGAGGGCCCCATCGCTGACGAGCAGCCATCAGTCAGCAATGTAAAGGCCATTAGTTTAGCCACGGAAGAACATTCCCCTGTAGCCCCGCGGGCTGCCTCCCCTCATTCTGCATTCTGAGACAGAGTGCCTCAGTCGGGAGCCCAGGCGTAGATAAATGGGCCAAATTAAACTTAATGGCTTGATTGACAGGTCGAATAGCATTAGCCTCAGCTGAGTGTGAAAAATGGCGTCAGTCAGGAGATTTAAGCAGCTTGCCATCAAATCTCGAAAGCATGCTCATGGATTTTAACTGTTTGTCGTATATTTTAAATGGCGACTCCAACTCCTCCATGCAGGTTTTTAGACTTCTTGCCCCCCCCTTTCACTTCTGCTGTGTCTGATATATATGTCACCTGACAGATGGATGCAGACACAAGTGCTAATGAAGTAGAAACTGGCCCCTCTTGCTCTCCAGTGTCGGGGCCAGCGCACTGACAGGCCACAGCTGTCCACTGGAAGCCTGCTTTCACACACTGGAGCAGCTAAGTGGTCTTGACAGCTCTGCCTCTCTCTACCTGCTGCACTTTGTTATGGCTGGGTTTAGAAACCTGACCTTTGACCAAGTTCAATAGTTCCACTACGCTGCCCAAGTCTACAGTTTAAGGAGACTGTGTCATTAAATGTCTATTTGATTTCATACTTGACATGATCACAGCTTGTGTGTGCACAACATTAACCGTATCTGCCATCCAAGGTCACAGGGTGACGTCTTACATTTGTGAAATTCAGAAAGCGTTTTCCAACCCTCAGCAGTATTACAACAAAGCATATTTACTCCATGCCATCGGGCCATCTGGACCTGTAGAGAGCAGTGAAGAGCCAGGCTGCCGTTCCAACTGGAGGAATTAGGTCAGAAATTAATTTGCAATCAGCAGAAGCCCTCATACACTGTGTGCTAATGCCCATTAGAACTGATTGGCTCCATAGCAGAGAGGAATGAATGTGGTGTTGCGTAAATCAATCAGGTCTGCTCACCTCGTTTCACCTTCGGCCGCAGAACTAATGAAAAATACATCAGCATCAACGAGGCTGCTGGGTCCGCTTGCAGGAGAGCCAGTGCTCTGTTACCATTTAGTTGTTGATATTGTTTTTTGTGAATGTCAGTTTTAATAGAAAAGTCTGAGTTTGTTGTGCAGCATCTTTGTGTAGAACAGACAGCACTTGTGTTCTTGTGTGAATAATGATCCGAACAATACTGCATTATGTCAGCATTTCTATACTAGATACATCTATACATATATATTTTTATTCCTCAAGTGCATATGCATCCTGCTATTGGTCTACTGTATGTGTGTGTGTGTGTGTGTGTGTGTGTGTGTGTTGGAGCAACACTCTGTGCCAGCATATCTGTTACAAGAGACTCTGCAAGTCAGTGTTCTAAATCTGTGGGGGTTTCTTTATGTTTTCACCCCTTTTTTCAATGTGTCTGCCTTTGTTTGAAGAAGAGTGTGTGTGGATGCCGGTGCACACACACGTGGGTCTTTGTGTCCGTCCGTGTGTCTGCTCTGCTCGGCTCTGCTCTGCAGCTGCAATGACGAGGGACTCAGGTAGCGTCTGCAGGGAGCTGAAACCTGACGTAATGCAGCAGGAATCTCCTTCCCAGCGGAGCCAAGTTCCCACTGCAGCCAGAGAGATCATTTTGAAGCGCTGTGTGCGTTTGTGTGTGTGTGTGTGTGTGTATGTATATATTGAGTGTGCCTGGGTGTGTGAGTTTGTGTATTTGTGTAGATACTCCAGCTAATACACACCAGTGCTTCTTGCAGGGGCTCAGCGCAGGGACTCTCCTCTCCTCATGCAGAGAGAGCAATTGCTTTCAGCTGTTTTATAAGCTGCTGGGAAAAAGGAAAAACTGTTGAGTTACAGCGTGTTCCTGCAGACAGTCAGCACGCCTTTCAATACTGAATGATGCAGATAGCTTAAATGGGATTGAAGTCTGTTTGTGCCGCCCCATTAGGCTTGCCACAGATCCCCATTAAGCAGATGCCTCTTTCAAAAGGCAACAGTTAGTGAATTTGCAGAGACCAGGGACACAGTGGTTTTGATATATTTTAATGTGATGGAACTTTTTTCAATGCAAGCTGCTCAGCAGTCAAGCACATCTAAATAGGATTTACTAATTTTAGCTAATTTAATGTAGGCCTTTTTGGCTTCTGCTTTGCATATTTTGTCCTCCACTTTGTTCACACTTATTCTAAACTTTTTTTTCACCATGCAGCCTGACCGAAGGCTGTGAATTTTAGATTAAAATCAACTGTAGCTGGACAGATAAACCAACTATATCACCATATTACTGTCATTTCAAGGTCTGACTATGAAACTGTGACACTGGCGTTGCAAAGAACCATCTGGTTCTTTGCATATTGTAGTCTTTAGTTTTTGAATACACTCCCAGATAGACATGCTCACACATGCAAAAAAAAAAATCCAGGCTTCCTGCAGATTTTGGTAAGAATTTATAGGAAATACCAGAATCTCAGTCCAAATGGTTCAGCCCAACTGTCAGTGTTTTTCAAGAGTTATGTTTTATCTGTTCTTACTTAAACATGAGGTAGGTGTTCTCAGATTGATCCAGTCTTGAGGTTGTTTATGAAAAGTTCCGTTTTGGGTGTGAAATCATTTGCTTCATGTGGGCAGAAAGCCTACACTCAGAGAAAACGATGCATTTTCAGATTTAGCTGCCTCTGTGTGGAAACTAAGCCCACTTTTATTAAGCTGTTGTTATCACAGCGGTGCCATAATGGAACATTGTGCCTTTTATGTTCAGACAAGCTGGTTCAGTATGCATTTGTTGTGAAAATTGTTGCTTTGTATTTTGAGCATGCATACATGATGGCGTGTGGTTGTGTGGGGGTGTTTGTATAGTCATACGCCTTCACAGTCTTCACATCAAAAGCTTACGTGTGCAAACTAAAGGGGTGTATGTAACTTTCACTTCTCCCACATCCACATCTCTCCACATCTCCCCCTAACTGCAACTTTACACACCCACTACCTGTGCAGATCAAAAGGCGGTTCGTTTAGTAGTTCATTTTAAAACCCATACCAAAGACTTGTGATGTGAAATGATACATTTTTCTGTCAAATCTGTGCTCTCGTGCAGCGGTGTCATTCAGCGACGATGAGAAGGAGCAGCTGAGAAAATTCTCCAACCGTTCCTACCTGCTAGACAAGCCGTCTCGTTACCAAGCGTGGCTCAGCCTTGTGGACATCCTGCTGGCTTATTCCTATGAAGTGCGCTCCACAGAGGGAGAGCACAATGTGAGTGAGTGTGTGTATGTGTGAAGAGGCAACTCCTCTGAGCAACACTTAGCCTTGGATGACAAAGCCCTCTATCCTCAAATCCTTTAGACCCCCCTTCCATTTCATTCAGAGCCTTAAGAGATTACCAGCAGATCCAAGAGCTCAGTCCAGGCCTCTTTGTGTCACTCCTCTATAAGGTAGCTGCAGAAAGGCAAGGTGAGCAGAGCCGATTTCATTGTTAAAGACAGTCCATAGCATACAGGCATGAAACACTAGAGGTATTTGATAAAGCGCAAGGTTGAATTAAAGCCAAGTTAATAAAACAAAAACTGTCCTATGTGAACATTTCCATCCCCATATGGCCTGTTATAGTGTGGAGAAAGTCTAGAACAAGTCCCCCCTGTTTATTTCATTTAGTTATGAGCCTGTTTTTTCTATTGAACAGAAATGTGAGCAGCTACCTTCCATGCTTTTGTCTATGTAGAATTAATCCCACTGTATGTTCTTGTAGTATTTCCTGTCTTTTGTTTGTTGTAGTGATGATGAGCTGTCCCCTTCCCCCCTGCAGGTAGAGTCGCCGTGGACTATCAGAAAACTCAGCGGGACGCTGTGCTGGCTGGAGGTGAGTCAGTTATTACAAAAAGAAATAAGAGGAACTGCAGTGAATGATTTACTGTCACTGACATATTTATATGTTTATTCAATAGGAACAATGCACATAATTTAGTCCAACCGTAAATGTGCACCAGTCAGAGACTTTTGTCTGCAGTCCCTGATCAGATGTCCACTGGCATTTTGCCCCCATAGCTTTTTCACATCAAAGTCTTTATGTGGGTTTTGGAAACTATATATTGCACATGTGAAAAAAGTTATTCAAAGTCCTTTTGTGGCTCCAGAGAGAGCTGCATGAAGCCTGAGAGGTGATGTTACCTGAGTCGGTTTCAGCTGGGGCTGAAGACTACAAGTTTAAAAGAAGAAAAACAAGAGAAAATGTGGGGGGTGTGGAGTTTGTAAGCTTACCAGACCACCTGGGTCCTATAAAAACCATTTTAATTTTTTCCAGATTCTATTTAATTCCTTCCAATATTACACATGCTTTCCATTTCAGTTTTTTTCTGAATTCTATCTTTTACTATTTAAACATGTTTTGTCACCAGAAAGAGTGCAAAATCCTGTACTGGATAAATAAATATTTTACAATTTAACAAAAAGATATTAATTGTTTAATGAATACCAGTAACTTGGATTTAACAGAATATTGCATTGTTTTGTATCAGAGAGGTCTTCTGCAGGACAACACAGGGATAGGTGGGTGCACCTATGGCTGCAGCTGAAGACTGCTTTCACATTTGGGAAAGGCTGCTTTTTGTTTACAATGCTTGACCAGAAACAGATGAAACTATTCAATTTTCCCAACAGAATATCTGACTCTGCAAATACATACAAAGTCTGCAACAAACGTGCGTGCGTCTTGTGTCTGCTGGTGTGGTTGCACATCTTAGAGTTTATTGAAGTGATGAGCTGTCACCAGGGCTACCTCTCTATCAGAGGGCGTCTCAGACGTGCGTGTATGAGACCAAGCAGCAGTCCACACCTCATCTATATGCAAGGCTAGCTGCTCGAGGCCACATTTGCCTCTAATAGCCAACTTACCCTAATCTTGAACCGAACTTTCTGGGCCCTGTCTTAATGATCTGTGGCTCATTGTCTTAGGTGCATGGCAGAGGTGCATCAAGGGTGTGTCCAGCTTCATTTTGCTAGTTTAACACTGGACATTCAGGACACAAAGTAAGGCGCACAGTGCAAAGGGATTTTTATTAGGCTTTCAGTTAGTCATAGGTGTGTTTTTAGCATGACAGCGGTTGGATCAATGAGAGTGCCATATTGCATTCCCTTTAAAAGCCTGTAGCCCAAGGTGCAGGTGCTCTCTGTTGCCTCAGTGTAACAGTGCACCATCAGTGTGCAAGACCACACCTTATTTAAAGACCAACACACAGAGAGCAGTGCATGTACACATGCTACTTACACAACATGGGGGCTTGGGATGACAATGACAACTGTGTTGTTCTGAACCTAGAAATAACATTTGCACTTCGTCATGCACCACTTTGCACCAAGCATAAGAGAAAGCTCTCTGTTGAAGTTGCATTGTGGGTAATGTAGGTGCCAGGTTTTGATGAGAAAGTAGAAAATGTAGAATAAAAAAAGTTGACATCGACGGCGCTACGTCGACTTTTGTTTCCACTGCTAATATATCTGGAGCCTCATAATATCTCTTCTTCCATCCCATTTGATACTGCAACTGACTTGCAGCCTGAACCGCTAGTGCCTCTGAGGCTGTCTGTGGGCAGGAAAGGGTGAGAACCATTAACAGATGGAACTGGTTTCCATCAAGTTACAGATGTGTAGTCAGAGTGAATGTTAGTGGGTCTTGTTGCCAGCTGAGAGCAGGCATGTGCCGTTCCTGACCATGCAGCTGCTTCTCGAGTGCCTTATCCATCATTCTTGATATCATTATGTCTTGCTGATTGTGTCCCTCTCAGCAACGAAATTTTAGCATGATGAGCAGCAGCATATGAAAAGTGACATTGTTCTGCATCTAAGTGTTTCTGAAAGTTTTATGGATGGCTGTTTTTCATTTGGCAGTAACAGAACTGAACCAAAGAAGGGCCAAATAAAATTCTGTTTATTCCTTTCTGTAGTTTCTGCCAGACAGCAAATAGACAAATTCTCATTTG
>JAPZDZ010000012.1:23344215-23364691 GCA_029783805.1 Acanthurus tennentii | reverse complement strand
AAATCAGTAGTTCAGCTCCTCTTTTTTCATCCTCCTGTAATTCTTAGACCTGTGGCGGCCTCTGATCACAGCTCAGCAGCAGCCCACTCGTTTTGACTGGTGGGCAGGTTGAATATATTATATGTTTGATGTGTCATAAAGTGATTGGAGAGCCGAATATTAGTGTAACTGTGTCTGTGTGATACGTAGACACATGGTTTGATTTTGTGCTAATATGTTGACAGTTTGTCAGTGATTTGAAGACACATTAGAGACTGTGGCTGTTTTCAGGACAACTCCATCACCGAAATTTGCTCTAAAATGAGCAGTTCAGGTTCAGACTCACTACAGTGAGCCTTCAGTACGAACTACAGGGAGTTGTTAATTGTTGGACTTGGCACATTACCTGAGTCTCGTACAACAGCAGTAACAGGTGTTCCCCATTCAAAGAGCAAATGACAGGGTGTGTGGGTGTGTGGGTGTGTGTGTGTGTGTGTGTGTGTGTGTGTGTGTGTGTGTGGTGTGTGTGTGTGGTCTGTCTGCTCACATCTGCCACCAGACATTCATTTGAGTTCTTTGTATGTGCGTTTGTGTGTGTGTGCGTGTGTGAGTTTGGGTTTCAGTTTGTGTGTGTGTGTGTGTGTGTGTGTGTGTGTGTGTGTGTGAGTTTGTGAATGGCATCAGAAATAGAGTTTGTTGATGTTTCAAACATCTCTGCCATGTTTATGAAAGGAGGACAAATTTTAAACTTATTTTGTCATTTTTAAACCTGATTCCATTCACAGTGGTGTTTTCAGAGAATTTAGTTGGCTTTCCACGTTGACATGCAAACACAGCATTCATAGCTGAACCTCCCCTTACTTTTTGGCAGTGACCATGGCCGTATCCAATGCAGGATGTTGAAAGAATACCTCATTTTGACAGGGCACATCACCAATTGTTTCCTGCTCTCCATTATCACTTACTCCAGTGTGTTTGTGCAGTCAAAAGAAGAATTCAGGTGATCTCATGCTAACTTTATCATTTTGTTTTCTACAAGTCTGTACGAGTATAAAACAGTGACTTAATTTGTTGAGATAAAATCGTAGGTTTACTCTTCAGTGTAAACATACACGTAGATCAATTTTTGACTGGGAGCCTCCGTTCCAAGAAACTTGCCTGGGTCCAGACCTTTGAATCCGCCCACTCTATTAGAGTTTATCTGTCTGACTCTGCAGATGGAAAACAGAGTGTAACAAGTTGACAATCCTGTCTGGTATTAGATATTACTCTTTTTAAAAAAAGCTTCTTGGAACAGTACCCTGTGTTGTGAGGATGATATAGTAATTTACAAATTGATTGATCACGGTGAGGTTGGCAGAAATTGTAGAAATTTGGCTTCTCAACATTTTTAGTAATAGCACATCTTTACAGGTGGAGTTTAGTGAAATAATATGGTTTTCTGTCGATTCTGCATTGATCCAAATTCCTCCACTGAAGGAGACTTGATGTTGAGCTCAAATTGCAGAGGAAGCCATGCATGTGAAGCAATGTGGGCATCGCCTTAGGAAGCAGTGGCCTGTAATCACCACATCGGCAAAATAAACAAAACAAAGGCCCTTTTCAGAGATGTGGCTTATGTCAACATACATCCACATCTCATGTTGATCTACTTGCTATACATTGTACTAATTTGCTATAAATCTGATTACATCTCATGTAAAGCTGGATTTGTATACAGATTTTTTAGTTCATTTTATTTCCCATATTAAATTAATCCTTGCAGGACTAGATGGATGTTTTCAGTTGTGATCAGGCTGTGTTCTGCTATCCCTACGGAAAATGTGTTTCGCAAATGTTTCATGGTATTGAACAAAATTTTGCTTTTTCTGTATGTTTTGGTCTTTGGTTCACACACAAATGCTGTTTCGGGTCACTGAAAATGGATCTTTTTGGAAAACTGTGGCTGGATGAATATATTTGGACACTCTTCTGCAGTGTTGTCATGTCATAAAAATGGAGTTTTTAGCCAGCAATGTCAAGTTGTGTGCCATCATCGCCCATGTTTACCGCCAGAGTGTGCACCGTTATCTACTTTGTTTACATGTATCAACGCAGTGCTGGTCTTAATATTGCCAGCAGGATGTGTAACATATTTGCTCTTAAATGTACAGTCACTGTATTGAGTAAAAGCAGCATCAGAATGGAAATCACTGTGTAATCTAACAGTCTCTGCTGTCAATGTTGCAGGTTTTGATCAAGAATCTGTAAAATCTTCAGTTGCAGTTGGTTTAAGGCTTCTGATTGGCCAGAATGATTTGAGGGTTGGGGTTTTATGCCACCTCTTGAATTGGCATACTCTCAACAACATTTTCTTTGTTTTGCATTTTCATTTGGGCTGAGGTTTATTAAAAACAGTGGTTCTGTGGATGGGATCCTTTTTAAAATGAAGGAGGGAAAAAATACCCTTATTGATGCAGACAAGGCATTAGACTTATTGTGGGTGTGGAACAACATCCTGTTAACTATTTCAACTTGTCTCATGACTTGGAGATAACTCCCTTGCTGTCAGTGTTTATATTCTTTTACTTATTGTGATATCAAGCAACAACTATGGTGAACCAAAGGTTTCTAGCAGAGATGGTTAGATTTGCATGACAAGAAGGGAAAGATCACTGAATCTTACTTCAGTTTCTTCAGTCATATCTTCATTATCAACAGTCTTTAAAGGTAGAAACTCATAGGAGAAAACACAAGCAGCCAGAAACATTTTTCCAGTACCAGGGTCGCCCAAAATGGCTCATTTTGCCTTCCAACTTGATCTCTTCAGCCAAGTCAAAGCTGAGAAGCTTCACCATAACCCCTTAAAAAACAACCATAAACCAAGCTTAAATCTTAGATGACTGACAAACCAGGCATGAGCTCAACACACACCTCCACTGTGTTTTAATGTGTTATTGTTGGTGCTCACAAGGGTTTTGGTGCCATTTGTTTCAGGCTTTTAGTGACAAGAGTTTTGCATGAACAACCAAATACGCAGAGACAGATGATGTTGACTAGATTCCTCACTGATGTCAGGGACACATTCAGGTTCACACTACACTACAGAGGTGGCAAGTGTGTCTCCGAGCACGTACAAGCAGTTCTTGAGTGATGGGATCCCAGAGCGTCCTCATTATAGTGTCAGGCACGCACACATGGTCACCACTTGCAATCAAATCACCCGAGACGCATTTCGTCGCTAATTATAAACGAGCTGATGAGGCTGCTTGTAAGAGTTTTCCTGCCTAGACCACAAACTCAGTTTGAGAAGCACTATATTTCCTGTCGTGATGACAGTGGAGTAAAGAACAGCTCTCACCTGCCTGTCAGCCCTTTGCTGCTCAGTCAGTCAGCAGGGCTGCCAGCTCCTATTGACAGGCCACCTCGCTCAATCCCACGCTCCCTGTCTCCCCTCCTCTTCTCCTCCTCCTCCTCCCCCTGCTTGTCTTCCCTTCACCTTGTGCTCTACAATAGATTCCTCTGTCTTTGACTGTCTGTCTGTCTGGGTGTGACAGCCCAAATCAACTCTGCTTCCTCACTCCATTCGCCCCATCTCTCTCTCCGTGCTCTCGCTCTCGCTCTCACTCTCTCTCTCGCCTCGCTTATGCCTAACATTCTGCTTCCCCCTACCACTCAATCCCACTGCCCCCCCCTCCCCTCCATCTGCTGCGTGTTTACTTGTCCTCAGTTGACTGCGCTGGTGTGACTGCGAGTCCCCCCCCCCCTACCCACCTCCCGCAGCAGCAGACCTTATTTACACTCCTGCTAAACAAGCCCGAGGGAGAGCATGATCCCCAATGACACGCACTCGCAAGCTCGCAACACATCCTTAACAAGCTGCAAAGAAAGGAAGAGAAAGAAACACGGGATAAAGATCTCTCTTTTTTTTTCTCTTGTCTGCAGGCTTTGTGTCCATTAGTGCAGAGAAAATCTGAGAGTGAAGGCAGTGATTAAAGAGAAACAGCAATTAACAAGCCAGGACTGCAGAGGTGTTTAAGAGTTGTGAGCCCTTATTTTGCCAGCTCCATAAATGAGAAGTTGTTAGGAGTAATTAGCGCACCAGCGACTGCAATGCACACCAATAGGAGCCTGTTTTCAACCGAAGGAGAAGGAGAAAAGAGAAATTCCTGGGTCAAAGAAATATGCCTGAGCCAAACCTTTATAGTCAGTTGCATCTCTGTGTCTGTTCCTTTTTTTTTCTTATTGAATAGAAAACTGGAATGATTTTTGTGTTGGAAGGCTGCCTGAGTTTCTTGTACTCTGTTTTGCAGACATACAGCTCCTTGCAAGATGTCTTGGTGTCATTTGGACGGAGGGTTTTGTGCTACCCACTCCACAGACACTTTGCCATGGTCTCTGCAGCTGTTGGTGACACAACTAAAATTTTGCAATCAGGTGAGCCCTCTGAATAAAACACCTTGGCACCAGCCTCCGCACACACATTGTGAGAGTTCGCTGCTGAAAAGACAGTCAGCGTGCTTCCATGGTACATTCCTGAGCAGAAGCAGTCTGCTGAACAGACACGGTTTGAAGAATCAGACACAGTTGGGAGGAACCACTTTCTCCAAACAGAGAGTTTGAAGAAAGTGGTTCATGAGCACACTGCTGCATGTGTTTGAAAGTAATTCCTCCAGCTGAGCAGAAGAAAGGCCCGGCTCCTGCCTCCTTGGGGAGTGAAATGCAGATTAGTCAAAAAACGGACTGTTGACTCTAATATCTTAAAGCCCAGAATAATCTTTAAATCAAAATCCCCAACGGACAGATGAAACTCTGCAGTGTAAACACACTCAGGATGTGTGAGGGCTAAGATTATCCAGCTTGTGATGACTTTAATGCTGGTAAATGACAGCAAATTAAAGGCCTTTTAAGCTCCAGATTAGCATTTCTGTGCCTCATTAAGTAGGAAGATGAGATGATCAGGAGAGCCAGAGAAAAAGCAGTCAGAGTCAATCTTCTCTCTCACCTTTTTTCTCTTACCTAGGAAACAATTGTTCTGCCATAATGAGATACCTCATGTTCATTCCAGGCCTGGAAAATTGTTTTGGAGCTTATTGACAGCTCGTACGTTATCGTACTCTGGCTTTTCTTTGTTCAAGAACAGCCAGCTGACAAGAGGCTCTATTTGTTTCAATGTATCAAGGAACAAATATTTGACCTTTTTTTTTATTATATCTTGATGTTCACCCTATTGACTGTGTAAAAGAAATAGATGGAGTTTCTGGTTCAGGAAAGTAAAACCAGTGCAGAATTGCCTTAAACCTGCTCTTTCCAGTGGCAAGCTGAACACGACTAGTGGTTGCACCAAGAAGTATGACCGCGTATAAATCATAAGAAAATGATTCAATTTCTCACCTTTCTCCAAATTGGTGCATGGTAGAGAAATAAAGTTCCTTTTGATAAACTGTTGTTTCTTGTCAAGTAAAAAGGACAATAAATCAGCTTGTGCATACAGAGTGGCTACTTTGTGATTGACAAACTTGCGTCATGGCGAGACAGACAGATGAGGTCAGGTTGTTGGCATAGGCGGATGTGTATAGCGCCTCTGGTTCTCACTTAGATCCAACCCTTGCTCCTCCACAGCTCCACCCTCTTATCCAAGTATGAACACTTCTGGCCCCAAAAAACCAAGAGACTGCCAAGATGCCGAACTTAAAGCTTCAAAACGATAGTCTGCAAAACGTCTCAGTGGCTCTGTTTCTAATATACAGTCTTTGGTTCGCTCACAACTCATAGCCTTCATTATTTGCAAGCATTAGAGAAATATGAGCAACAAGGCTTTTTCTTAATGAACTGTAACAGTACAGTAATTTGGCCCGGCGTATGTCTGAGGGTGTGTTTCCTCCCAGCATTACTTAATACACTAATTAATTTGTCAGGATAAAGCAAATGGAAATGCATGCTCCGTATTTGAAGCACTTCATTTAAGTGGCTGTGAAAGCAAACATTCACAGGTATTAGCAAAACAAACCCATTAAAGCGGCGCACAGGTTAGGGCCTCCCAAGCAAAGTTATCCGGGGGTAAATATTTGAACAGCCCTCTGGCAGCGTGGTGAGTATTCTCAAGGAGCTCCTCCACCTGCCTCCTAAGTGGCTGTAACTAAAGAGCTACTGGGCAGGTACATGGGAGAAGTGTAAGGGGGGCTGCAGTCAGGAAGTGTGGAGGAGGGGGACCTCTGGGTCATGCTGCTGTCATACTTGGCCAGTCAGGACAAGACGAGAAATGTCTGATGTGTTCCCCTGTTACAGATCCATCATCACTGCATTTCTGCTGTCAGTCATTCAAGCATATTTTGCACTTTTTTTATGGCTTTTCTTTGGTAAATCTGAAGGGAAGGGCAGGGAAGCTTTGGGAATGGAATCTTTGTCACTAGAATTTATGGTCTGATTAGCATTATGACCCAGTTATGGAAAACAAGGAAAAGTAATGACATTAGAACTGTAGGGCAGGTTTTGGGGCACTTAAGGTTCAGGGTAATAATGTGATTTATTGGATGAGATACATAAATTGTGTGTGTGTGCTTGGAAAGGAGAGGAGCGACAGAGAGGCAAAGCATAAAGGAGGGAAATAATATTGATATAGATCAATGATATATTGATTGCTTTGTTTCACCGTCGTTTCACCCAGATATGCAGAGCTACACTGGACTCCATTGAAATACAGTGGGAAGTCATTGGGCAGTCCTATCAGGGCTCAGTGTCTGTATAAAGATTTGCCTCTCCTGCCTTTTAAGCACATCATCATTAGTGGTGAAATCAGACAAATGCACAACTCTTCCTGTTGCTTTTCCTGATTTCTGAGAGCTGCCTCTGTTTTTCCTAAGAAACTGATAAGTTGGAAAAGAGAACATAATACAATGAACAAAATAAAAAATGAACAATGCTGTTTGTCTTTGATAACAACTTTTAGCTCTCACATTTTTGGAAAGTGCAGTCAGGGAGAACCCCTATCCCTTATATTGTTTATTTAATTGAACTCTGAAGCTGGACTGTAAGGTGGCCTTAGCCAGTAACTTCTGCCCAAAAAAATGTATTTTATTCCTTTTTTTTTCTGAGCAGAAGTTTTATATTTTCTGTATTGCAGCAGTCCTTCCCTGGTATTTTCAAGGGAAAAAAAGTTTTTGCTTCCTTTCAAGTTACAAAGTCGAATAGAACAAAATATGAGAGATGGTAGTGTGAACCTTGGCAGTCTAAAAGTTTTTCTCGTTTAAAATGTCTTGGGAAAGACATTTTCTCCTTTAAAAAAAAGAAAAAAACAGAACTCAAATGATGAACACTGTTCAAACAGATACATAGATGTTCAGATTACATGATTCTCTATCAGCCAGTTTTCAATAATTGAGGTGAAACTGTATCTACTGTAGACTTTTTACAGTTTTATATTATCTTTGTCCATCTCATTTAAGTACTGGGTGCATTTACATAAAATAATCTCTCACTTAATATGGAACTGCACACATCTGAAAAGGAAAGCCTTCACGGCAAGAGAGGGAGTCTGGAAATGCTATGCTCTGCTTTACATCTGCATCTCTTGGCTGGTCCAGTGATGACCTGCCTTCTTCATGGCTCCATGGCTGAAACTGACATTATTTGGTGTAAGGCTGAAAAATTACATTTAAATTAACAGAACAGATCCCAAGGTTGATGAGCTTTAATGTTGATGCATTCCTCTCATTTGTGAGAGCAGCATCAGTATCTTTTTCTGTTATTTTAGGAGTTCTAAACCACAAACACCATATACCTATGCAAATGTGAAAAGCCTTTTTCACTTTGCAGCCTCAGCAGTTTTGTAGTCTCCACGTCTTTGTACAGAAGACACAACCAACTTTGGTTTCGGTCCCCTTCCGTACTACAGCCATGCAGATTCGTTCATTCAGCAGCCATAAGAGAATGGCTGTTGTCACTCGGATTGCACATTCTACTCCACTCATTGGATTACATGCTCCTCTTCCATAAGCAGCACACCTTGCTAACATCTCTGAGGCACCTCACCAAGAGTATCAGTGTTGACCTGGTGCAGAAAGCAACCTTTCCCCTGATTTTCTACAAATAAGTTGAGAATCATCCCTGTGAAAAAAGAAGTCAAATCTTGGATGCGCGTATGCTTTTTCCTTACAAGATCCAAGTTTTTCGATTGAGGGAAGAGTTCCCTGCATACAATCCCATGCTTAAATGAGAACCAAATGTTTGTTTAAGGCTTTCCTCACTGTGAGTACACTGTTTATTATGATTGGGCTGGAATGTCTCTGGACAATGCCAACCAGCTCCGCGGAGGTGGAGTGCATTTTCTCTTGCCCTCAGTGGATTTTTGGCAACATCATAAGGCTATTTATATGCCTGATTGGAAGGAGAAGTGCTGTGGCCGTTTGGCTTGTTGTATACTTCAGGGAAAAGTAATTTGCCAGAATAACAAATGGAGATTCTTTGTGATGTATTTGTGCTATTGAAAGCTGCGCCATGCTGGCCAAAATGATCCCAAAACATGTTCCCAAAGTGCAGGTGTCTGCCTTCAGCCATGTTGTATCCATTGTAACAAGTAGCTTCCAACATTTAATGGATGAACATGTTTGACAGTTTACATACTTTGGCTGGAAGATGATTTATATAAACCATATTTGAGCTCCAGTTTTCTGTTATTAACCACATATTGCATTCCGTGCTGAGAGATACCACAGGGAAGCCTGTACCCACAAAAACCCACATTAACTAAAGAGAGAACTGAAATGAAATACACAAAATATTTTAAATGTACAGTAAATTTGATTTTAGCATGTATTAACATACTGTGAAGTCTTGTTCACTTATAGTGGGTGTAAACAAAACTACAGTTGGACCTGCACTGTTTATTTAGGTAGTGTAGGCATCAGTTCACAAATACACATTCTGTATTTCTTCACTTGCATGAACGTGATGTGCAACTTTGCAGAGAGTTGCACTTTTACGTGCCAAAGTTTTGAGATATTTATCCTGATTTCTGAGCCTCTACCCCAATTCTATGGAAGTGAGCTGAAAATTGGTTTACAGTGCTCCAAGCTTCAAATGTTGCAGAAAAAGCACAAACAAATCTTAATTGGCAGCACTCTTGCCCAAGGGGAGAGGAAGTAAGTTATGACTTAAATTCTTTTTGTTTTTCAGACTGGTATTATTACAGCACCGTGAGTCATTACCGTCAGTCCAAATCAAGCACAAGCCCAGTAGCATCACGATTTGTCAGGAGAAACTCGGGAGAATATCCTGAGTTTTGCAGTGGTTGGTTTAAACTGCAGGCTGTGTCAATATTTCTTACTTCATACCTATTCAAGGCAGGTTTGGAGTCACCCAAGAGAAACGACAAAGTTAAATATACTCAAACAGTTCAAAAGGGTTAAATTGTAAGTCAGATTTAGGGGCAAATCCATACATTCATGATAGGACTGCCAGAGTGCTGTTTGCAAAGAACAGACTTTGAGGACAGAAAGCTTTGACAACTAGATACTGTCCATTAAAAAGCAGACAATTTTATTTTATTTTTTAGAAAATAATTTTCTTGAGCACCAACTAGAAAAAAAGAGACATTCCAAAGTTTTAATCTGTGTTGTTAGGTGACCTTTGTTGAGCTTAGATGCTGTGCACAGTTGAAAAACCACTCCTGTTCATTACCTTCCTTGATTGAGTCATTTATGTCTGCAAAAAATTAAAATCAGTCCTCTAGGTTTGTCATATTACAAGCAAAATGGACTAAGAGGAGGGCTATAATGAAGCTGCACAGTAGCTGAATGGGCAGACTTGAATAGCTGTCAAGTGGAAAATCATCAAAAACATCCAGTGTTATTTTTGACAGATCAAGGCAAACACATTTCTGACAGAAAGCCTGAGCAGAGCCACCATTAAATTGACAGAATGAATGCCAAAAATAGAGTTGTCTTCTGTGGCTCTTTTGTCTCAGATGAAGCACTTCTTAACCAGGAACTCTTCTTAAACCGTATGGATCAAATTACTCTGCAGCTCGCCGGGATTTTCCTCTGATCCTGTACCTTGGCTTTTATGTATGGAACAATGACTGCAAGCCTTTAGATGCATGCTGCGTCTGCCAGCAGCTGGAATGCATTGTCATCCTTAATACTGAGCGTGAATAACACTGTTTTTCCATTTGCTTGCCACGGTGTGTTGCTGTGCCCAGGGAAAGCCTGTGTCCTCAAATGCCTGCTGGATATTCACAAAGTCTTCAGAGAGAATGACCCGGCCTACATACTGAACGATCTGTACGTCACAGACTACTGCATCTGGATTCAGAGAGTCAAGTGAGTTCACCCACACATACACTCAGAAACCCATACAGGCGCACAACAGATGCCTTCATCTTCAGAGAATCACCTTCAGAGCCGAGGGAAGTGCCACTCAGCCCCCATGATGCATCAGTGCTTTAGAGCGGAGAATTGGACGAGTCATTTGTCACAGCAGGGCCAATTGAATGACCCAACCAGAGATGCAGCCTCCCTTGTCTCCATTATCATGTGTCAAAAGTGCCATCAGTGAGACTGAAAAGAGCCAGCTGCACTCAGCAGATTCACGCTGTATGAAACTTTAAAGAGCGCACATGTGTGTGCTGAGGCTTCTCATGTCTTCCGTCGGTGTAACCCTCAAGCCAAACATACCAAATCTGCACCATTCCTCCAAGTGATATAGGTCCGATGACTCTCTCTTCCTCCTCGTGCATATTTTACAATTACTTACACATTTCAAATGTGAGCCTGCAAGCGCATTACTCAGTAATGAGCTCTGTTTTACTCTTGGCCAGGGTTCAGCCAAGTGGTGTGCTCGTCTGGAAAAAGCCCAGTTGAAAAATGTGCGCCTGATGTTGTAGGCTCGGCGCCCAGATGCAGACACGATAAAAGGTCTGCAGGGATTTAGTGCCCCCCCCCCACCTCCCTTTCTCATTTCTACATTTTTCCAGCACAAGTCTTGAATTCTGCTCTTAAAAAATGCGACGGATGCTAGGATCCTAATGGGTGGGAAAAATCAATAGCTCAGTTTAGGGTTGACCAGATCTCTTTCTGAGAGACCAGAGAGAAGACACACTCGTGCTTTTAAAGGCTCTCCATCTTACTGTGTAAGCACATAGAGCTCCTGAAGCTCTGTCAACTCCCTGAAAAACTCAATCAGTCTCTTCTCAGCTGAGGGGCCCCGGAGCACTGCCTCCTCTCGCTCCTCCTCCTCTCTTTTCCTCCGCTTTACGCTGGAACTAAATGTCAGCTTGACCTAACATGCTGACTCCTGCTGCACCCTGCATCGATCATTAAATGGATTAGCTTGTGCGCTTGTAGCACTGACCTGCGATTGAATTGTAATGTTTTTTTGTTTATTTTTTTATTTTCTTCCTGTAAAGGAAGCAGAGTTACCAGCCTTTTTTTAACCTCCAATATAAGCTGTCATGTAGTGAAAAATGCATTTGGATCAGTAGAACTATTTCTGTCACCTTCAACCACTTGAAAGAGCAACCAAACATGTTTGCTTTTGCTCGTTTCACTCTTTTGGCTCAGATTGACAGAAATTCCATTCAGTCTTCACTTGTGGTTCCTGAAAGTATGTTCTCATGGTCGGAGTCGAGTAATAAAAGGAGCTTACAGTCAAAATGCAAAGCAGGAGATTGTAGCCCTGTTCTGAGGTTTGGAACAATCGCGGTTTCCACAGACCAGCCTCTGCTATCATACATGCAGTTTGTTGTGGCAGCCCTTTTATGTCTTGTGACAGGTTTGATGACAGATCGTGTAAGCATTGTTTTCTTCAGCGTGAGATATTCCTCCGTCCTGGATTTGTCATCCTCCGCTAAGTGAGTCGTCTCTGGGAGCCGAGCGGTAAGATGAGATGTAATCTATACCCCCGGTGCAATCCCTGTATCTTGTCAGTCCTCGCAGACGACGAGGCAGACGCGATCAGCTGTGCATGATGGACACGGCGATTAATGGATGTTTGCTGGCTTGAGGGTTGATTTATTTAATCTTCTCGCTCTCCCACATGCATTTCTACTCCTGAAGTTCTTTGACTGCCGAGACATCGGTCTCAAATTTACAACCTCGTAAAGACTTCACTGTGATTTAAGCCACAGGGCAGGCACTCCCCTCTGCTCTCACACACACGCAGTCGGAGTAAAACCCTGTGCAACGAAATCAAGAGTGCAACCTCAAAGCAGATTGGTCTTCACATTGTCACAGTGATGTGGGACTTTTTTTTTTTTCACCACAGTGGTCACCGTTTCAGAATTTGACACACATTTCTTTTGTGAATGCAGTTTACACTTCAGCCTCAAACACCCATCTAATCCTAATTATCTCCGAATTGTTAGCAGAGAGTATTATTCCGAACGGAGCAGTGGCCTCTCCAGTCCATTAGTTTCAGGGTATGCTTTTGAAGATCCTCTGATGCCAAGGCCCCTGCAGAGCTTCTGGATGGCAAAGAAAAAGCAAGTCGACTCACTTTCTCTCTCTTTGTTGTCTTTCCCTTTATCAAAAAGCTTGGAGAGAGGCCAACAAAGATTCACAGCAGCCAGCACAGACAAAGCTTATGAGCCTGGTGTTGTGTTACAGCTCTGATACCAAAACAGTTGGACGCTGTGTAAACTGAAACACAATGTCAAAACCAGGTGCTCACTGTTTTTTACGTACTCAATTAAAACCAGCACACAGACAATATCTAATGTTTTACCTCTTCCGCTCCATTGATTTATGTAAATAAATGCTTATTCTCAAATTGCTGGCAGTAATAGTTTTCAGACGAGTTGGAACAGAACAAAAGACTGCAAAAGTTGTAAAATGCTCCAAGAAACACCTGTTTGGAACATTTCCACAGGTAAACAGGTACATTGGTAGCAGGTGAGAGTGTGTCATGATTGTGTACTAAAAGGGCGTTCTCAAAAGACTCAGGCAAACAAGCAAACAAGGATGGAGTAAAATACAGCACATTGTAAAACACAAGATGATATAAGAATTATTACTGCATAGGCTCAGGAACTGTTAACCTTAAATACAATTTGTTTGCAAAAGATGCATTTTTGTTTTTATTTATGTTTCAAACAGCATCGTTTTTGAATCAGAGTTGAACATCACCTCAGTGAAATAAGAGGGGCTCCAACTTTTATTTTGGTTCACATGTAACCAAACATACACTCTTATTAATTGGGTCAGTTAGATTTTAGCAGAAAAAAACACGACAGTGTTCAAATGATGTGCTCCAGGGTTCGTCTGAGAGAGGGGAAGTGAAGTAAGATTCATGTTTCCATTTTCAGTCATTAGTGGAAAGAAAAACAACTGATGTTATAAGGGTTTTTTCTTTTATGGAGTGAAGTGTTGACTCATCTATAAGATGTGTGAATTGGAATAACACATTGTTCCAGAGACTGTAAAACTGACCAGAAACGGTTTAGGTATAACTGAGCCTTGCACCATAAT
The DNA here is from genome assembly GCA_029783805.1 of Acanthurus tennentii. Lineage (NCBI taxonomy): Eukaryota > Metazoa > Chordata > Actinopteri > Acanthuriformes > Acanthuridae > Acanthurus > Acanthurus tennentii. Next base: position 23,351,270 of record JAPZDZ010000012.1, on the reverse strand, counting down.
AGCTTAATGGACAGACACCTATAACCATGAATGGAAGAAGGCCTCAAAACACATGAATGTTGTTTTTATTGAAGAAAGGCAGTACAATAAAGAAAGTAAAGTGTACAAGACAAAGGAAGCTTCCAAAAATAAAATTGTGCACAGTCTTTTGTTCCTGAGGCCACCCTTTCACTTTTGGAGGACAGAGTAGATCTCAGAATGTCTACATGCTCTTTTCTACCCTCGTCTCATTCAGTGTTGACATCAGCTCCCCCACAGGGAAAAGCATCTGTGGCTCCAGGGACTGGAAGAGTCCCAGGGCAGCGAGGTCGAGCATGGGGTCAGTGGGTCAGCCAAGACCTGCGCTCAGACGCCTTGAAAATGCACTTGTGCACGGTGGCGTTGTGTTAACACCCACCACTCCACCCACCACCTCATTGAGCACGATTGGTGGGTTCACCTCAGTACACCTCTCTCTGTGATTGTAAAGCGCAAGGTACTTATTGCCCAGATTTTCCCATCGGCTACTTAGCATGATAAGTGTTTTCATTAAACTTGCGCTCAGGGGATTTTCCCAGAGAACCGAAATTATGTGTTCTTGGCTGTTCTTGTGATGGGATGATTCTCCCATAGAAGAATATAGTCAATTAGCCCTGAGCCTGGGAGCTGCCTCGTGCCCCCCTCCACCTCACCCCCCTCACCACACAGCCGATGTGACAACCAGATGTTGGCCGTGGAGGCCTTCTGTGAAACCACCAGGCATCGTCACACAACTGTCGAACGTCCGTCCTGAAGGCTTTGAAACTGTTAATGGAGCGGCTCTATCTAATGGCGGCCTCAGCACTGAAGGAGATCCCAGAGGCCCTGCTGGGAAGAACAAAGACACAAATGTCTCCCAGCTAACAGGGATAAGTAGTACAGATTTCCTCCCAGCATGAGGCCACTCCACTTTTTCGTCTTGAGTACACAGGCTCATCTTAAACACACTCTGCATAATTTCCTCTTTACATGTTTGGAGTGACCACTCCAGTTATGACAATCGATTATAGTGATGCATGAAAGGCTGGTGCATCTAATCATCTAACTGTTCTGAACATCATCCTTCCTGTCACTCTTTAGAAATATAAACAAGAGATATCACCAATTTAAATATGACGCAGACTGAATAATTAATAATACAATTTCAGAGCTTTAAAGTGGCATATTAATATTTGAGGTTACATGTTTATACTACAGGTTACACAATTCTGGTTGCAGCAAGAAAAAAATTTTTAATTTGTTAAAGAAGTAAAGCAATACTTTGGCCATTTTCCTTCGGTGTATTAGCAACTGGGTCTGATTTTATGCTGCACATGGCAGAAGTCTTTGGGCAGCCGGTAAAAGCGAAACTGAGCAATTTGCTTACCTCGCTCAGAAGCTGGAGCTGTACAGCGTTGTGCCTGCAGCTCGTCATCTAACAGCTGTTGCTGCTCCTCCGTGTTTTTGTAATCCCTGGAGTATTTCAAACTGATCCCCTGTCAAAATATGCAGAAAATTTCTATTGTCTTGTTTTGTAGGCATATTTAATGAAAGATAGCAGTAAAACCTAAACTCACAAACACGTTGCATTTCTTGTGACTGTTTTTCATTAAGAGCCAGCTTGTGTTTTTGCACGTTAAATGCTAAAAATGTAAAGCTGAAGCAGTAGGAAATATTCAGTTTTGCATTATCAGCAGCTATGTAAATATCATGATATTTTCATCAGTGGGCCACAAGCTTAATAATCATGTTGCCACATACATGACTGTGTCTTAATCACTACCATACAACTGGCCTATAACACACCATTTCATGTGTTTTTTGTTACTTTGTTACTGTGTTAGCCTATACACAGACTCTCAGCAGAGGTTTTAAACTTGTGTCATAGTAACTTAGTTGTATGAACAGTAACAGTCAAAGTTAACTTTGCTTCACCATCTTCATATTACCATTACTAATCCTTTGTAGCCAGATAAAGGCTAAATAAATAGATAAATCCATGTTTTTGTTCTGCAGGTTCTCTTTCACGCCCTATAGTAGTGTGTAATTCATACCTGAAATTTTTGGCATTTCAAGGTGCAATCTTAGAAAAAAACAAGTTTCAATTTCAAGCCTGAAGGCTTTTTGAGCATAGACCAAACCAAAGCCTGCAATAGTGAAGATACTATATGCTGATAAAAATTTCAACCAGACTTTTGAGCTAAAATGATAGTGAGTAAAATACAACACAGCTTTGTCAGTTGAGGCTTATTAAAATGTTCCCACATTCCTCTTTGTGCTACACCAAAACCACAAAAGTCTTAAATGAAAATTGAACGGAGTCATATTTACAGGGATTTATTAATTCTTGTAACAGTTGAGATCTGGAAACATTCCTCCAATAGAGTCCAACAGGCGAGGAACATTAGGGGCCCTATCTTCCATCCAAAACAAAGGCGGTGCACAGTGGACCACAAGTGTTATTGCTAGTTTCCAACCAATGAAGTTGTCATTTTCAAATCCAGCGCCCACATTGTTTCTATAGCAGATGCACCTGTGTTCATCTGTGCACCAATGGGAGTGTTGGTCTTAAAACAAGATTTGATTGGGCGCATCGTTGATGCCTTGCTATGTTTTGACACCAGAAAGCGTTTGTGCAATAGACTGACAAAAACCACATCTAAAGTCCTGCTGTTTATAGGGCACCCTATTTAGATATGTGTTCATGCATAGCACAATACTGAGAGTTAGTCCAGCTCTGAAGTCTAGAAATGGACCTGAAAAGATTAACAGTATTTTATACTATCAGCTGCTCATGAATTTCTGGTTGTGTTACATGGAACGCCACCATTATCTCCTCTCACACCTGCTTCACCTCAGGGAGCCTCAGTGAATGACTACTGCCCCCATTGGTGATCTGCTTGTGTGTTTTACTTTAGAAGTGGATCAGTTTCCTCAGCGCTAAAGCACTCTTTCCAGCGACCAGTTGCCTCTGCCACCTAAGTAGCATTGCGCCATGTTCAAGCTCAACAAGCTTTTAAAGGGAATGAGAGACAACACAACAACTGACTCATTTAATCCATGTAACGCCCAAAACACGCCTATGATTAATTAAGAGACTAAATCCAACTCCCTGTGCATTGTACCTGACTGTGCGCCCAGATTCTGTGCTGTACAAATAGCAGAATGGGATGTGAACACACCCCAACTGAACTAAGACTGTGTGCCGTACAACATCAAAATAGGGCCCTAAGAGTTAAACAGACCGCCAATGTAGCCAGATTATGCAAACCGCTAATTTTGAAGTGAAAGTGAGTGCACCTGAAGAGCTAATTATAATCTCTCATTTTATAAAAAAGGATTAAAAAACTACAGGTCAGTTAGGCCAGCATCCTGTTTAACAGTAAATGTTCCCCATGTTTCCGATCTAAATTCATTGCTAAAATAGGAGTAAACACATGGTGCAGAGTGGTTAATGGGAGTGCCATTAATTTTACAAGTATTGGACTTTAAACCAAAGTACTGGGCAATATTTTTTCAAATTTTAATATGGTGATGATGCTAGAGAAAAAGTTAAGGATTGTTGAAATTCATCCCAAGAGGACCATTGAAGTCCATACAAAATTTGCACTCCATCCAATAGTTGTTGAGATATTTCACTCTGAACCAAAGTAGTGGACCGACCCCATGAGACAACAGTTTCCTGATGCCTGAGAGTCCACAGACACTTACAATATATTTTAGTATTTGTACAGTACAGTAAATCTTTCAAAGGCAACTGTAAGTCTGAACATTGGCGTGTTGAATAAACACATCTGTGTTTCTCGTTTCTGGAACTGAAGTGGCATCCACTGCCTCGGACTGTTCCAGTATTCAGTCACACTGACGGATCACATCTCCCAGTGTCGGCTTTTATCCCCCTCAGCTAGTGAATGATGCATTTTGCGAGTCACACTGAGGAAATCTGGTGCTCATATTACACAGATTTATGCATCTGAAGACAAGCTTTATCTGAGATGTTTTGAAGAGCACAGACATGCTGAATGAGTTGCCCTTTCAATGAACACGAACCTGATGAAAGAAATGTCAGATTGTAATTTAGCTCGACTCTGTCGCAGACACAGACGGCACACATACACACACACACACACACACCCACACACGCACACACACATACACTCTCTCTTCCCATTCTCATCGAAAAGACTTTGGCAGATGGAGGCGTCTTTGTTTCGGCAGAAGTTTTCCAACCTTGAAAAAGCCACCACTCCTCAGTTTAATGAAGGCGAGCCACAACAGCGGTGTAGTAATGACTGGATTGTGTACAACATTATCCCTCCCCCTCCTGGACAGAGCCTTTGTGTTCACCGCAGGCTGAGCTTCTCCCACCACAGAGCAAGGGAGGGGAGAGAAAACAAGCGCGCCTCCCCAATGCTAACTCAATAATGACTTCCCACGGGGGAAAGAGAATACGGGGCAGTCTTTGAAGTGGCTGTGCTGCAGGAGGCTCTTCTGCCTGAGCCCTGCTACAGGAAGCTGTCACGTGGGTCTGACAGAGTCAAGGACCTAAACAGGCTTCCTGCAACCTACACACAGACATCAGCATCAGTCCAGATTACATGAGGCTCATCATATCCCCTAGTTGTTTAAGGAGATAGCTATTTGTGATTTGTGCAAAAAAAAGAAAAGTTGTGCAGGACTTGGGGGTCTTGGGGGTCATGTCGTGCCTGCCTTCAGTGACTCTGATACATGGAGACCACAACATTTCTGGACTCAGTTAACCAAAGAATGTTGTGGTTTTTGTTGTCACCAACCCAAACAGCTTGTGTGTTGACTTGACTATGCGTGGATATCAGCCATTGCTCATTCAAGATGAGTTGTCTGCAGCCCTCTTCTTGCATTTGTAATGCACAGACTGATTTGGAAACTCTGCCAACATGATTCATTTATGTGCTGCTGCATAAATTGTGAAATCAGCTGCCTCTACAAATACATTTAGCAGAATAAGGGATGGCAGTATTAGTAGGTTAGTTGACCAAGTTTGGTACAGAAGTACATGGTGCCCAGAGAATGTTTTCTATTGACTGGTCTAGCGCCACTATAACTTAGACATTTACAGTTCTGAGTGAAATGTCTTAAAAACTATGGTATAGGTTGCTTTTAAAATTATCACAGATATTTATGCTCACCTAAGGGTGAGTAGTAATACATTTTAATGAACCTTTAATTCCTCATCTTGGTGAAATGTCAATTTTTCAAATTCTCTGATTTATGGCCAAACACTTGCAAAACTAATGGCATTCCCATCAACCTCAGCTGCACTTTTTTTGCAACTGTTTGCATGCTAATATGCTTCATTCTAATGTTTTTAAACAAAAATGGTGATTTTCGTAAAACGGTTTTCTGCCCACTTTGTCTAAGTGGGTGTTGTGACAAAAATCAACCCTGTGCTATAACAATGTGTTGGTAAGAGCAAATTGGTTCAAAAACCAATAACATGTGAGATACAACCCAAGAAGTCATCAGGGAATTTGATGACCTCGCAGATGCACCAAATCTTTTGTCTTTTGTTGTAACAGTTGTGAGTTAAATCATAGAGAGACAGTTTTGATGTTGCAAAGAAACCCACCATGAGCTTGCATGTATGTAATAGCACAGGGCAGCAGCTTGCTGGATTACACTGTGTTATGTTGAAACAAAGGTTTGCCAGATGACCCTGCTTTGTTTTGCTGGCGCCCTCTGCATTGGCACTGCCCCATTGCACCAACAGCACGGCCTCATTCAGATGGATAAGATGTGTTTTTTCATGCAGGAGTAAAGTCGGTGTGACTGCAGTCTATTGAACTCTCACAGCTGACTGTGTGAAAGTAAAATCTTCTAGGCTAAGTCTGGCAGTATTCTTTATTTTCCGTAGTGTCAGTATATCCAAAGACAAGCAGTTTGTTTCTTAGTACTGTCTGTCTTTCTACCGTGGTTTTCGGGCACACTTGTGTTTGGTAGAAGTATCACTCTTAACACTCTTAATTAACCAACAAAAAAAGGGCTAAGAATCATTCAGGCTGTACCAAATAGTTTAACATTGTTCATAACATGGATATTTGTATTCTAAATAGACAACGGTTAAGTAGGACAGCCCAAAGCACCGACAGACTTTTGAAGCTTAGTCTAAAAAACCACAATAGAAGCTTCTTTTCAACAAATGATACATTTGGTACATTCCTGCAATTATATTACTCAAGAAATATTCATTAATAAAATAATTCAAGAATTCATTTGAAACGTTGTTAAATTAAATCAAAGAAGCAGCTAATTTAAACCAGACAGGTCAAAAAATCAAAAATGAGGTAATGGAACTGAGAAGAATAGACAAAAGAGCATGTGTGTCTGTGTGTGAGGGAGAGAGAGAGAAAAGACTCGTCCCTTGGTCCCAGAGTTTAATCCTTTTGGTAAATAAGTGGTTTGTTTGGTTTGTTTCCCCACAACCCAAAAAAAAGTTCAGTTTGAATCCAGTTCACAACCACCACCGTTGAGAGAAAGAGGCTCAAAAGTCAGCTCTAAATTTAACGCAGATCCCCACAAAGCTGCACCGAGACCTGGCAACTACCGGAGAAAGTCCATCTGGATAATACACACATTCATCAGATTGTTCCTCCTCTCGACTCCAGAGACAAGGCTTATGTTTTGCCACTAGTTGTACATTGCAGTGATAATGTATGGTGTGAGAAAATCCAGAGACACACTTGGACTTGCCTGACGGGTCATCAGTGTGCCACAAGCCCATCGTCTGGGAACCACTGCTCTGCCCTGACTGAAGCACTCAACCATTAGTTCGTGTTGAAGATGTATATTTTCATTGTACAGTGAAGGGTAAAAAATTTCCAACAACAGACACATTTCATAGGAAATGAAAGACGTGCTTTTCAGCAGCACCCAAAGCTCTGTGACTAAAACCAGGGGAGATTCTTCAGAATTCCTCTACATTCTAAGCTAGCAACTTGCCCTAACGTCTAAGCAGGAAAACTGACCTTGGCTACCGTATTATAACTGTGCCACTTTGTGAAAGAAAACTGGAAGAACAC
>JAPZDZ010000012.1:23306980-23317042 GCA_029783805.1 Acanthurus tennentii | reverse complement strand
AGAGAAAGAGGGAGAGCCAGCATTGACTATATTTGAGCATTGTGAGGAGAGATGAATGCAACTTAAATATTGTACCAACATTCATTTAAAAAAATGTTACTAAAATCAGTTGCTAACTGAGGTCTGAGTCATACAAGTTCTACCCACCTGTCCTTATTTAAATTAAAAGATAGAATGAATATTTTCATTCCCTTGAACTTGATACATCCATCCCTTACAGTCTGCACTGAGTTGTTGCGATACCAGCTCTTTCTACAGGTGTTGATAGAGAACACACAATTAACATGGTCTACAGTTGATCAACAGTTAGTAGCTTGTACTCCAGTGAGGCTTGAATTGCACCTTGTCCCCAACCAGCAGTAGGTCTGCGAGGTAACCATCGAGGTCTGATTTGTGCAGATGGGCAAGAATGTGTCTTAACAAGAGCTAAATGCTGGCTGTAGCATCAGCATGCAGAAGGAGGCCCATTCCGGGCCCCATCTAAGCACAGCCTAACGAACCTGTTGACCCAGTCCAACTCAGTAATGTAACATGATACCCAAGTAGGCTAAATCTAGCCTCTGCCACTCTGACTCTTAAACAAGAAAGCCCTCTGCTTTTTGCACCTGACCTCGTCTCTAATCTACAAGTCCAAGTAGCCCAAGTGCAGCTGCTGCATTCAGTGGCTGCGTCTTTGGTAATTGGAGAAGTGCTTGCAATAATATCCCCTGTGAGGTGCATACTATCATATTTAAATGTTTCTGGCATCTGAACCGGATCGCTGTGTGAACGTGACACTGTGTTGCTGTACATCAGTTTGCTTTGTGGTTGTGTTTGGTATGCACCTCTGTCAGCCCCAGGGCCCAGGGAGAAACCCTTAGGAGCCCTCTAAAGTTGATTGATAGTGGGGATCAGAGGAAGTCTTGAGGTACCTCAGTCTTCAACTGCTGTGCTGTTATCTGTGTTGCTCTGTTGTCAACCATTTCAAGTAGCTTCCATCTGTGCTTAATATAAAAGAACACATGGGTGTCTCTTACTTGTTAACAAAACGTGGCACTCCGACAAGATTAAATAAACTTACATGGTCTCCCCTTGAAGCTCAGACTGCTGAAAGGACATGGAACTAGAGCTACAGCTGGTATACTGTGTATACAGTAGTGTGAGATAAAGGACCCTATGAAATCCATTTTATTCATCTGTTGTATTTCTGATTCCATTTTTTTTACCCCGATTCCATTTTTTTACCACCAAACTTCATGTTTCCCTTTTTATTTCCCTTATTTTCTATTTTTTTTTTAAAAGAATTTTAGGAAGTTTTATCATCAGTGTATATTTTGGATGGATTAATGATATTCCATCAGTCCTGTAAAAAACATGTTAAAAATTAAATAAACATCAGGGATTTTGATGTAACACAAGATTGCAGTATTTTTTTTTATGAAACTGATCTTCTGCAGGGCTTCCATATTCAAGAGTCTATTCAAAACCTGGGACCTGCATTTTAATGCAATATCCTGGGGTCTTTTAACATTATACGTAACACACCCAACTAGGTTAAGAAGACTAGGTTATGACAAGATAATGCTGTTCATGATAGAAGTGCTTTGTGTGTGTGTGTGCATGCGTGTGTGTGCATGTGTGTGTGTGTGTGTGTGGGGGGGTTTGTGTGTGTCTGTACTGGTAACTTATAACATTTCATGAAGCAAGTGGGCTGGGAAATAAGGTGAAAAGAAACACAAGAGTCATAACAGGAAAGCAGATTTAAAATAAGACACATTTGTCATTCCTTATTACTGGGATAGCAAGTGGACTTATAAGCTGAAATAACAAGCGGATTAGTCCTGATTTTTAAAATAATCAAGTGAGGAATAACAGAACATCTGGATTTATGTGACTAGCTTTGTTGGGGAAGACGATGGTTGGTTTTTAGCTAATACAGTTACTGTCGGTAAGGACAAAATAATACTTGGTAGTAGCAATCAGTTCTGAAGTTGGTGTATGTATCATTTTTTCAATAGAATATCTAACTTTAAGCTCATAACTCAGAAGTCTCTAACAAATTTGCTTCTTTCATCTGCAGATGTGGGTGCAATTATGAGAGTTTCTTGAAGTGATGAGCTCTTGCTTGGCACTGCCTCCCCCTCTGTCTCAAAGGCATCTTTGACCTGACCATGGGTGTGTGATTGGAAAACATGGCATGACATTGATTAGTTTTTTTCTTTAAATTTGTCTTAGATGTGGCAAAAATGCTTATGAGTAAACTTAAGTTTTAAAAAATTACTCCCACATTTTGACAACTGATAGTTTGTGTATAATACAAATTTCTGTTTTTTTTTTTTTAATCTTATACGAGACCGGGTTTTCCCTTTTAATAGTCAATACATATATTTACATATTGTTAGAAAAAGTTGAATAATTGCACTAGTCATAACTAAAACAAGACTTTTAAAATACTTATGTAAGTCTTCCTAAAATTGCACTGAATTAATTTTTTTAAAATCAGACCAACACACCCAGATGGAAATTGATTTACTTAACCAGGGAAAGACTAAGGATGCTCATAAGGCTTAATGCAAACAATGCTACCAAGTGATGGCGACTAGGTTGAGCAGCAAACTTGTTAAAGCAAACTTAAGGACTCTCCAGTGTCTTGTTTAGTAAAGCTCCTATTTTTACATTATTGAAATCATTCTATCATTAACGTTAACCCAGCCAGTGGCTCACTTAAATAATATCTTTTTTTTTCTTAAGCCATTAACCAACAGCCGCATTAGCCATTTGTTATGTTATCATTAAGCTAGTGACTAGCAGCTGTGGCTGAAAATATCATAATATGTCTAATGTTAATGTGCAAGCTAGCTAGCTTCCTGTTTTTTGCACTACCTCAGACAACCTAAAAATATTGTTGTCATTGATATCTTCGGTAAGGTTGCTAAGTTTTTTGTTTTGTACTATCTGAGACTACTTAAAAAATAATGTTGCCATTATTGTTTGCAATGTTCTTTCTTTATTAAAAAGATTTTTTGTGCCTCTTAAAAATTTGATCTTTTTTCCCCTGGACTATAGAATCAATTTTATTTTTGAGTATTTTCCTGGGTACAATACATACGTCTGTACTACACAACTGCACCATATGCCATATACAGTGACCTTCCCACTGCTTTTGTGGTGCAGTCTACAACCCCTGGTGTAAACTTAATTGGATAAATTGTTTTCAGTGTCACACAACCCCCGTAAAATTACTCGTTCCACTTCAAAAGTTCAATCCATTTACTTTTGAAAGTCCAAAGAGCCTCTCAACTATTTTGTGCCCATTTAAGTTTATAGAGAGCTAACACAAAGGCAGTCTCATTTTTCCTAGGATGATGAAGTCATGATCCACCCTCCTCCAACTCTGATTGGCTTACCTGATCCTCTTACCCTGACCCTTACAAATCTTACAATGTCAAGTACAAGCCAATCAGTGGCAGAATAGGGCAGGTCATGACTTTGCCATCCTAAGGGGAAAAAAACCAAAACAAAACTGACAACCAGGATCAGGCAAGGGGGTCACATTGTCACATTTGCCTGGCTGCCTGGCAGGTTCATAGTAGTGTAGTGTTTACTTAAAGACACAGTTAATGTAGATAGAAAAGTTAAAAGACACTTTTAATGTAGATAGAGAAGTTAAAAGAGAAAATTGATAAATTTTCACATTATTTTTTGTCAGTTTATCTAAATGTGTGGAGTTCTGGTTATTGAGTAAATTGCAGATGGTCTACATTAAAATGACATGTAGGGTTTTATGGCTATGAAATGGATGTTCTCTGTGTATATATGCCACCAGACTGTTGTTTTACACCACACAGCTTTTATTGTACTTAGTTAACAGATGATGCCAAGCTCTGGTGATGATTTATCGTTTTTTTGTATATTCTTGTATTGACTAATCAATGTTGTGTGCTAATATTGTCACAAGTACGGAGGTCGTGTGCGTGTGTGTGTGCGTGTATGTGTGTGTGTGTCTGTCTTTGTGTCCCTGTGTGTCTCTGTGTGTGCTTTTTTCTGTCACAGCGTTGGAATAGTCTTTTTAATCCGTGTATCCTACCACTGTCACATTAAGGCAAATTGTCTAGGATAATGGAATTACATAAGAGAGACATGCTGGTGCTCAATTTATATCTGCACGTCCTCACCCATCCCCTGCCCCCACAGTAGCCCCCACTCAGAGGAAACTGCTTTTGCTTATCCAACATTATCAGCATCTGCACTAAAACCCTAAGCATGCGCGGGTAGCCCTAATCTTTACATGTTAATTGCCGGATTTAAAAGTTCTTAATTACTTCATGGGATTTGGCATAGTGTGAGTGATTAAATACAGTAGCCAATTTGGCAATCTGACAAAAAAGGAAAATGTTGAGAGCTGTTGAATTTAAGCTCCTCCCACTCAACAAAAAGATGAGGCCAGCAAATGAATCTGACAGTGAGGGAGTGAGGAGTCTCAGAGAAAATAGAGAAGAGGCATATGAGGACAGGGAGAGGTAGTAACAGAGTTACTGTGAAGTCAGAGCTAGCTGAAGGAGTGAAGAGAAGAAGAGGGCAAGAGAGGACAGGGGGAAAACAGAACAGAGAAGGGACGGAGAGGATTGTAGCGTCTGGATATTCTGTGTGTGTGTGTTGAAGGAAGGGGGGCATGGATGGCTGCAAGGGGGATGTGCTCACTCAACCAAGAGTCTCTAGGGGCTAAAGCAGAGCAAAGCACATCATTACCCAGGGAAGGAGAGAGTTAGACTGGACAGGGTCTTCTGTTTCTACCAGCACCATCATCCATGCATGGGAAAAGAACAGGACCATTTGACATGTCATTCGTTTCAGATGAGATCAAGAGTAAAATATAGGAAAAGAAAGTGGAAATAACTTGAGGTGAGATCATTCTCAGAGTCACAGGTTGTGATCCTGTAGCACTTTCTCTAAAAATAATGGACAGGGTATAGACAAAATTGCATTTAAACCTCTTGTAGATGCTTTACCTTTGTCATGTTGGTGTATTATTTTCTGACATGATGTTTTTGTTTGCTTGTTTGATGATGTTCTTGTGCAGAACACCAGAATCTGTTGTGATGCTGCAATGCCTTTGGCAGTGCTGCCTGACCATTTGTAGAGTAAATTCAAACCAGGATCTTGTTATACAAAGGCAAAACGGCAAAGGATAACGGGACAGCCGCAAGATGGGGTAATCGGGTCTACTTGACTGATTACTTGCGTGCACCAGAGACAAAAGGCAGTAGCTAGGGTGAAGGGAGGTGAAAAACACCTCCATGAAGCTGGTGGGAAATAGGGTGGTGAAGGTGCGGTCCATTGCAGAGAGAGATAAAGACAGTCGTGGAAAAGACAGAGAGAATGAATGATGGGGGGGGTAACAGAGAGGAGGAAAACAAATGAGTGATACTGAACAATGTGACACATACCTATAGGAGGCCGGTATGTGCTTTAGTGCCAGTGACTTGCTGTCAGTCTGCCCGATGCCAGGCATCTTGTAACCTGAAAGGTCAAGCATTGACAATGATGAAGTAACATTAACATATTAGGTGACTCAAACTTGAACATTTCTTCTTTTAATTTCTCTGCCAGATCTCTCTCTCATCATTTTAATGTCTGTCCCATTCAAACTTGAATGAAACACAGTCTTTCTGCCTTTTTAAAAAAAAATTAAAAAAGGGATTCCCTTTTATTTCTTTCTTTTTCCAAAATGTATAGCTGTGTACGATGTTAATTCTGTCATTGTCTCTCTTGTGTTTCATATGACATACCCTTTCTAAAAACTAACAATGGCATTAAATGTCAAAAACAATCTACTACCGGGTCTGTCTCTCACATGGCAGTTGATACCTCTCTCACTCACCGTGAGGGAGGTATTAACATGGGGTCAGTCTCTAAATCAACACTTGATAACAGTAGCTATACATTAATGCTAGAAAATTAGGTAAGCATGCTGTAAAGTACTAAGCTGCAACATTGACTTTCAGGTTAAATGTTTGCTTCCTGATAAATGTTGAAAAATATTTTGGATTAGCTATTGAATTAGCTGTCTAATATATATTTTTTTTAATTTCCAGGCTTCAGCCGTTGCTACTTTGGCAGCTGAAGCCTGGCAGGGCAGAGTCAGAGAGGGATGAGGGATAGAGCAATGACAAAAGAGATGTAGGAAAGGGAGAGAGGGAGTAACCAGTTTGCTTAGAAGTTACAGGTGAATACTTGAATACTTAATTGTATATGATATTGTAAAATCATTTAAGAATGTGTGGGGTGTGCATATGCATCCCTGACCCAAGCTCTCCTGTCCCAAATTTTATCCAATCTCATCAGCCCACCATCATGACTGACTGTTGAGCCCTTTTGCTGATTTTGTGAAATATGTGAGGTGTTGATGCCCTCTGGAAGCCTGCTGTGCATACAGCTCCTCTACAATCATTTGATGGAAAAATTGTCGGGTGTGATCCACACACACCCACAAGGAATGCAAGGTGGAGTGGATGGAGGGGGAGAAGTGACAGTAACTTTAAGTCTTCTAAGTCTTGCCTTAAAGGGACATATGAGGGGATGAATGCCTGATTCCTTGGTGGGCAGTGGAAATAAATTGAGAATTTCTTTGGCCCAAGGCTTCTCTTCAGGTGGTATCTTTATTCTGTGTGGAAATCAGATGTTTTCACGTCTTTGTCTCTCCAATTTGCAACATTGCAGGTCTGTCTTGATTTAGCTGTTAATTGCTGCAAGCTTTTTAATGAGATGGTTATGAATCACACCAACAGGTTTGGGTGTAATATGTAATCCTTTAGTCTACAAAAAATGATAAAATCTAGTCTGAATACTTTTGAATTACTTTTGGATGACAAAAATTTGAGACTTGTGTTACTTTGTGTATTCCACATGTAGGATGCTGTTGCTTTTGTGCAATTTTTGTTAGCACAAGTTTTTAATTAAAGGCCACATGGAGAACTTTGCTTTCACAACTCTGGAGAAATGTTCAAAATGCTCAATTTTAGTTTTCAATCTCAGTGAAAAGGAATGAATACTAATGTTATTCATCTATCAAGGTTAAACATTTTTTTAAAAAACAGTAAAATCACCTTTTACATCTGCAACCAGTTTTGGCATTGTCAAACTGTTAGGGGTAAAATTTTTCACATTTTAATTAAACAGTACCATAAATGGTTATTTAGTTGTTAAAATAACTGCTATTTAAGGTTTTTCAGTTGATTCAGTGTCTCAGCTCACTTAAGTATTAGAGACGGGCATCTCAAGCCAAAATACTAGTTGATAATCATGGGAAACAAGTTGACCAGCAGTACAAACTTCAAACTAATGATTTACTTTAAATATCAGTAGTAGATCTGCTGTTAAATGATGGATGGACAAACTGTACTGGTATTAATGCTCTTGTCTCAAGTCATCTTGCACAGGCACAGCATTTTTTTTTCATCCTGTTGAACTGTTTCAGAATACTTTTGTTTGTTGTCAGACCCATAATGGGGTCCTGCTCTTTCCAGACATACTGAAGTCTTTCTAGAAACATTGTCCAACATTCAACGGCAGAACAATAGAGCATACAGATAGATATCCCCTGACTGGTTACCAAATATGAAGCAGCAGCATAGGCAGGCAGCGCTGGGCTCTGCTCCATCACCCTCTGTACTGGAACAGGCATCACATATTTTTTACATAGTGATCAAGGCATACACCAAGTGTTGACTCAGTTAAGTGCATGTCGATCATTGATTACATGGCTGTCACAGAGAGATGCTGTGATCAAACTTAAGCCCGGTGGCATTCTCACATGCCAGATCTGAGAGATGTGCTCCAGGCAGAGGCTGTGGTGGTCTCTCTGTCCTGTGCTGGGGGGAAACCAGGTCATTGCTGAATGCATATGAATTGAGGATTCATGTTTCTGAACAACTTTGCACATCACTGAGGACAAGGACCCCACATTTGTACTGCATAGATGTAGTTATTTACAAGGTCTGAATGAGAGAGTGGGTGGCGTTAAGTAGTTTAAGCTCTTTAGTGGGCTGTCCATAGTTGAAGAATACTGTTGTCTGTTGGCCGTCTCACTCTCTCTCTCTCTCCTCTTCGCTCAGCTGTCTGCCATAGCATTCACTCAGCCTGGCAGGAAATAATTGCTTGTCCTCCACACAGCACTTCAAATAAAAGAGCTGTGTTAATGAGGGCTTTCCTGCGCCTCTCTCTCACTCTATCACACTCACCATCACTTGCTCAGTCTCTTCATTACTCTGGCTCTCCATGAAGTGCTCGGGCTCATTGTTTTTGCTTTCTCTAGAAAGAGTTCCCTCTGCAACAGCAGCTTCATCTTTCGTTCTAGGCTTGCACTGTCATCTGCTCCTGGCCAGCAAGAGCACCAGCTGAGCAGAGGTGTGTCTTTGGTTCAGGCCAAGTGGAGCGGTCTAACTATGGGTGTCACTCCGACTGAATTAGGAGCTTTTAAGCACGATGATAGTTATTTCAGGGCATCCTGTGGAGGGAGTCTCCCTTACTCCTCCTTCCCCCAGACGGTGGAATTTAGGGGCAAGCATAGGAGGAGCTGTCAATCATGGCCTATTGTAGTGGGAAGAGGAGATAATAAGCTGTGAGCCCTCACAGTGGGAAATGATTCGACAGCAGGCTTTACACACTTGACACACACACTCACTCACACGCACACACACAGACATACACTGATTCACAAGGAATTTATTGGCAGCAGTTGGAGGTTGCAGCAATTTCTGCAATCAGTCTTTGTCAGATGACGTGTATCTGGCTTTAACCTGAGTGCATTTTGGGTTCAACCATTTCTTTGGAGATATCCTGTGGTCAAGTCAATGTGGTGTAGTCAAGGGTAGGGGATATTCCTTACAAGTAATGTTCCTGACATTTCAAAGGAAGCTGAAACTTGTAGTAGTCATGCAGTCCGAAAGTCAGAACAGACATAACACACAAAAATTTGTGCAAAATTCCATTTAGAAGTTAAAACATTGTCTAAAAAAATATTTTTTAAAAATTATTTTACAAAGCCATTTAAAACTATTAACAACATCCCTCAGTAACCACTTTTTTTTAAAAAATTCTGCTCAAATGTGTGGTACTCTGCATCCTGCATTTTGAACTTTTGGATTAACTCAGTTTTTGTTTAAATAATTTAATATCAATCACAAAATCTCATTAAAATGTGTTATGCCTTCCCCATGGAAGTCTGACAGGGTCTGAATTTAACACTTACCAAACAAAAGCAGTAGATTTTCCATTTCCATCTCAAACAGTCATCCATGACAGTGGAGGTTATATGTTTGTATCAAAGTAGTCAGGAAAATTAAAACTTTTTTAAGAGTTTCTACTGCACTATGGTGTCATTAATGAATGTACTTTTTCTTTTTTCCTCAGTGTCAGAGTTTCATATGCAAATGGACAGCAGACTTTATGGTGCATTTACTTGCACCTCATAAACTCCAAAATCTACATTGCTTTTTATGGCAAAGTACATGGATGCCAACAGGGGATTTTTGTGAAGCATTGATTGCACAGTGTAAACACAGGAAACTATATAAGTATCCCAATAAGGTTGTTTAAAGTGGTGAGGTTTAACTTTTTAAAATAGTTCTTAGTTGTAATACTTAGGCTTACACCGGCCATTACTTTCCAGTTCTTTCACTACAAAATTTTCAGTAATTAATTACAAAATCATAATAATATGTTATTCATTTATCATTTCCATAATATATTTTAATTCTTAATGTAAAAAAACACCATATTCAATAATTCACAAGTTTGTTAAGTTCCCTGTAAAACCTAAAAAGTATTGGTTCTCTTAGAATCTCTTTCAAATCAAAGCACAATTGGAATTGTAACTGAAGCATCCCTAATGAAAGTAATATTGGATCATTGAAATTGGTCATTGAATTAAATCTAGAGCTGGTGAATTTTAATCAGTTTGTTTTTGAAAATCAGTGGCAATACCCAGTACTTGGATAAGTAATGAATACTGTATTTACAAAGCACATCTGACTACTGAGACATAGCAATGTAATGGAATGGTATTAAGGTTTGACTATGCAA
>JAPZDZ010000012.1:23287970-23306880 GCA_029783805.1 Acanthurus tennentii | reverse complement strand
AAGGCAGATATGCCCCTGCATTGCATAATACAAGGTAAGATTGATCATTGACTATGTTTACTCTTTTACTCTGATTGTATCCAGTCTAAAAACCCAAAGAGGACAAAAGTCAAAACACCTTAATCAGAATCATTAAACCTACTGAAATATTTCTTATCCATGTAAAAGTCCCTGGCATCCTTGATGATTTTGTTTCAGTACATTATTCATTATTTAATTTGACAGCGTAATGTGTGGGCAACTCACTTAAAATCTCTTGACTGTTGCTTTATTTTGGTGACAAAGCAAACAACAAAAAATGTGTGCGACTGACAAACACAGGTTAGACCTTGGGGTTCATTCCTGCTCTTGCTGCCAGAATAATTTCCAATCGTCCTAAGAATTAAAGATGGTAATTATTTGATTTGAATATTTAATAAGTTATATGGCTCGGTTTCTGCAATGTTGTAGTTTTGTCAGTACATTCTCTACTCCACAACATAGACAAGTTCTTAAAATTTGAACTATATTTTATTTAAAATATGAACTTTATTTTTAACAATAGGCATATATTTCCAGCTGTTCAGGGCCATCCACCAATATTTAATAAATTAAAGTGACTCATATGTAAAGTGTCTTGCAGGCTCGTTAGCCTTGATAATTAGCCACAGTGTGCGTCGCGATGCAAAGCCATGATGGGTGGTCAGTAAATAAATAATGTGGCATAGAGAGCGTAGGCTCTGTCATGCCAGCAGCAACTCATGGCTTACTTACAGCTGGCACTGAATCACTGCTTAACTACCAGGGCTGCTTCTGCTGCTGCTGACACAAATCCCAGGCTCTGACCAGGGCTTCAACTCTGCAACAGGCAAGAGGCGTGGAGCTTATCAATCAATCACTCATTCACCACCCCCATGGATAACAGCTTTCATTGCCAAACAAAATGATTTCTGATCCGGATGGATGCTGTCTGCTTTCACAATCTGTTTACTCATTGCTGTGGGTTAGAGATTTATTTTTCGCAACTGGTATATGTGGGTGTGCACATGTCATCATTGCAGCTTTGCTCATTGCTGTTGCCTCACATAGCTAAAGCTGCCCCCCACCCCCAGAAAAACTTGAAGTCTTGACACACTTTCTGAAGCTGTCCTATATGACCTCCGTTATGTGCGTTGACAACCTGGGATTGTTCAAATAATTTAAATTTTTATGTTTTAATTATTATAAATAGCCCATTTAATAACACTTAAAAAAAAAACAATTACAAATCATGTAATACAGAAAACAAACTTATTACGTTTTAACAAATGCATGGGAAGAAAAGGTGAACAGAGACACCAACCATGTACAACAGAAGGCTTATATGTGTTTATTGATAGTGTTTTGGTGTGGGAGATGCCCAGAGTGTTCTAATCTGTCGTAATGATGGACAGTCCTAAAATAATCTATCAATGACAAAAAACATTTGGTTAAAGGGACCTCTAGTTCTCACATACAGGAAGCACTTTGTTGAGCGTAGGGAAGGAGCGGCGCCCAGGTAGAGCAAGCAGGAGGCATGACAGATTTTGTTTATTGTTCATCAGCAATGGTGGATGTGGCTACTTATTCTTCTTAAATGATGACTGTTTTTTGAGATGGTATCAAGGCTAAGTTTATCTGGACAAATCAGGAGGGAGAAGCTATATACTTTAAAGCAGGAAAGAGTATGAGGCAGCTCTGGACAATCACCTCCTCTGCTCACACATGGGCTCAATCGCACATTACACAGAATTAGGATCGAGAGCTACACGATTAAAATCCAGGCCAGTGGTTTGACATTTACTTTGATAAATTATTGATGTGTCATGCCAGGTGAGAAAGCTTTTGTTTTAATTAGTAATCAACCTAATCACTTATGCATTTCTAAGTATTACTGACCGTAGTCAGACTTTTCCAACTACTATAAATAGGTGCCCTAATTCTCAACATGAGAAGCAATTACTTTAGATTGAAATGGAATTCAAATCAATTTGATGGAGACCAAAGAGGGCTGGAAATTAGTAGGGTCAGTAGGATTAGAAAAAAAAACCCATCCAATGTCAGCCTTTAACCCTTGTCCACTTTAGTCCCCTAGAGGGTCTCACACAAGTTCAGCAGGTAAAAAAAAGCCTTCAGAACACTAAGGCTGCTAATGGATACGGGATCAACAGCCCAGGGTTCCTCAGCATTTCCCCAGAGCTGTTATATTGATTGGAGTGTAGTGCGAGCATTGTGACATGATGCTCTATTATGCCCCGAATGATTGCCTTCTGATCGGCTGCATGGCCCCCACTCCCCCATCAAGCAGTCTATCTGTAAGAGCAGGAGGAGATTTATTGAGCTTGATGGGGTAGTAGAGAAAAAAGTTACAAAAGAATTGGACTGTTAAGAGCTTAAAAGTACTTGGCTACTAAAAGATAGAGGGACTGAGGGAGTGGTGTGTCCTTTGTGAGAGATGTGCGAGGATGGAAGTGCTGAAACAAGAATAATTGAAAATTGAAACCCTGATTCTAACCACTTAAGCAGCAGTCTAAAAACCACTCTCCACAGCAGGCCACTGAAATCCGTGTCATCAGTCTGATACACTATCAAGCAGCTTCTGTTTTTGCCAAATGCATTTGCTCTGACACCCATTTCATTAAAACCTATTCCCAGGGCAAAGCTAAAAACATTTGTTTTCACTGTTTCCAGCAACAACACGTGTTTATCTGGCCCAGTGCTTCCACCAACAGAGTTTCTACAACTTTTTAGACTGCCTACTTGACCACGGGTCTTAAAAACACAGTCCTGAGTATGAAGAGACCTCTCCACTCCAAGGATATCACAAAAAACTCTATTGCCAAGACTAGGATTTGGAAGGGTTTGGAAGAGTTTGGTATACACAGCTAGCCAGTATAACTTGTTGTGTCCCTGTTGAAAGGCCCTCTGAGCAACCATCTAGCCGTGCCAGGCTGTTTGTTTGCACGCTAAGCTTTTCAAGTGCGTGTTTGTGTGAGCGAGTGTACTTGTGGTTTACTTCTCACCATGCTCGTCCAGTACTGGCCTGTGATTATCCATGCTGCTGGCTGCAGTTTGGTCTCGGTTGAGTCTGGAAGGCTGCAGTCATCCCTCCGTCTCCTGCGGGTCCTCTGCTTCTCCCCAGATGCTGCCAGCTGGTGTCCATTATGCTGCAGGTGTGTGTGCTGGCTCAGGCAGTCAGATTTTGGGTTAGCATTTTGCCTCACAAGTTCAGCCCCTGCTCAGCCACACAGCTGAATGAAGCAAAATGCTGGTGTTGTGGTATGTGTGTTTGTAAAAACTCAGTTGTGAAACCCCACCATGGATTGTTTACAGAAAAGAATGGTAACATGTGAATTGATGGAAATTGCTGTTGCTGCTGACATGCATCTTTACTGTTTTTATTGATTTTGCTGAATGAGAAAAATCAAACTCAAGATAGTTATGGTTTGTGTTTTGAATATGTGTTAAAAAGGAGACAGAGAAGCTTGATGTCTACTGGTTAGCTGAGTGAGCGGGGCAGCTACACCATGTCCAACTGAATCGCAGTCTGTGACAAATGGGGCCAGCCCTGCAGTAATCTGATTAGAGGACCTAAGTGACGTGCTGCAAATGTCCCACCTTGTGATCCTGTGCATTCATTTTATTACAGCCGTGAGCTAATGAGATTAGCCCTCAAAGAGAGCTGTGCCTCCAGGAAGCGGCTGCATAGACCTACCTCTGCAGTGGCTTGGAGCCACAGCCCTGTTCCCCTGCTGGCCTCTAGGTTCAGTCACCTCTCTTTGTCAGCAGTGGCGTCACTATGTTGGTGCATAGCCAGAGTCGGCTCACAGCTCTACTACGAGGCTAATCCATGTTTGTGCCTTGGATCTCCTCCACAGGAAACCCAGGATCAACTCTCAGCTGGTTGCCCAGCAGGTGGCTCAGCAGTACCCTATGCCTCCCCCACCCAAGAAGGAGCGAAGGGAGAGAAGCGAACGCGCAGACAAGGAGCGCCCGGATGGTGAAGGAGAGCGTGCCAACACAGAGGGACGCCCAGAGGGTGAGCGTCCAGAAAGGGTGAAGCCAGAGGGAGACAATATTGAGAAGGAAAAGAGTGACAAGGACCAGCCAATCAAAGACAAACCCGACACAGAGAAGGACATCAGCCCAGCCATCACGAAGAAGCCTAGCAGCAAAAAGACCAGGTCAGTGAACATGTCAAAGCATCGCTTGATTATCTGCATGTTGTCTGTGCAAGTATCATACTCATAAGTATGTTTCTTTTTCCTTCCAGACCCAAATCAGACAACCATCAGAGCTCACCCAATGACAAACACAGCATACAATCTAGTGGCAAATCAGCAACCAAGACCAACAAGAACTCTCACATTTCCAGGTGTGGCACTCTTTCATACTCTCTCTTCAGCATAACACATGGTTTCACATCTATGAATACTCAGCACATCTTTTTTTGAAATACAAAGAACCAAAAAGAAAAAAACAACATGAAGCACACGGCTAGTGGGAAACCTCAAGTGATTCACAAATGATCTTATACAGTAAACACCCACTCTCGCTTTATATATACTTGTTCTGACTGTTCATGTGTCACCCAAAGAATTGAGCAATTTAGTGTAACCACCCCCACAGTGCTAGCAACCCTCCCCCTTGTTGTTGCTGAGAAACACATATTGTGATTGTCATTTCTAGTTAATAACATAAGTTTTGTTTTGTATTTTTTCTGTCTGTGTTCTTCAGGCCCAAACTGAAGAACATTGATCGGAGCACTGCTCAGCAGTTGGCTATCACCGTAGGGAATGTCACAGTGATCATAACAGACTTTAAGGAGAAGACCCGCTCCTCCTCCACATCCTCGTCCACCATCACGTCCAGCGCAGGTTCTGAACAACAGCACCAGAGCTCCGGCTCCGAGAGCATGGACAAGGGCTCGTCGCGTGCCTCCACACCCAAAGGGGATCTCTCTGTGGGGCACGACGAGTCGTTCTGAGGCCCCGTCCCTGTGCCCCCCCCATCCTCACTCTGTTCCACGCCCCTTTTTCCCCACATTTCTGGACACTATGGATCCCATAGGGGGAGAGATTTCACCTTTCCCATTGCTGCCCTGCCTCCATTCCATGACCAACCCTGGATGCCAGCAGGAGCTGGCTGGCTGAGAGGAACAGTGAGATGTGCCTGCTGGAGAAACAAACACCATGCAGGGGGAATTTCCCTCAGCGGTGGCGCAGGCAAGGAGAGCTGGGCTTCAAGGGATAAAGTCCCCGTTCCTAACCTCCCCTACGGTAGCATCCAGACACTTGTATGTATTGTTTTATATTTGTATGTGGATGTGAGGCCAAGTCGACAATTTTTTTTTTGTTTTTGTAAAGAAGAATTCTCTGCTGGGCACAATAACCACCATCATTTCAATAACTATTATTACCCTTATTTATTACCTGTTGCACCTGTATACCTTGATGTTCTCCCTTTTATGTTGACGCTTTGCTGTGTAGCTCTGCCGATCGATCATTCCTTCAGTGTTTTTATTACAGTTTGAAAATGATAGGACAAGACTCAAGATACACACCCACACTCAAACACACACAAAAACAAACACACACACACACTGGTGCTAGATACACTGTGAAGCGGTTTTGCAGATCTGAGATTGCCCATTCACTCAATGTGACAAATTGCTGATGAATTAAATTTTCATTCACTCTCCAACAACACTGTCTCACTCTGAACACTGTCAGGACCTCTGTCCGGTCTGTTTACTCGTTCTGTACAGGTCAGTGTGCATCAGAAGAAGGTCACTTGAAGTTCACACACCTGACTTTTTCAACTAGATTTTCAACAATGATTTATGTAGTATGCTATAGCAAATCTCTTATACAGTATCTTATGTCCTTAACTGTACAGTGTAGGATGTTGTGTAAAACACTAAAAGCTGTTGATATTTTCTGCATTCCGTACTTCGATATTGAGTTTTTTGGCTGAAGGTAAAGCAGTCCTCTCAGCTCTCGAGCCAGAACTGAACTGAACTGAAGGATGGTTACAAACAGTTCCACTTGGTAAAACCATATCGAACTGTAAAATAGGCCTGTTGTGTCAAGCTGTTGTGATTCGATTTCATTTCTTTTGTTATAGTCCTGACGACAACTTTGAATCTCCATCCTCTCAACCTAAAAACAAGTGCAAAGACATTATTGATTTGCAAAGATTGACAATTCAATTGACTTGTAATTTTTTTTTGTTATTAATTTAAGACTTCTGTCACTGAAGGCATAAAATATTGCAGTAGTTGATAGAACACATTTGCTCTTTCAATTTTTAGAACAGCAAGGCTTATTTAAGGGTTTTAATTCACTTTTACCTTAGCTGACACTAGACCAACATAATTTCCTTTTTAACTGTATGAAATTGTATAAAGAATAAATGTGTATATGATATCTTAGTTTTATTTATTAAAGGACCAAAGGAATTTCATAATGACATGATAAATAGACAGATAAATAACAATTTGAAATGCAACTATCTAATGTGTGAGATAAATAACAGTTTAAATAAAGACTAATATAATCCATGTAAATGGTGTTCTTATTGTCCACTTGTCTCTGTGCACGGCCAAATTGGGACAGAGAACTTTGAATACTGTGGGTTGAGTTGAAGAACACAAACATCTCTATACCCAGTGATGGATCAGGCCTCACTGTGCAGCCAATGAGAGGCAGACTGGGTGCAGGAGTGTAGCAGAGAAGAGTTCTGGGTCTGCTGGGTTAAAGCTGTTGGCTTTAGTAGGCCCCCTCTTCACTCTGCAGAACTACTACAGTACTTATAGCTTCCCTAACAGAAGCTCCAACTCACCAATTGAGCCGCTCCCAAGAGCAAACTAAAACCAGGTTAGGTGAGTTTAACACGTCCCAAAAACTCTGGATCTAAGGGGTATGTTTGATCTGTCGACTAAAAGCTTTGCAGATTCACATGTAGGGACGATAATTATCCGTGTTGTGGGCAATGTTTGAAGCCCAAGAGATGTGTTATGTTCTTTTTTTTCTGCTCTTAGGCTGTGGTTAATATGTAATTATGTACTTTATTGCATACAAATATGGAATCAGTGTTCAAAGTGAGGAAAAGCAATGTGAATAGAACTAAAAAAGTGGGACTGTTGGGTCAGAGGGGAAAAAATGCTTTGTCCAATTTTTAATGAAAATAAAAGCCTGCTTTGTAATGCAATCTATTAGAAATGGGCCTAAAAAGCCATCTTTTCACCTGCCTTATCTGCAACCACATTCACTTGACTGAGTACTTCAACAGAAAGGATTAATTGTTAAATTATTGACAAATGGCCATTTGCTGAGTATATGAATTATTGCTTGTATATAGAATTTTAAAAGGTGCAAAAGCAAACACTATGAATAATGGCATTGGAGCTGAAGTCTTTTGTTTCCTGTTTCCTTTCCGCGCAAGCAGTTCTGTTCTTGTGTGCGACCAGTAACCTTAATTTACTGTGTAAAGATGGTTACATTTTTTAGCTTTGTTTGTCAGAGACCCAAATATAGAAGGCTTGTTTACTGACTGTATAACCTTAACCGTAAATTTCCAATTAAGTGTATTATACGAACTCATTTCTTCCTATAACAATGTCTTGTACAATGCTTTTAAAGTTATTGCTCGGTTTAAAAAAGAAAAAAAGGAAAAAAAAATGTTCTAGGGACAGTACAATAATCCATTCTTTGTTTAATCCAGTTTTAGTTTTTCTCTTTTTTTTTTTTTTTTAACTTATAGCTGACGTGTCATTGTTTCCCCTTGTGAAATGGTCACATTATGTTCCTGTTGTGGAAATGTACGCAGCATTTTCAGCGGATCACGGCTCCTTGTCTAGCTTATAATGTTAAAATAATACATGTTTCTGGCATGTGCACGACTTTGCGCTTATAGGCTAACCTGATCATTTTCCTCCGCTTCAAATAGAAATGTCTATTTATGAATTTTGCTTGTAGTTTTTCACAAATAAAATTGTTAAAGTTACCTATTTCCCGGCTGCTTTGTGTCCTTTATTGATGCTGTTTAATGTATTTATATATATGCAAGTTGAGTCTTTGGTTGCCTTGTGCTGTGAGATAACAGGAAGTGTGTTTGAATCTGAGATGGCAGACAACTGATTTAAAAGTGCTGCAGAGTGTGTTCATTGTAAAGAAAGCCTCCACAGTGCAGTGACACATGACATGAGTTAGCCCTCACACTGACAGCAGCTTTCAATCATGTCTCCCTCCAGAGGCTGGTTAGCAGCCCACTTATCTGCCACACAAAAACTCCAGCCAATGATTCCCCTGTTGCCGCTGATAATCTCTAAAGATCGCCAGAGCATAGTTGACATTCATTTGTTTTAAAAGCAGATTTTGCTTAAGTAATGAGATTTTTCACTGTAGAATTGTTGCTATTTCATGTTCCTCTGAGTTAATCATTAATACACTTTATGTGTTTCACTAAGTTCCCTTTTACGCTGGTGTGAAAAAGTTTTGTGCCTAAACATTTTGAAACTTTTTTTAATCTATGTATCGATGTTTGATTACTTTTTCCCTCAGGATTTTATTAATCAGTATTATAAAATAAGGAAGTTTGATGAAAACCAAATATTTTCCACAAATTAATAATGAATTAGAGATCATCTTAGTGAGTATTCAAAAACAGATTTGACCTTTTGACCTTTGCAATATACATATGAAATACAAACTAGGGCCAAAAAGTAGCCTATATGTAATTGCTTTGAGTTTTAATGTTTAATGTGTCTCCCCGAAGTCCCAACATTTGCAAAATGATTCACTGATGTTTATATTTTTGGTAGTTTGTATAGCGAGATATAGTCACAAACAAATGAGGATTCAGGGCAATAGCAGCCTTCATGAACACTTTTAAGAGGTGCATTTACATACAGCACTTGTTTTTCCCCTTTTTTACTGCATGCTTTATACTGATAAACTCAAGTTGGCGCCAGCCAGTAAACATAATACCAGTGAGTAACAGCTAGTAATCATGCTAGCTGACACTAAGTGAGGTTTATGTAGTCACAGACTATTGACAAGCAGCTCAAGTTCAGAATATAGACACCCCATTCAAACAAGTAATGGGAGAAAAGAACAGTAAAGTTAAGTTAGCATAGCAGATATGAAATCTTCATCCTGGATATTAATAACATTCACTTATTTGAACTTCCTGCTCTTGTCTTACCTTAAAATTAATAGGTTTGTTTCTTCTTTGCCAATTTTGGTGAAAGATGTTTTATCCACTTAGTAGGATTCAGGGTTATAAAATTAAATAAAAAAATGCAAATAAGTTTTCTTCTTGATATTTTACATACATTTGAGATTGGTCCAGTTTATGGATAAAAACAAAAAACAAAATGTGTATCTTTGGAAGTGTATGTAAATAACATGTTTGCTTTTTTAAACTTTGATCGTAACATTTGGAGTTTAGCAGAGGACATTGTTTTGCTGTCTATCATATTTTATTGAAAAGAACTCTAATTGGATCAGCTGTGGCTCTTATTCCTTTAGCCTGATTCCCACCATATTAAAATCCAGAGTTATTGTTGTGTTGACTGTGTTGGCAACTGTCAGGCTAGTCTTGGTTTAGATAACAGGGTATCAGCAGGCTAAGTGTCTAAGCGAGTGTCAAGCTTCTGCTATGTGCATGCCGCCCGTCAGACTCAATTCTTTGTTAGAACAATGGCTTAAATGCTTTATGGAGGTTTTTATAAAACAATTTGAGTCTATCAGTATCATGCTGCCATAACTGAACCATAAAAGCAATATCTTTCTCTCCGAGCTGCAATAAGTTGTGATTATATCACTGCTATTCCTAACCCGAACTCAAACAACGCCCCTAGACTGTGATGTAATCACAACATAACACAACCTGACCTGAGCTCAGTTACGGATTTAAAAGCAAAGGTTAATGTAGTTGGATTGTTTTTGTAGTTATAAACAGTTGTACAAAGTTAAGATCATGTGTGGAAATGACTTTGTTTAAAATAATAGTGTTCTACATTCCTAGTGAGCTATCTACTATCTTAACTCGACCACTGTCATGACAGTAAATTAACTTAAATGGAAAATGGAAGTAGTAGTTCTTTGGCCAAACCGGGATATTTTGGTATTCTTACCTCTGGCTATATGTCCTCAGGTTCTCTTAAGCCCTGATACTTAACCTGCTCCAGGGCTGCCGAGGAGGGAGCACAAAGAATCTTCCCCTTGAGGGATAAATGAATTATATCATAAAAAGAAAATTGCTTTCAGGTCACTAGCCAAGTAGCAAGGGCAAAATCTAACATATAAGGTGACTTAAACCCATAAAATAAAATTGCCGTTTGATGTGATGGAGTAAAAATGGAACAAGTTGGCATTTACTTTGAAAGGGCCATTATGGTGTTTGATCACAAGGTTTCTAAAAGGCCTTCCTCAAACATTGTGAAAGCGTATCCAAACAGAGTAGGCACAATATCAGTGATCGACCAGTGCATTGTTTGGGATGCTATAAAAGAATTATGAGGAGAGGGAATTGTGGGCCCTAATTTTGGTGGCTCCTCTTTATTTAATAGCAAAATGGAGCCTGACCTACCTTCTACGTCAATTTAAAGAGAGTTTCTGTGGGATTTTTCAGTTCAGGTCAAGGAACTTCCAGATGGGTGTCTTCTGCCAGAGTTGACCCCTCCATCAACCCAAACTGCCATACAAAGACCAAATCCATATGCTGAGGAAGTGAAGTACATCTGCAGATTAAAAACCACCACTTTTTCTGAAAAGGAAATCAAGAGGCTTGATGCAGAACTCTGTCAATATGTGAGGCAGAAAGTTCAGTGAGCCTTATTTCCTTTCAAACCACAATTTCTGTAATGTTTACAGTTGAGCCTGTGCTCATGATCCGGAAGTGCTGAGGACTTTTTAAGTAGCTGTGTATCATCACCTCAGCTCACTGCCATTTATTTTTACATTTGAGCTGTAGTCACCAAGAGGCAAATTCAAGTGAGTCATAAAATACAGTTCTTATCATGACACTCCTCCATTTACGCAGAATCTAAATGATCTTGTAAAAAAAAAAAAAAAGGCAGATATGTTTTGCTCTTTCTCCCACACAAAATCAAACTACTAAAAAGAAGTTAAAGATGCAGAAATTTGAAATTTAAGCCACAGAACCCACAAACACACATGTATTTATGCATCATTTCGAGGAACATAAATTGGGAATACTGTATTCATTCTGTGCCCATGTTTCATAGTTTGTATGAAACATGGACACGTAGAATTAGTTTGTGTTGGTGCTTTACTGACTGTTGCCAAATCCAACCTTGATTTAAAAAATGAAAATATTCCATTCAATGCAATGTTTTTATATTCCTACTTTAGAACTATGAGATCTCTTGAACCAGACAGGCCATTTTTTAATGTTAATAAGTTTGTGTGCAAAACCAGTTTTAAAGTAAATATAGGTATATTTTTGTAAAATCTAAATATGCATTCATGTTATGATATATTTGTTTATATTAAATCAAAATTTTAAGTTACCCTTATGATAAACAGTCAAATAGTGTCTCTGTTTTAGTCACCATGCACCTTGATCACCATAATTGCATACTGACATTTCATTATTCATGCTGGCAAATAGACACAGCACACTTACACACTTTACAGAATGTCTCTACCGTTTCTTAGTCTTTTCACCATTTTTGCTTGAGAAACTCTAAAGCTTCTTTAAAGTCCTCCTTCCTGCTCCTAACAGTGTTTCGCTCTGGGAGCTCTCTCAAGGCCTAAACTGCTTTGTGAATACCTTTTATCTTTTCTTTTCTTAGGCTTTTCTTTAGGGAAAAAAATACTTAGAAAACATTTTAGTTCTAAGAACTTTCTAAGAATATCATTACTAGAAGAAACTCTTTGTACTGGGAGACTTAAATTTGAAGTCTATTTTGGACTAACAGTGATCTTATAAGTCCGTGCTTAGGAATCTTTTTTAACTTTTAAAAACATGAATTCCTGTTTTGTGTTGGTCTGCATTATAAATCTGTCCTTCAGCAAGTTTACTTATTTTATTTATCTAATTATTTATTTATTTCAGTTATTTATTTTTGTTTCACATTCATTAGCGGTGCCAAATGTGCTGAAATAATAATCTAAAGAATTTCTTTTATGCTGAAGTTGATGTTTTGAACACTGGTAACAGGCTCATGGGAGCCAGCAGCACTTCATATAAAAATGCATTCTGTGAAACATAGGCCTTGGCAGATCTTATTTACCTTTACAGCTGTAAACTATGGAGAGAACCACTTATTTGGTGCCTATCAATCAATATGACATCGACCTCCACATTGAGGAAATGAATTCCTCCTTGCCAACAGTGCTGTGTAATTGTGGTTGGGCGATGATGATAGCTCTTTTTAAGTGATGTGTATTTATGGCCACAGCCCTGTGCTGTGCTGCTATTGGGCTGATTTTGATAAAGCTAATTAAGATGTTTCAATCAGGCTCAGTGTCACATCAAATCCCCATGGAGTTCAGGCACTCTGGAAGCTCACAGGTCTGCAGGGAAGTTGCATTTCCAATTCCTTTTGCTTTAAGTATTTTTTTAAGGCTTTTACTGGCTTTAAAGATGCAGTTGTGGCTGAATGACAAAACAAAAGTTGTGGGAGACATGAAGGGTCATCATACCAAACATGTTAACCAGTCGAAGCACAAGTTCTCATCACATTAGTGAACTGTGTCAGACACCAGCATAGACACTGTGATATCTAAGCTTTTCATATCTGGTTTCAACATGCATCTTAGATGATCACATTTGATCAGCTTCCATTTTGTTAGTTCACTACACCTGTGTCCTTACATGTGCCTCAACTTGTGGCTGGATCTCACCTCCTGCCTCTATATGCAGAAACTCATATCTCACTGTTGGCAAAGACTGGTAAACCAACAATAACACAATCATCCAGCACACTTGGACAGACAAACATGTTGTTTCCATAAAGAACAAAGTTATTGAAAGCATAGCACTTGCTGATTTTACAAAATAGCCCAAATGATTAAGAATTTGTTGTAGACCAAGATTCATAAACTTCAAAATGTTTTTCCTAACAGAACAAGTCACAGAATTGGGATTTTTTTTTAAAAATTTTCTTAAAGGCGGTGTGGGGCAACAAAGATTGATTACAGTTAACTGTATTTGTAAAATCTGACACATTTACCATTATTAAAACACCGTCCATTTCTGTGTAATTAGTTAAAAAGGTGAAACTAGTTGAAATGGTGTGTTTAAGCAGTTGTTAAATGTTGGCAGGTTGCAGACACCCGGTAGCCATGCATCATCAAACCTCTTTCTCTTCACAGTGCCGAAGCAACAAACTAAAGCAACCAACTGATGTTTTTTACAAGCGAAGAAACAACTTAATAACCTGATATGCCAGATGGTTCGTTACAACAAACCATCTGGGAAGGCGTCCTTGGAAACAGTTGAGAGAAGGGCAGGTGCTTAAAAAGTACTGGACAGGTGATTGGATGAATCATCTATCTGTCCCAGCCTGTTACAACTAACCTCAACCAATCAGATCAAGATCCATATAGTGTAGTATGAGAGCACTTACAGCAGCTACAGACTGCAGACACTGCCTCATAGGAAGCTAATGCATCCATACTCTTGTGGATCAGACACAAACTTACATAGCTCGAAGGCTGACAAGATGGATGTAAAAGATTAAATGATTATGTGATCTCATAAATCCAGCTGTTTCATAATGTAAACAACTTACTGTAATGCATCGAATATTGAATCTGAACAAAGGTGTAAGAGTTAAGAATTTATCATAACTGTTTGACAGAGCACCTTTTTAAACAAGTCCTGTAATGTTGTTGACTTTAGTTAAGAACAGACAAACACCTGACATGAACCTTGGTGATCTCAGCCAGCTGTTTGCACTCACACTACCAAAAGAGTGTGGTCATATGTCTCTCAGACCATCTCCAGATGTGATCTGAATGATCAGATTGTAAAAGGCATTGAGGTCTCATCACCGTACCTTCGCACCTGTTCGCTTGGATTGGATCATCGAGGAGCCGTGTTAACACCAGGTGTGCACAGCCTCACAATCCAAGTCCGGTTCTGGTCAGCTAGCGCTCTGTGCAGACTCTTGTGCCCATCGGCTCAAACAAAACAAAAAAGTGGAGACGGGCAGATTTTTAATGCTGTCCCCATCTGTCTGCTGAGATCAAATCTCCCAATAAAAGCACAATGATAAAGGATTTATTGAGCAGCACCCTCAGTGCTCATAAAGTGGAACAGTAAATCTTTGTTGAAGAACTTTACCCTCTTTTTTTCCAGCCTGTCTGTGAGAGGACATTTTTTTCCAATTTTTTTTATTGTGCCAAAAAAAAGAAAAAGGAACTCATTTCATACAATCCAGCGCAACTCAGAATATTTGACATTAAACCCCACACTGTGAATGGATCACATTGTGAAAGCTTATGCCCTTTGTTGTTATCTGCAGCTCGTCAAGATGATACAAGATAATGAGGATCATTTTATAACCTCAATCCACTGTGTGTGTGTGCGTGTGCATGCATGCATGTATACGTGTGTGTGTGTGTGTGGAGGAGGGAATGAACTCACAAATGTCTGAGTCAGTGCACGCATGTTGAATGTGTGAGTGTGCTTCAGAGGTACATAATGAGCACGCTTAAGGACAGTGTTAACATGACCGGCGGTGCAGTAAATTATTGATGAACCTTGGAGCCTTTAGAGGCTTGTAAAGCAGCTTCACCTGCAGGTCAGAAACACAGCCTGTGATATCTGTCACAGCTCGCCCTCAGGGCCTGCGCGCTGCTTTCTGACACCATTTAGACATCATACTTATATGATAAATACATTAAAAATGACTGCTGCAGGTTTTATTTGGCTTTCAATATGGGTCTTTATTTAGATCTACAGACAGATGAATCAGCATTGTTTTTACAGCCTCAAGAGTAAACACAGAGTTGAGTGGATAGCGTTGTTGTTGCGCAAGTAAATTCTTGATCCTCACTTATTTCTGGGTTGTTGTGGCTAATCGGCAGTTTCAGTCTCGTCTTCTATCCCTTAATGGAGGTGCATTACTTTATCATTTAGGCTAATTACTGTGGAATAAATGGTTTCTCGCTGCCTGCCAGCCTGCAGTGTGTAATCATTCTTGACCTACTCACTGAACTCCATGTTTTAAGTATGTGAACTGTATAATATTCGCCCTTCTTAATTATTAATAGGACCAAACTGTGTGGGATGCGCCATCCATTTAATCTGTGCTCCTAATAACTGCGGTTGCACAGCCCAGTGAAGTCGAGGGGGGAGGAGAGGAAGGGATGAAGTGAATGAGAAACAGAACTGATCCAAATAGACGCTGATAGCAAATAGTAATAATCAGCAACAAACTATCTAATGCAAAACACTGAATATTAAAAGTATTGAAAGAACAGATAATAACTGACAAAAAAAACTACCGTTTCCACATGTTGACAACATATAATGAGGTGTATATGAACAGGGATTTGAAAAATACAGTCTACTGTTCTCCAAGTAATCTGGAACACTTAATATGCAAGGAGAAGAGCCCCACTAGCTATTAGCATTTAGCAATCAGGAATTTTGTGAAGGTGGTGGGTTTTGCATAGAAACATAATAACCTGTGGGAAAGGAATGCATGCTTAGAGGTAAAACGGGTGATGCTGTCACTGTGTGTATCCATCTTTTATTTCTAAATATTTAATTGACCATTTATAATATAAGCTTTTTAACATTTTAGCAAGGATGTTTCTACACCATAAGGCGTAAACAGGAAATCATGTCTCTCCAATGTTGAAGCTAGAAGGACAGACACTTACCTAAATATCTGAAAAGCCTCGTGTTCAGCTGTTGTTTTGTGTCACATCTGAATGAGCATTTGAGCAGGAACAAGCTGCTCTGAGTGATTAGTGCATTACTCATTTGGACACAAAGTTTGTTCCACTGACAGGCCCCGAGAACTGCTCTATCAAAGCAGCCGGCCATCATTCACGCTGCAAATCATGCAGGAGGCTGACAGCTTGGCACCGCTCCAAATGTGTGTTTCCATTTGGGAGCCATCCAAGGAAAACCTTGAGTGCTCAGCCAAGCTCCTAATGAGCGATCCAGGGAACTTGAGGTAAGCTAACTTGAACTCATTCACTCAGACGACCCCGAGCTTCAGGAGAACATTTTCCCCTGGAACCCAGATATCACAGCAGAAGAGAAGGAATCCACTTTGAGCTTGAACTGTTACTCTGAAACGTACTCCATCACATCAACAAGACTTAGTCCTCAAGAACACAGTCTGACAGCTTTGCCACTCGATGTTTGAGGTAGAGATGAGATAATGAGGTGCCGAAGGCATCACTTTCAACTCTTTTCCAACTGGGGAACCTGTTCCGCCAGTGTACATTTGCA
Source organism: Acanthurus tennentii (assembly GCA_029783805.1). Classification (NCBI taxonomy): domain Eukaryota; kingdom Metazoa; phylum Chordata; class Actinopteri; order Acanthuriformes; family Acanthuridae; genus Acanthurus; species Acanthurus tennentii. The sequence continues at coordinate 23,290,434 of JAPZDZ010000012.1, read as the reverse complement.
GCTACACCTCTGCTGCTGCTGTTACAGCTGTCAAATACGCACTTACAACACCTAAAAAACTGCAAACCTATATCCTCCTGTTCATGAAGTGTCACAGCAATACAACTCCAGTGTTTCCAGTCATGGTGAAGGCATTCAATTGGTCTTGCTTTCAAATATTTGGTGACCTGTTGATTGTGAAAGAGTGACTAGTGCAAGAGACTGTACATTTTATCTAGCTGCGACAAAGGCAGCTTGAAGAGCACTGTTACTGAACTGACATGTGAGGAGACTGTTTCAGAAAACACCTCATGTCAGGAGGAGTGCGCAACATTGTGCACGCTGTTGCGCCTCACGGATAACATAATCTGTGAGGGATTTTACCTGCCAGTGCCTGTGAAGTTGCCCATAACAGCCTGATGTTTATCTGCGCACAGGTTCTAGACAGAGATTTGGAAGCTTCTGATCCTCATGGAGGCGACAATGAACGCAACAGCTGCTGCCTACGCTGCTGCAGCTGCAGCGCTCCCAACAGCGGCTGATAATGAAGACGATGCAGGAGAAGAGGAGGGGGGTTGAAATGTGTGGGGAGGAAGAAGTAAAGATGCCTCTGCTGCGATATTTAATTCACAAGTGAGCGGTGTGATTGAAAAGTGCCTTAGCTGCTGCCTGATTATTTTCCAAGGCTTATGTGTAACAGTGAAACCCCTTCGTGTCTGCAGCAGGGAGGATAATGAGATGTTGAGAGGAGATAGAGCGCAGTATGTATGAGCCCCAGTCTTATTTCAGGCTCCGGTGAGGATGCTTGTCTGGTTTCAGGAGCGGGGGTGGAAGAATGGGGGCATATGGGATGTTACAATCCTGTTGAAGATGTCAGTACCTACGAGAGCTATGAGCGGTGCCAACAGTCGGCGCCCTGCTGCCAACTGGCACGACCGGCGCTGCATATTGAGTGTCTCTCCTGCAGCGCCCACAGAGCATCGTGGGCCCCTCAGAGTCAGTGAGCCAGTGAATCATTTATGTTCACGCTCCTACTTGCCAATGCTTGTATGACACACTTTTTGCGATGTACTGTAAGGAGATTTAGAGGTGAGACAAATATATCCACAGAATGGAAACGCTGTAGCTCAGCTTTGTTTGCAGCAGTCATGAATTGCAGTTTGTTTTTTGGTTTTTTTTGCATCACAGAGCCTGCCTCTGTCTTCCCTCTCAGCCTCAGTCAGACTGCTGTTTTTACAGTCTGATTGAGATGCAGAAGACTCGCAGGCAGACGCCACCACCCTTCATCCTTCCCAGACCCCCCCCGGACCTGCCTACTCTCACCTCGCCGCACCTCACAACACCACCCCAACCAGTGGAGACAGAATGAAGTGGAGGGGGTTGTCTGTTGGCTTAAAGATAGAAATTGCCTCTGCTCCTCTCATATATTTCATCAGCATTGGAACTCACCTCCATTCTTGGGAATTAATGGCCAGGATTTCTATGAATGTGAAAGCAGGCTGCTGCGCTGTTATGCACCTCAGCTGCTCGGCGCTGCTGCCGTGGATACGGAGAGGCAGCCAGCTACAGCAGATAGACCCTTAACGAGAAATTATTAACACGCTCCCATTCTCCTATCATCTTAGTCAGTTTAGTGAGTCTACAGGGACTTTATTATGCCTTACATTTCTTACGTGTTCTGTTGCTCTAGTTTGATTCTAGTATGTCTATAAAATTCAGTAGAGGCTTTCAGTCTGTCGAGTTAGATCATTTCCTTATTACCATGATTTGTTTATAAAAAGACGCAGCTTACGCATGAGTATTGACTTATAAACATGTTGGCAGTGATGTCATTTAACGTCACCAGTTTCCTTGTGCTGGTGTCCTTGTTCTAAGCAGGAAGACATTTTGGATATGCAGCTTTTGTCGAGAGATGAGATAGATGAGAAGATCACTTTGTTTGTTTGTGTCAAGCATGGAGCTGGAACGAGGAGGTGATTAGCTTAGCTTAGCATAAAGACTGGAAGCTGGGGGAACACGTTTGACAGTGATAAAAAGTTTTACAATGGATAAGTGTTTGGCGTCAATAAACAGAAACATAATAGAGACAGATAAACATGGAGGTGTGTTGTCTCTGTTAGATTGCCAGGCAACCAGCGCAGACTCCAGGAAGTCACTGCTCCCGCTGGAGACATGCTTCCAGCACGCCCACAAAGCAAAGAAGCATATTTCAATAACTTTTAAACTGTACCTGTTACTATACAGCTTGACTGGTAAGGTTGGAAACAGCCAGTGGCAGGATGTCCTGTTTTTTAATCTGGAAATCAGATCAAATCAAATCAAATAAAGATTTCAGAGCAAGACTTTTTCCTGAGCAATGTTTCCGTTCTTGTTATACAAAAAAAAAATTACAGTCTCTCACAAATAAGTCTACCCTACATATCCATGTATATATCTACCATAAAAACTACAGCCTCAGTGTCAAAAAAACAGTTTTAGTGGCCCT
>JAPZDZ010000012.1:23253059-23265814 GCA_029783805.1 Acanthurus tennentii | reverse complement strand
GGACACGGTCATATTTAGGCAAGATTTCAGCCAGGAAGACAGAAAATTCACCTATAAAGTCCTTATTGTATTTCGGATTATTATTATTATTATATTTATTAATAGTTCTATGTACACCCTCAATTGTATGTTAAGTTAGCTTTTTATTGTTAATTTTGTGTCACTATATGTTAGGAGTTGATGAACTAGAGTACAGTCATTGAATGGGCTAAAAAACTATGTAAGTACATAAGTAATTAATGGAAACTTAATAATTTTATTAATGACATGTTTCCCCAAAAAGAGCTTAATTTTTTCTACATTGTCAGTGTTTGTGTAGAGGCTGATGTTCTGATGAAGTTTATGTAATGTCATTGAAAAGCTTCAAAACTCCCCATGGGATTGTTTTTTTAACCTTCTTCATGCCCTGAGGAAGGCCAGAACATGAGTCAGCATTGATATTTTAACGCAATATTAAGGCCTGCAGACGCTGACTGCTCTGCTGATGCGTCATCCTTTCTCCTTTGAACACATCACTTTTTTCATATTTCTCACTTGTATCAATTTGATTCCTTAAAATGATTTTATGTTTTTTTATGTGTGGTGCCTCTTTACTAAACTATGCATAATGCATCATTTGCCATTTACACAAGCAAAGCCTGCAGGGACACTGACATGTTTGGTTTTATTTCATTGCCTTTAGAAACTATGAATCATCTCAGAGGTTGTAGCTCTGTATCGGTTCCTTTCTTTGCGAGTCATGTAATGACCATGCTCAGTGCTTTCGCTACATAGAAATGACAGTCAATCGATCGATCAGTCTTTATCTGCATAGCACTTTTAATTCAGATCGTTGGCATGTAGAAATACAGACTATATCCAGAAAACAAGACTAAAAACTAGATAAAATATATTTAAAGACAAACAAAAGATAAAACTTTTTGGGGGGGGGCTCGGGGTGGCTCCGGAGGTAGAGCAAGTTGCTAATCAGAAGGTTGTTGGTTCAATCCCCAGCTCCTTCAGTCTTCATGACAAAGGGCTCTAATTTCATAGACCAGGCGTAGGCACGGCGCACCTGCCCTCCACCGACTGATGATGCAAAAACAGCCTGGGAGGAAGTTACTAATATTGTCAATCAAGTTTGCCCAGATATTATGAGAATCGCTGCCCAATGTAAAAAATGATGTAAGGAGAAGGGCCAAAAAAAGTTGTCAGAGCAAAGAAGGCACAAGGTGGCCGCCGGGCTGCGCATCAGAGGCAAAGATGCGCGTCACCCTGTGGACCACCTCGCGGGACAGATGTAATCTGTTCCTGTGTCATGAATAGGAGTACAAAATGAAGAGACAATTACATTAAACACAGCAGCAGGCTAATCCAGCAATCATGTTTGTGATCCACCTGCATTCCTGCTCTGTCATCACCAAATAGGGGAATCTTTGGTGATATATTCTCTCCCGGTATCTCCTCCTTATCCTCCTTGCAATAATGTCCTCCATCTTTTTAGATTACTTTAAAAAAAGAGATTAAAACAGAGAAATATGGGCAATCACAGGTAAATCCTTAAGACACCGACTGATTTACATTTACCACTACACCGGGCGTGCTTCCCTTGTGCCGAGAATAGACCAGGTCAGAGCTGGCAAGCTTTCAGCGCACCTTCTGTGCAGCGTTTTATCACAAAATTGTCAATGCGCCAAGCTGATTCCGTGGACACCTCCCCCTGGTGTGCTGCCACGCCCATCTCGGCGCATCCGGTCTACCAAATTGTCAAATAGGCTGCGCACAGTGGTGCGCCGCACGAAATTACCACTGCGCGGGGTGTGCCACCCTGCGCCACCCTGCGCTGCGCCACGAAATTAGAGCCCAATGTGTTCTCGAGCATGAAACTGAAACCCAAATTGCTCTCAGTGGCTGTTGTACTGGAGTTTAAATGAGCGTGTAATTCTTGAGGAGCAGCTTGGCACTTTGTAGAGAAGCCACCTGCTTTAAGTGTGTAAATGTGTGTGAATGGGTAAATGCTGACTTGTGTTTTAAATTGCTTTGGGTGGTTGAAAGACCAGAAAAGTACTTTATGGATGCAATCCATTTATTATTCACTATAAAATTCTATAATAATAAGGAGAATCCAACTTCAAATACAATAGAATATAGTTTTACAGCGTAGATACCATAAAATTTGTAAATAAAATATAAGCTGCTCCAGCTGCTCTCTTATTCTCAGGCAGACTAAACAGCTTAAAGCTGCCTCACCACTGCACTTCAGAGCAGCTTTCAGACCTGTGCAAGAGGACCTGAGGGCCTGTAGTTGTTAATACAGTGTGAGCATGTGATACATGTATGTTAGTACAGGACCAGAGTAGGATGTATGAGTCCAGAACCGATCTGCTAGACAGTGCATCCTTTACTCAGGCCCTCGAATAACCTCATCTATGTGATAAAGTGTCTGACCCAAAAGCCATCAGAGCTTCCCATCTGCTATGTGTTAGCATCATGCCTCGGCAAAAAGAAACACAAAACCTATCAGCTGCGTCCTTTGTGTGCCATATCTGTGCTTAGTTTGCTCATAGAAAAGACTTGACCTCAGCTGCCTGTGTGTAGGTGGGAGGTTTGATATGTTTTCCGTCCTTTTGGACAGGAAGTCATTGGAATTGGTGTTAGAGTTAAAATTAGTTCAAATTGAGAATGTAAAAGTTGTAAAAATGTCTGACGCACTTCTGCAAGCACAAGCTTTTTGAAGTCGTGCCTATTAAACATGACTTCCACATGAGAGCTTGGCTCATTGGTCCCCTCACACAACATATGATAAGAGGATTGGTACTGACATCACCTCTGTGTCTCCACTGATTTGCATGACTTAAAAACACAGCATGTCAAGTAGCTGTTGTGAGATAATGAGCATCTGTAGCATATATCTGTACCTTTAACTGGCTGACTTTTTAACCTAATGAGACATCTAAAGCTGCCAGCCGGGCTTGTTTACTTGTTTACATCCCTAATGATGTCTTCATCATTAGTGAACCGTGTTAGGAACAACATTTTGTGTCAGCAACAAAGAATCTTCTGGCTATAAAATTAATTCTCACAGAAAACACAAAGTGTTTACAAGCAACAGATTTGCATGATGAGTAATGTGATCAAACTTCCTACAGTTCATCTTAGTTCTCTAACAGTAAATAGCTGTATTAACATAGCATAACAAAAGTATGTTTGGGTTAAGTTCTCTCCTTTGCTAAAGAGCTAAATCAGTTTTCTTACCTAGACAGCTATAAACCTCACTGGAAGTTGCAGCACCACTCACTGCATTTTCCCTTTGCTAAACTAAAGAATCAACCGATCAGACAGACAGAAGGTAATTGCAGACTGTACTCATCATGAATTTTGAACAGCAGTGTCCTTATACACATTGAATGGCAGCAATTCCTTCTTTTAAGTCAACAAGCTTAAATGTAGACAAAGAAAAATGTTAATAAACAGATGGATGTGACTATGATATCATTGTTTATGTCATTATGTGAGGTTTATTTTTTTATTTATAAGCTTTGTTGAAGAAGATTGACACACAGTATCTCTAAATCATTATGCATTCTTTACTATGCTGTATTACATTTGTATACAGATTTCATACAATTCATCTAGATGTATCAAAAGTCCTCAGTGCTTCAGTTTACATGTGATAAGTCATTAACATCATATATGATACCACATACACACACTTGCATATGGTAATGTATTGTATACATTTGCATTGTGTTTGTTTGTTTTGTTTGATTGCTTGTTCTTTCAGTTTAAGCATATTGTTTAAACACAAAGGAGATTCAGAGTCTCTTTATTGCCCGTAAGTGTTCAGACACCAAAAATTCCATATGAAAAACTAAATGCTGTTGAAGACGTGTTGTGATGTGAATTATATTGTGACTCTCATTTTTAACTGCAACTTTATTTAAAGACAAAATTTTTCCAGAGCTGTTACTTATGAATTGGCCCAAAACGTTTAATAGATGAGCTCAAACATGTAAAAACCATCAGTAGGCTTATTGTTGTTACTGCAGTGCTTACAAAGTGATGTAGCTGGAAAAATTTCCAAATTATTTTTTGCAAAAATTACAATGATAATTTAATAACAATAGACTAAATTACCTACCAGTGAAAACTAACCAAAGCTTATTAGGTTAGCTTAATGGATATTAACCTACAAAAGTCCATTATTTTTAGTGATTAGGAACTTAAGACTGTCTGTCCAGTCTTAGAGATGATTTAATGGTTAGTGTAACCAAATCAAGTAAAGGAGAGTCAATTTAAACTTTAATTTGTACATTTTAGTTCTTGGTCCACTAAAGGTCTTCACAGTTATTGCTAAATTTTTCTTGCTCTTTTTTAAATCAACAAACAAGGTCACACTTCTTAGACAACACTGACTGCGCAGTGATGAAACTCTATTCGTGCTCTAGCTCTGACTCAACTCATACAGTCACAGCCAAGGTAATCTCGAAACACTCCAGTAAATTAGCATGTCTAAATATGATGTGATGGTGTATAATGAGAACACCAGCAGCTCACCCACTAGAGTATAAAAAAGCCTTTCCAGTGACAGCTAATAAACCTTTTCATATCGAGGCATGATAGAGTATGTAGACGTGGGCTGTTCTGACAGAAAGAATGAAAAACTACATTTAGGCCTTCACATAGGTGTGAGTCGTAAATCGATGACGGCCATGAGAGGAAGTCTTTGTCATTTGATGGCACCAAAGCAAAGCAAGGACGTCCCTGAGAATGGATTTAGCTGTGGCCTTGTAGAATGATGGAAGAGAGTGGAAATATTTTTTTAAAAATATGATGGAAAGTTCTGTACTTTAATACTTATATCATGGTTATAATAAGGATGACCACCGACAATGATGATGATTATTATTATTATTATAACTACTACTATTACTAGTACTATTATTGTTCTTAATGAAATTGTGCTCCTGTCATCAAGAGGAAATTGAGATCCAGCAGAAAACCTCAGATGAGATTTAGAGATAAATGAGATAAAACTGTCATTTCAAAATGTGACTTTGCCAATCTGTAAAAAAATCTTTTATAATGGCATCAACAGAAAGACCTCCTTGAATGAACAGTTAAGAATAATGACAATCTGTTCCCTTTCTCTTGTGTCCTTCGATTTTGGTGCATCCAGTCCTCAGCTGGTATTTCAACAGCCAAGGACAAAATTCTTGCTCTACCAGAAGAGCATAAATGAAAGACTTGAAAAGAGGAAAGCAAAGCAAGGCTAGCAGCCTCTGAGCTGCTTTGATAAAATGTTAATTTTCCACATAGACGGTCAGATGGTATGACGGTGCTGAAAGAAAAGGAATGCATAATCATTCTGGCTTAGTTTATAAGCCCTTGGGGTGTGCTTTTCTTTCTTTCTTTTGTCAATACAGTAAGGGTTTATACACTAAAAAAAAAAGAGAAAGACAACATGCTCACTCATACTCCTCTCTAATCTCTTCTCTGGCATTGTCCTAGCAGGTGGGGGCCAAGCATTACCCGGATTCAGCCAACATGAAACCTTGCACCAGAGTGTCATGTAATAGAGAGAGAGAGAGAGGGGGAAAAAAAGCAGATTATGTTGGAAGCGAGGGATGCTGGCACGTTGTGTGGCACAAAATAAGGGAGGAGGCCTGCTGGGAGCGTGATGCCTCAACAGCAGCTTCATTATGTCATCCAAGGGACTGATCCTGTGATGACATGCCTTGGGAAAAAGAAAATCTGATGTTTGCCACAACCCTATAATCTGGCATGTGTCCTTCTCACATGTTTATGGATGTGGAGCAAATGAGATTGGAGATGGAAAGAATGAGTGGATGAGTGACAGCAGCTCTGGCTCTGCTGCACCGTGTGAAATCCAGCATGTCTCTATATCTCCAGAGGGACGTGGTTCATCTCCCTGCACTCCGCTGGGTCAGCTGCCTCGAGAAATGTCTTTCATCAGGGACCGTGTCATGCCTCTCTTCCTTCATCAGATCATAACCATTAGTGTAAAAAAAACACACGCTGCCAAAAGGGGGGTTCCTGGGAGCCAGTAATCTCTGCTGACATGCTGAGGAGCCGAGGGTGTCAGGCTGTCACTCAAGTTGACGAACACTTGATGCTTTCTTCATGCCCCTCGACCCCTGAAAATCCATCAACCCCAGCCCCTCCTAAAGATTACAGAACACTAGTACCAGTCCACCACTTTTTGTTTTTTCATTTGTCATTATTAGCACAGGAATGACAGAGGAGCTGCTCTAGAGATTAATGTATGCAGAGATGCACACAATAAATTCTTCCTTTATTTAGAGGACTAAATAATACTTCTATGATTAACTGTGGAATTAAAATGTAAGGCTTTCACAATAGTTTTTATTTGCAAAAGTGGATTTTGATTAAGCACAATAAAGGAGGACGTGGTGAGCATGTGGATCATAAAAATGTTTCTGATAATAAAAGGCTTTTTAAATTTAGAAGCTCATATTCTGAATACACTGGCAACTAGAGAACCAACTCAAATGTCATAAAAGTAAATAATGATTAATTCTGTCTCCTGGAAACAGTAAGAAAGAATAGTAAGAGAAACTTGCAGCAAACCAAATATGATTTTACTGATGTATGCAGCTTCACTTCAAGCCAGTCTCATCTGTTTGGTTCAAACGGTCTCTGTGTTTCACGGCCTTTGGCTCCTGTTGTGTGTTTACTGTGTTCTTTGATCTATATGAGCTCTGCACTTCTGAACTTGCATGTAAAAGATCTGATGCAAATGTTCTTTTTTAACAGAGAAAATGATTGTTTTCTGCAATAACTGTGAGCGCTTATACAGCTGTAGGCTAACCTTTTCTTCAGCTGTTGTTTCCATGGCATTCTTTGAAATGTTTGTTTCCTTTCTGTATTTCTTTGTTCAAGGGGTCTGTGATGTCGCTGTGCTCTCTCTTCAAGGATTTAAAATGTGCAATGATCAGAAATGTTCAGTAATGAGAGCTTGCACTATTTACATTATGTATTACAAGTCATTCAACATTGTGATGCATTGGATAGAGTTGCACAGATTTAAGGATAAGCTGTTGTTGTACCTGAATACTGTTCTTGTCAAACTTTTGAGCTTCTCTGTTTTAATCTTTTGAACATTTCACATCACTCTGAAAAGAAAAATGTACGAGTATGGTTGTTTGAAAAGTGAAACAGTGAACCTCTACATTTCTAAACATTACAATATTAAACTGCTCATAAAAAGTCAGACACTGTAATGTAGGGCTGCATCAATTTTCAACTTGAAATTATATTTGAGAAATAAACAAACCAGTGGTCACAAAAAGGGTCAAACGCAGATGTTGCTGAAGATCAAGCGATGAAGCATGAAATACTCACTCACTAATGTTGCACTTGCTACCTGCACAGAACTGTTCAGTGGTCCTTTATGCAAGTCTTGGGGGTTTTTGATTATACTGTTAAAATGTTTTGATTATACTGTTAAAATGTTGATATGATACATATAAAACATACACATCATGATCGAATAGAAACATACAATGCCAACATTTTATTCTGGTAACTAGTTTGCCATCTGTGAAGTTTCAACTGCGTCTTCGTAAATTACTTTAACCAGTAATTGATGAAAACTGCTAATGTATTCCTTTCCATCAACCTATTAAAATGACTCGATATGTTTCAGTACAGATGTTGTAGAGTTTGGGCACTGAACTGATAACCACAAACATCCTGAGACTTATTGAATTTGAACTAATGAATGGCACTTGAGCATCATTCATTCATTTAGTCACACAGAGGGTTGAGACTAGGCAATGTCTGTTGAGCTCAAATGACTTGCAAACATTATGCAGTAAAATGGGCTAATACAGTTAATGCTAATGAGACTGTGATGCATCTTCTATAAGCATAGTGTTTGGGTACATTGCTTTCCTAAAGGTCCCTTGTTGTAAATCACAACAATCACCAGTTGCATGTTGAGATTTTAAATAAGCGACCAGCAGCACGTAAGTGTGATATTTGCCGGAGCACAGTGGCCTATATTTCATCAAGTGTGACCATTGTTAAGAATGGTACTGAAAGCACGTATTGAAAACTGTGGCCTTGGAGTCTGAAAAGGTGAGACGGGGGAAAAAAAGCATCAACATAATAAAATGCTACAGTATATGTGGACTGATGCTGATCAGCCTCGGTGTGTCTTACTGAGAACTAAGCTTTGTTTTAGGTATGAAAATGTAAATTTGTTGTATAGAACCAGAGAATTGTCTGAAAAAGAAAGGCGGGGGCATTTTCATGTTAAAGTTCACCTTGGTCTGTTCAATCGTCTTGTTTTTTTTGTTTTTTTTTTGTAGCATCTGTGAGGTGATGGTGGTGTGAGTGAGTCACAGAGTGTTTGAATGGCGGGCTGGGTTTATAAATCTCTGCCAGCCCTCAACACATGAGTTTGGAGGCCACTTGTCCCTGCGGTCTGTCGCGTGTGCACATGCAGCGAGGTCCAACAGCTTCGGCATCATTACTTTACATCCTGGAGGGCACGGGAACACAAAGACAGCTCTTCATCATGAGGTCCTTCTTCCTGCTGCTCTTCTCCCTGTTGCTGGTGTCCCACGGATCGTCAGCAGTCATCACAGGGGTAAGTGGGAGCCAACAGGTTCATATCTCACTGCGCATTCAAAGCACTAATTGTGACGGGAACATTAACAACAAATGATTGCTTTTTTCAAAGAAACTGATGTGCATTGCTTAGTATTTTCCGATGCCTTAATGGAACAAATTTTTGCATTATGTAAACCGTCAAGAATGCTTTCACTTTTAACACTTAAGATTGATAATGGATGATGAAATTGCTCTCCTCAACACAAAATAACTAAGGAAAATATTACAGTAAAAGACAAACATATTGAATCAGTACATCGAGTGACACTGTTTGTGTGACTGTCTGGTGCTCAGACCGAAGCCTCATTGTGACCTTCATCCTTCGATTGTCATTTGTCCAAGTTTAATATGATTGCAAATGATTCTCCAAATATTTATGAACATTGTCAAAATTTTGGGTGTTTTAAAAGTTTGACGGAGAAAAACTATAAGAATATTCTCTACCTAAAGTTGATTATTGTAGAATGAAGAAGTACTGTATAAATTTCTACATATACTGTATGTATATTTCTTAGATCTTAACCCCCAAAAAGACCTTTTTTTTTAAATGTAGCATAGAAAAAATTCAGAGATGCCTCATGCACAGTCTGTACTTTGTCATCTTTGGAATCCAAAAAATATGACGGGCTATTAGAATGTAAAATGGCAAGTGCTGTATTTATGTCAGTTCATCCATAAAAACATATTAATTTATAACAACCCACCAATGAAGTTGCAGACTTATACTTTAAATCATTTCCTTATTCAAGTCAGGTCTTCGGCCAATTTGCATAATTCTGTGAGCATAAATCACAGCCGTCACCTTCTAATAAAACATCCATCCCTGTCACAACAACCTTCTCTCGCTGTGCTGCTGATGTGAAACGAGAGAGGAGCGAGCAGCCATAAAACAGAAAGTGATTTTCCTCCACGTCTGTCACATGAAATCACTTTGTTCTTTCTCATTGTGTTCCCTTCATCTCACCCAGACTGAGAGCTGTCACTCAACTTCTGAGCATTTAAATCACCACTGACCTTACATGTTAAGTTTGGATATGATTTGACTTATTCTGTTATAATGTTGCCATCTACATAAAGTGACACCATTTTTGCTGCGTATTGCAACACAATTCACTTCCACACGGCATGGCATTATCTCATAATTGTGTATAATTACAGTTACAATTTTGACAGCTGTTCATTTAAATTTTGACCATGTTTTAATCATCACCATATCATAGTAACAATTAACTTTGATAATATTCATAAAAACTTGATTACAATAACTTCAGTGCAGCATTAGTTTATTTGATGGATTTTTGTCACATAAAAATTTAAATGTTGTTCCAAAGCTATGTGTGCATAAAACTTATCAGTCTTTTGGTGTGGAATAAATTATTGATATTATTGATTGCATGTTAGTCAATATGCATTAATTTGTTTGTGTGTGTGTGTGTGTGTGTGTGTGTGTAGGCCTGTGAGAAGGACTCTCAGTGTGGAGGTGGGATGTGTTGTGCGGTGAGTTTGTGGATACGCAGCCTGCGAATGTGCACACCCATGGGACAGGAGGGAGACGACTGTCACCCAATGAGCCACTCGGTGAGATCATCCAGAGGTACCCTCTTCTGAGCTGTGAGGTGTCACACGTTATTGATTTGTGTCCACACAGTGGCGTCACAGCACCAACCACATTCTCTGTGTCCAAGATGCATCAGAGGATTGTTTATTAATGAATTTTAATATGTTTTTGTTTGTGATCATTTTCAAAGCTCCTAGAGCCCTCCCATTCAAAATTCACATAAGTGGACCAAAAAACCCAACTTTTCTCAGTGTGCATTTTGTCCAATGACAGTGAAATGAATCTCATACCAAAGGTGTCTCTCTCTTTCTGCTTCCAGTTTCCTTTCTTTGGGAAAAGACTTCACCATACTTGCCCCTGTCTGCCCAACCTGTCGTGCATCACTATAGAGGAGGGGAGATCCAAATGCCTCTCAACATACAAGTATCCAGACTACTACCTCTGAGGACCAACACTGACAGTCACACTCTGTACTAACTGCACTGTAACTATCTTTAAAGGCCTGTTTTTAGTTTTTTTTTTTTATTGTTTTGAATAAAGAGATATATTTATTAATATACAATCATTATTGTTCAAGTTTAATTAAATTATGTTTATAAAGTTAAAATTCTAGTTGCTCATCTTTGCCCTCTTGGACTTTGGAGTTACTAAAATATTTTATATGATGTCAGGTGGGGAAAGATGATTGATTGACTGTCAGTAATGAGTATTATCATTCAAGTATAACCAGACTGCACCAGGTAGTTTCCATATCAACATGTACAACTTTGCCACTTTACAAACTTTAATGTTCTTTCACCTTGGGCATTAATCTTTCCTCCTCCATATATTTGCTTTGTTTATTTCAGTTAGTTCTGTGTAAGGTACAGTTAACTCATAGTGATTGATAACCAAAGAGCACAAACAGATCCGATTTTAATGCAATTCACAGTGAACCCTTTTCTGATTGATTAGATTATATTCAAAATTGTTTTAGATATTGTTTGGTTTTTGAATGAAATCAAAACACACATGGAAACAGTCCTTTTCCCCCTTCTCTTCTTCTCTGTTTTGCGTTGAGGGGAATCTTGATTTCAAAGGATGCAAGCTTTATGTTACAGTACAGTTTTTACTGTACTGTCTGCAGTAGTTTAGTTTGTGGTGAGCTTACAGCTGCCCTCTGGGGAAACATGAGGAGAAACACATGTCATATCACTAGCAATAAAATGACTCGCTGAGTGACAAATGCAGGTGAGGTTACACTTTCATTATCCCCTCAAAACCTAGAGGCACATGTGACAGCATCTTTTCATGCCTAATTGCTTTCCTAACCACAGATTACAAAAAGAAAAACTGTGAGAACATTTCGATTGGGGTTAACAGATGAGTGAGAGGAGACGGGCCTTTTCACACACTCACCTTGGCAGCGGGTCTTTATAACAACACCAGAAACAGTAAGACAGCTATGAAATTAATCACTGTCAGGCAATGATTCACAGCATTTATTCAAGACTCAAAGCTATAATTAGATTTGTTCAACATGTAAAGCAATGACTCACATCAATCTAAGTCTTTAGAAATTTGATATTGGTCTTCTGTGGCTCTAGACATGAGAGCATTCAAACAGCCTCAAATCCTCTGCAGAGTTTTAAGTGATGAGGCAATACTTCACAAAATGGAAGTCTATATGACAGCTAACGAGAGTACACAAAAGAATACAAAGTCTCTTGGAACAGATATTGGTAGCATTTGAATAGCAGAACTTGCTCAAATCAACCACAGCGTTGTTTCAACATGCAAAGTATGAAACACGTTTACTGAAATAAACCTTAAACCATCAAAATCTTGAAAAAATTGTGATACTAAGATTGTATCATCCGATAAAAGCTGAGTCGATAAGTCAATAAGTCAATAAATCCATCAGTCAACTGAAAGAAATTTATTCAGTGGGCATAATTGTCAATAAAACACTGAAGATATTTTTAGGCGTAAATGACAAACAGTCGGCTCCAGCCTCAGAAATGTGAGATTTTGCTGCATTTCTTTGTCTTATGTAATAGTAAACTGGACATCAAGAGGCCCAATGTAACTTAATAAATTCTATCTGCTGATGAGGACTGAGAGCTACAACTGAAAGCTCCAGAACATGTGAGCATGTCCACCTGCCGCGACACTGTCTTGTTGAGACTGTCCAGCTTTTGGTCTGTTAGCTGGATAAAACAAGCATTTTGAACATGTGATTTTGGAGTGTGGCCGGTTTTTATATGCTGTTTTCATAGTTTTTGTAGAAATTATTAACCATTTAAAGGTCCCATATTATACTCCTTTTCAGCAGGTTCACATAGGTCTCAGAGGTCCTAGAACAGTCGATTCAAAGTTTGTTGTCTAAAAACCCAGTTTTTTCCTGGACTTCAGCCAGCCTGAAAACTCTCTATAGTGAGCTCTACCGAGAACTGTTTCTGTGTGCTACTCCTGTCCATACCTCCTTCAGCGCAAGCCACCCCCTCCCTGTCTCTCTGGAAGAGAGGGGCGTACACAGACTATTTCACTTCCAGTGTAAATTGTATTGTAACATAGC
>JAPZDZ010000012.1:23188719-23252959 GCA_029783805.1 Acanthurus tennentii | reverse complement strand
CAAACTCGCCTGTTTGAGCAAACATTTTCTGAAAAGTGGAGCAAGCAAGAGAGGGAGAGGATAGAATTTTCTCATTTTGGGGGGGGTTATAGACAGGCTGGGGATGCATATTATTGTTAGAGAACCATTCTAAAGTGAATTTTGCATAATATGGCCTCTTTAATAAAGGACAATAATCTGCAATTTAACTAATTACAGCAATCAATAGCTGCAGCCTTGAACTCCATTGATTTTATCCATCAAAGTCTGTTTAGCTCACTGGTCTTGGGGAATATTAATCATATGTGAACAAAGTTGTAGAAAGCCTTTTGTGGCTCCAGAGGGAGCTGTGTGAAGTCACTTGAGTCAGCTTCATTTGGGGCTGAAGACTACAAATTTAAGAAAAAAGAACTGAGGATTTGCTGTTGGAGAGAAGTGAGTTTACCAGACCTCTGTATCACCTCTGTATCACCTCGAGGTATATTAGACACTCCTAGCATAACATGCATGAATCTTTGACTGACCTATAATGTTGTGGGTGATGTTGATGTAAGGTTTTCACAAGTGGCATCTCTTTTGATCCCTTTTTTAACATTGCATTGTGAATCTAACAAAGTTGGAGGAGTGCAGTGCTTAATCGATGGAGAACTCATTTGTATTCGATCATTTCTAAGAAAGAAAAGTTAAAAACAGCTCAGATTTTCTGGACATGCAGGTCAAAGAGGGTAAAAAATACACTCTGAGCTGTTCAAAACTGTATTTTAGGAAACCCCAGTGAGGAAGTCAGAGGTCATTATAGTTGTTCAGCAGTTAGAAAGACAGAAAAGGTCAATAAGAGAAGCAGCAGTAAAAGCCCAGCGAAAAGAGTCACATTTCCCTAGCATCACAACAGAGCCTGCCTACCCCGAAGACAACACGATGTACCAAAAATACCCGACCTGCATTTGCATTGCACGAGAGCACGTGCAGGTGAGGTGCCTCCTGCAGCTGAGGAGCCAGAGCCATTACACCATGAGACCTCAGCACGCTGGTAGCAGAGCACAGCCAGCTGTCAGGAACAAGCAGGCATGTTGTGATGCTAATGGTTATGGATGCACTGGGGGCAAACTGTGTGTTTGGGATTGCAGTGTTTTACAGCAAATCAGAGTGACAAAAGGGGCCGGAAATATGCCACTAAACACAGGTGATTAAAGTGTGTACTGAGAGAACTGCTCAGCCTTTCTTTTAAAGCTGAGGCCAGTGTCAATAAAAGCAACCGCAACAAGCTGAATCAATAACTTGCTACTGGTCCAAAGAGAGAGGAGCTGATCAGGGTCTGTGGGACTCTGATTAAAAAGCAGGTGGCACATAAACAGCTTACTGAAACAAATCTAATTAACTGCTTGAATTCTGTTCAAAATTATCAATGTGGTGCTTGTAAAGCAAAAGCATCAAACCTCTTGCCTTTTAACTAAACGTCTACAAACAGTGTACACTGTATTACTGTTGTTTGGTATTGTGTCTGTCACATGAGAATAACATACTGTATTCGCAACAGCTGTGATTAGTGTGACAAGGTTGAGTGTCAGACTGTCACGGTCAGCAAGGTGTACAGGGAACAGGGTTTTTGTAAATACTGCAGCCATGATTCCTCCCAAGTTCCCTCAGTGCAGTCCAAATCTCTGATTTCTTTAAAGTAACTGGGTTTTTTTTTAAATATTTGTAATGCTTTTAACTATTCATTTATATTTCATTTCCCATAGTGGAAGGGCTAAATGCTGATTCAAAGGCCTCTCCGTGCTGCCAAAAATTCCAATATGCTGAGTCAAAGAGTTCTGGTGTCAGTCTACAATATACTGACCACATCCACATTTTGATTGAAAGACACTCCCCTCATGTTATTTAAGAGCTCTTTGCCAGAATTATGGTCATGAAGTTTGGTTTACTGTCTCAGTAATCTTTTTCAGTTTTTAGAAACAAATGTTGTTTTTTAAGGCTCCTTAGGTGATTCACAAAATGTGAAAAAAAAAAACCCTGATGATGTCATTAAGGTTAATTTAGCTTTTACTTTGGACTTTAAAATTTTCACACAAAGAGAGTAAAACAAACATGAGGCTAAGGGTTATTTCATATTATAGAGTGCTGCTGTAAAACCTCAAAAGTTTCAGGATGAGCACCGAGGACATAACATCTCTGTCTCTAAAGGTAACAGTGGACTATGAGAGGGCATAAACCAAAGAAAAAGCACTGAGATATCGATGTCTGCATTGATTTAGCAGTCAATTTGTTCAAACACAGGGCACAAACTCTCACTTTTTATTCAGCTAGAAAAATCTTTGAACATGTCTATCACTCTTTCCAGTTAAAAAGCCTGTGCTTAATGCAACAAGCTCACACCTCTAACATCTGTTTTCAGAGGGGTGTCAGGCGCAAGGAAACAGGAGAAAACACTGATCAGAGTACACAGGATGGGATGACGGCAATTAAGCCTACTAGCATGAATAACTAACACAAAATTCATAATTAAAAGGAATTCAAGAGCAGAACCAGATCACAAAGTGATATCTTATTAAAAAGAGATACAGTAAGTCCAAGCAAATTATCATTGATTTCTTATTTATTTGCTAAGAAATACAAACAATGCAAACATCCTTTCCAAAGCACCAATTTGTTGACAGTTTAAGATCCCCAATATATCCATATCTGTAGAAAAACAACGGTATTTATAAATCCTGCAGGGAACATGAATCAACCAATTTCTCAACACAACTGACCCATGAAAAACAATAAGAATTTGCAAAAGACCTCAACAGTGAGATTTAACACCTTTCCACACAGACAATCCTCAGAGATTATGAAATATACAACATATCTGGTTAAAAAAGTTGGAGGAAAAAAGGGGGGAAAGACTTTACAGTACAATATTTACAAATGTGACGGTCCTCATTAAAAATATACTGAGATCTGTATCTCATTTGTGGTATCCAAATGATTAGAAACCAAGTGGGTCACAGATGATACAGAAACTGATGCTAATTAGCAGATAAAATATTAATGTTGTGTTTCAGTCATCAGTTCTGCGAAAGGCAAACAACCTCAAACGGGTGGGCTCAGGTATCATTTTAAAAATATACAAACAAATAAGCCTGTTCAAAGTGACATTCATGTACAACACTGCAGTCCATCGGAAAGGTTGATAGCCTATTCTTAATACCCCATTAAAAGGTCTCCAAAGGTAGCACACAACATGACACATTAAC
Source organism: Acanthurus tennentii (assembly GCA_029783805.1). Lineage (NCBI taxonomy): Eukaryota > Metazoa > Chordata > Actinopteri > Acanthuriformes > Acanthuridae > Acanthurus > Acanthurus tennentii. The sequence goes on along the minus strand of JAPZDZ010000012.1, from coordinate 23,249,741 downwards.
TGTCATAAAAACAACCAACCTGGAGTGGATTTCAAAAGAGGTATGAATTAAAAAACTGGTGTAACCATGATGCCAGGTTGTCTGTGAGCCTGAAAACTTTAAACTTATTCCTTTTTTTTAAAAAAAGCATCAGTTTATGCTTCTATCTTTTGATGTGCCTCCCTTAACAAAAGTAAAATGTAGCAGAATTTACATTATGTCAATTCATTGTCAAATTAAAACAGAGAGGAAAATCTTTGCCACCAATTAAGCTGTGTTAGAACTGAACTGAAGTGAGTTCATCCTCCAGAACTGCTCCTCTTTGGGGACCAGTCCGTGTACATTCTGAAACAAGATGTAATGTGTCTTTGGCAGTGTTTTGGGGCCAGTGCGGTTCAGATGACACAGTATGGCTCCATGGGGGTCTGTGTTCCCAGGCAGCAGGGGAAACAGGCTCTGAGGCGCATCCGGAGCTCCTTGTTGAACATGAAGCTGATGATGGGGTTCGCTCCCGCCTGGGCGAAGCTCATCCACACCGCAGCGGTCAGGTAGAGCTGCGGGACCGGAGCGCCCCGCACAAATATTCTCAGGTAGCAGGCGCTTATATAAGGAGCCCACAGGATGAGGAAGGTCAGTGTGATCATATAGAACATCTTCCCGATCCGTTTCTCCATCTTGAACTCATCCAGCACCAGCAGTCTCCTGTTGCTGAGGTGGGAAGCTTGCCTGATGCCCACCAGCGTCGGTGGGGTGGGTCCGCGACCGAAACCGGCGATCCAATTGGCGGCGGCCTGCCCGGTGGCTCCAGGGCCGTGAAAGGTCCAATTCTGGCTGATGGCAGGGACGAGCTGAGCCGGCTTCATTTTGCGGTGATCGTACACAAAGCACAACATTTTAACGTAAACCACATGGGTCGTCCCCACGATGACGGCCAGCATCAACATGAAACCCAGGGTGTCGTTCGCCTTCACGTAGCGGTGCTCGAAGATGCACTGCTCCTCCTCACGGATGAACTTGTAGGTGCCCACGTCGAAAACCGGAGGAAAAGCCATGGCCACGGAGAGAGTCCACACCATGCAGATCACTGCGACGCACGTACACAGATTCATCCGCTTATAGTAAAACCTGTGGTGGGCGATCGCCATGTACCGGGTGACGCTGACGCAGAAGAGCAGGAAGGCGACGTGGAAGCAAAAGAGCACCGACATGAAGGCGACGATCTTGCAGCTGAGAGCGCTGTACGGCCAGGCGGAGCCGCCGCCGATCGATGCCATCACGAAGGGGAAACAGACGGTGGAGCGCACCACGTCTGCCAGGCACAGGTCCAGGAGGAAATAGTAGGGAGCCTTGTGCAGTGAGCTGTCCTTCAACAGCAGCAGCGACAGCGACGCGTTGCCCAGCAGGCTGATGCCCATGATCAGACCCAGGGAGGCCAGCTTGACCGCAGAGGCCGTGGACGCATAGTTCTGTAAGGACGGGCTGCTCCCCCCAAACTCACTTGTGTTCGCCATCTATGCAGCCGAGGTCGTATGTATCCCCTCATCAATTCATCGACCAGCGGTCGTATCCTGCCAAGGCTAAAATGAAAACAAAATTAACACGATCCCGCCGCTCCTTAGACAGAAATAACACTAAGGAATAAATCCCACTCAGAAACATCCGTTCAACGATGGTTCACATCCATCCCAATGAGCTGTGATTCCCACCAAAAACAAACACACAACAAAAAAAATATTTCAGCATCTCTTCTTTTTCTTCTTGTCCTTCATATCAAAAGTGTCCGGTACGGGAAACGTCCCTGTCCATTATTCCGTTCCCTGCTAAATAGAAGCAGTTCGGTTTTGGTTAAATAGCCCACACCATCTCTGAAGGCATCCGTTCAGCAGACAAGCGGCTCAGAAAACACATCTCAGTTTTACACCGATGGCGGAGGTCTTCCGTTCCACTTGAGCAATAAAAAAACAGACAGTGTTGTACGGAAGCATGGCGCAATTACGCATCCGCAGCCTCATCAACGGCAGCTAAAACATCGGCTTTACATGGGAGACAAAGGCGAACATGTTTGTTCATGCTGAGCGCAGGTCGGAAGCTCGCAGAGGTGGGAGCGCCTGTCTATCGGTGGATCTCACGAGCTGCCTTTGCGACGCATGTCCACTTGCAGTGAGCAGGCCTGGGATCAGTCAGGAGTCTCATTTGCCGGTTCCTGTCTAATGCAATCTATAGGGGATCTGTCACCGCACAGCGATGAGATGCAAATAATGATGAGGGCGTCGTCTTTACACTTAGTTCATGAACTTTAGAAAACGCTATAAATACAGCGCAACTGAGCATATGCATTGTATGATATATAAGTGTTATAGGCTGATAGAATGAAGCACGCCTCATTTTCACACACACAGTAACAGTTCAGAGTAATCAGCTGTTGTGTGAACACCTATTTGACAAAAGTTAAATAAAATTAAAGTTAAATAAATTAGGTAAATAAGAGTAAATGATAAAAAATCAAATGCTTGACCTCTGAGCAGTTCCATGAACTGTGGTCACTGGTTGCCGTGTAAATGCACACATATCCCTACATGCATTGTAACTTACTCATGTCTAGTGTTTCCATCTAAGAGATGCTGTCAGTTTACTGCTTGTAAACAAACACAACCAAATAAACATAGGACTAACGTTGGGAAATCGTCACTATTTGGGTCACATAAACATGTTTAATTAGTATTTGAATTAGACGAATTCTGTTTTACTACATTAATATGTTGAATTTTCATGGTTTGAGTGGTTCTCTTCCTGACCACGTGTTCACTTTATGCTCTTTGGACTCTACTTTAAATGCTTTAAACAGAGATATCACTTTCTTTCTCAGGCCATAGAAGAATAACATAACATGGGTTAAAAACACAATCAAAACAAAACAAAACACTCATGTGTTAAACCAGGGACTTTTGTACTTTTCAGTTCAAGTATCCTTGAGTTTACACAAATTAAACCATGAGATTTTTGTTTTTAGATATGTCATCACAGAAATACGTGTAAAAAAAAGTTATTTTGTCATGGTGAAATTTTTGGAAGAAATCACAGTACAATAAATCATTTCCTTTTTGCTTCGGACTACTAATCCATATCTCCTGTAATTTTACTTTCTTTTTTAAAAATTATATAAATTTATAAAATTATATAAGGTCTCCTACAATGAAATTAACTGACAGTCAACACACAGCCTGAGTTTGAAGGGTAGCTATCACACAGCGACAGCTAATAAGAGAAGCTGCAGGATAACACAGTCAGTGCTAACAGTGTCGGTTCAAATGAGGTAAATAGTTGCATAATACAGCTCTGGTGTGCAGAGTGGTATTTCAGAGGATAATTCTGCAGGAGGAAAGTGGGTCTGATAAACACTGTTTTATTCGATGCCTTTAGGAGAAATGGCAGAGGATTTGATGTGTGGATTTTAAGTGAGGAGACCTCTTGCACTCTGAACTTAGAGAAAAATAAATAGTCATGTTTTCTAGAAATCACTGTCTGGCTGCAGTAAGACTTTTCAGAATAAAAAAACACTTATCTAAAATAAGTTATGTTAACATGTTAAAGGTCTCTCAATAATAAATTCTACTCTCTGCAGAACTTGTGTACTTAAGAACACAGTTGCATTAATGTGGCAAAGTTGAACCTGCTGCTGCAGTGATTCACCAGCACCCCCTGCAGGCAGCTCCAAGGAGCACCATGAGCATGTAAGGTACAATGCACATAGACCCTAGGTGCTGTCTTACAGACAAACAGTGGTCTGGTCGGGAGATTTAACACCACTGAACTGAAACAACATCTGACCACAACCCACACTGAGTTCAGCCTAGTGTTTTATAACTCTTTCCATTTAAAGGCTAGCCAGGTTTTTATATACTGTACTATCCTGTGATGACCAGAGTCTGATCCGTCTGGAGAAATAATTAGAGAAGGTTGTTCGGGAAAATATGACATCCCAACAAACACTACATGATCATTTTGATGGTTGCAACAATGAAATAGGCTGTTGTAGGTTCAAGTTGGTTAGGTTTACCATCTAAGTTAGAAAATATATTTTTGTTGGTGTAATAGTGGTAATAACGTGATAATAATAAATTAATTTCTAATGCATGAAAACATCATTTTAATGCATAAACAGTTATGTTTAGGTGTTACACACCAGGTGGTTATGTTCAACAATTGTATTGACAGAGTTTAAATACTGGGCTGATTAATAAGTGAAATTTCTAGGATTCAGATTATTAGAGTTTTAAAACTTCACTTCTTGCTTGCTTTTTTCTAATACAAATTAGAACACTTATACCATTATAGGAAATTGTAAGGTTAAAATACATACTTTTGTCTGTATGTGTCTTTTGTCTTGTATGTGAGCACTGTTCAGCCCTCTAAAGCTTGATATGCTCACATAGACAGATCGTCCTGGGCAGAAATTTTGTTGGACCTTGTTGAGTACTTTCACCAAAGTGACTACAAAGGCAACAAGGCTTGACATTGAGGACAGTGTCACTAAATGATGTGTCACTTAACACCAACCAACCTACCAAAAAACAAACAAACAAACAAGCAAACAAAAAACTTTTCCTGGTCTGCACAAACTGGCATAACTCTTTGCTGTATCTCATCCATGTTGACTCGTCATGTTCTCTCTTCATGAGAAAAACAACAACAATAAATGTACAATACATTTTAACTATGTGCAGCCCAAAGCTGAACAGTTTGTTCTTGCCGCACATCTTTCTGGTACCTAACATGTTGCTCCACATATTAAGTAAAGTCATGCTTCCTGAGATTGTTTTCCCACAGAACAAAATGTTCGCAATACAGATGAGATAGAAGGCAGCTGCTTTTAACTAACAATTAACTAACAGCAAAATCATTAAAAAATGAATTAGTCATCCACCTCTCTGGAGACTAGGTCAGCTTCTTGTTCAGGAATAAAAAAAACAACACTCTGGTGTCAGATGTAAATAGTTGCATATGAAGGTTTTTGTTGTCGTTGTTGTTGTTATTGTATTTGAAGGGAGAAAAACATCCATAGTTGCAGTCTTGATTACTTTAAATAATGATTAAAAAAAACCTTTGGATAAAAAGATCAAAACATTTAAGTGCCAGATGCGACAATAAATTATTAATAAACATGTCAAGGACCTTATTAAATTGCCTTTAGGACTGGATCTGGGTTTGGACACAAAAGGCATCAGGTCAAAATACATAAAAGCCATTTCACACGGAAAGAAAAAAAGGAAAATCTTGTTTCTGAGGAGGTAATGATCATTATTGAAATATATTAAGAAATAATTAGTAAGTGTATTAAAACACAAAAAGTCTGACCTTGTTTGTATCTCTGTGTACACATCCACATCAATGAGGAAAAAAAGACAAGAAAATAGACTGAACAAAGACAACAAAGCTTAAAAATAACTATAGGTTGAAATACACATATGTCATATCCATTGTATAAAGGCAAGACAGTAATAAAATATGTTATCGAGGAAAAGGCAATATTTATATCCTACAATATAGTCTGTAGTATTGTGGATGCAGATGCTAATATTGATCGAGGATGACACTTTTTAGGAAAATAAACATGTCTGTGTTCTCTGTTTTAAATATTGTGTATTTGTTGTTAAATGTTGGCCCACATGTTGATAAAAATATATCTCTGTTAAGCAAATATCAGCTGATTTGGCATGGCTTAACTTTATGTCAAGTATGCTTGTAGGTTGATGCACGCAGAGTTATGGTCTGGTAGGTAACACAAGTGCACATCAATGCAAAGAATCCATGGTAATCTAAATTTGAACACTTTTTAGCCAAAGTCTGCTAAACATAGGCTACAGTTGCAAACAACAGTTGTAGCATTATCACTTTCTTTTTTCTGCCTTTTCTTGCCTGGTGTTTTAACCCATTTCTTTCTTTAAGACCACTTATCTCGTCTGCTTTCATGATGAAGTTGGGGACAAGTCAGTTTCTGTTGGCCAAAAAACAGTCAGAGTGAGGTCTCACCTCTTTTTCATGCTCCCTGAGATGACGTTATTGGCTAGTGACGCAGTTACGTCACCAGTCGGTAGGCGGAAAAGCGGCAGTGTGGTTCAGTATCTGGTTATAAAACTAAACCGGTTGTTTTACATTAAAGAGCCTCACAAAGGGCACGTAAAGAGGTTGCGTTTGAAGCGCGCTGAAATGGCGGTTCCTGCGGGTCAGACGGAGCTACAGATGGACAGAGGCGCCCTGAGCGGCCAGACAGTTTCCCCTGAAAACAACATTGACATCGACGAGAAAGAGTTGGAAAATATCACAAAGAAACACCGAGAAGATGAGACGACAGCGCTGCCTTTGCACTCGCCTTGGACGTTTTGGCTGGACAGGTAACATTTGTCCCGTCTTCCGCGTTGTTCGAGAGTTTCAGAGCTCCGGGACGAGCAGGAATGATGGAGGAAAAATTCCCACTGAAGGCCACAGCTTCCCGCAGGCCTGCAGCAGATGTAGCGGGAGAGTGTTGGCGTCAAACATGACCTTCTCTTTTCAACACCGTCTGATTTCCCAGAAAAGTTGTCAGGTTTTTCACGGCTGTGTTTTTATCCATAATAACGTCTCCCAAGTGATGTGGTGTGCATGATGCCATTGTTGTGCTCCTGAAACATTCAATTTAGCCTACTTTAGCTCTATTTCTCAGCAGGGGAGCATATGAAGGTTTGTGGTGACATGAAGTTTTCCAGTTTTCTTTAAAGTAGCGCAGTTAAAGATTACAGGCTCGTGCATTTCCAGTAGCTACATGTTGAAGCTGCATTAGCTCAGGTCGATGCTAGCCTGTGATACAATGTAATCATTACTAAGTGAGACTCCTTTGTGCAAAGTCTGTCTGTACTTGCCATTTAAATGAACGCTAAACGTTACAGTGTGCTTCTCCTCCTTCTGAGATCACAGGAATGTTGTCAATCACGTATGCTTTGTTTATTGTGTGTTGCCTTGGAGCAAAGTTAGGATCACACTGAGATTTGTTTACTCTTCTCTTATGCTCAGTGTTCGTCACTGTAAGATGCCAAACGTTTGTGGATAAAACTTAAAATTAAATTTGAAGGACTGAAGACATTGCAGACCCTATTGAGACTACAAGAGTTAGAGTCAATTCACTGTTTATTTGATCAACTGATAATTTGATAATTTATCAGCTACAATTATATTAAAAAAAAAAATTACAATGAAGAAAATCTGTTACTGGCCTTTCATGCATGGCAGTGAGTTGCTTTTTGTTTTATTTTTATATTACTTTTAACCAAACAACAATGGATTTTGAACTGTTGTTTTGAACTGATCTGACAAAAGAAAAACACATTTGAAGACTCCACGTGGCCTTTTAGAACTTTTTTATGGGCCTTTTCCAATTTAAACAGTTAAACATTAATAAATCAGATAAAACAAAGTCGGTCAGTAGTGAAATGAACTGCAAGTACAGCCTGAAAAGATGATTTGGTGTCTGTAAAGATTTGGTATATTTGGCCCCGTTGTTTATTTAAAAATAACCACATTGGAATAAAATTAGTAATGGTGTAAAAGTGCATGTCTTAACAACTGTTTAAAAAGGAGAATGCGAGATGAGATGAGCACTGTGGACTGAGCGAGTTTCGTCTTGTTGTTTCAGGTCATTACCAGGCACAACAGCTGCAGAATGTGAATCCAATCTGAAGAAGATCTACACCGTGCAAAGTGTTCAGGTGAGATTTAGTATCACTTCGTCATCGGAAGCAAAGAGATCGGATACATGAATTGGCTTACAGTGCAGTCAGCTTGAGAGCAGCTTCCTTGATTCAAAGAAAAAAGAAGCTCATCTGCACCCAAAGCTGTTGTGGACATGGTTGTTGAGAAGAAAGAAAAACTTTTATCATAAAGCATAAACATGTAGTGCATACTTTATTGACAACAGGTTACATCAGTTTTTTCTTGCTTTCTTGTCAGAATGTTGCAGCTGTTATTACTTCACATTGTGTAAAGTTGTTGTTGAGTAAATTATAGGTGTGAGGCAAAAGTGCCAATAGCTTCTGATCTGTGCAACTACTTTTCCCTGCTCTGCATACATTACAGCCTTTTGACGTTATGCTCTAGTGGCTTGAATGTTCATAATGTTGATTTAAAGGAGACTTTCAGCTTAGCAAACTAGCAAACAGTGGTAAATTGAACATAATGTTTTACCCGTTAATGCCAAAGTCTATAACACACAATTGAAACCTGCTGTCAGTTGATGGACAGATATTTTAATACAGTGATTGAGATTATGCAACACTTAAATCTAAGTTAGTTATGTTTTGCAAAATTGTTCAAGTTGTGTTTAAATTTCTAACTTTTGTAAGAAGAAGTGAAACAAGCTTGTAGTTTCAGTTTCAATAAGCTTAAATGCACAATATAGAAAGTCAAACTCTCAGACGACTACCTGTGAACATGTTCACTGGTATTAAAGCTCCACTCAATAGCTTTTGGAAGGTTTTCTTGTTGCTCTCTGCAAATTTCAACTGGTTTAAGCAATAACAGTGGAGAACATGCTTCTAGGGAAGCCTGCTATAACACAACCTGGAAAATACATAACCAAGCAAAGTAATGTGTGAAAATAAAAAACAACTTGTAAAAAAGTTTTCTCTCTTAGTAATGTGGCTCTTTTTGGATCTGGCTTTATTTCTAAAGTCGATCTCTGCTATTGTAATCAAACCAAATAGAAATGAGACAAAATTCTGTCATTGTGTAATAAGAACAGCAACTTTCTCTTGGAGCTTTGAAAAAGAAAAGTAACTCTCTTCAACACGTTGTAGGTCTTACCCATCTGTTTCCTGTTTGCAGATGTTCTGGAGTGTATACAACAACATCCCTCCAGTCACAGCCCTGCCTTTGAGATGTAGCTATCACTTAATGCGTGGAGAACGGAGGCCACTGTGGTGAGTCTGTCATTGAGAAAAATCATCATATCATCCCGTTATGTTGGCTCAAACAGAGGGCACTGTATGACTGTAGCTCATACACTAACTGCCATGTAATGTAAGAACTCAATCAAATGTAATACATGCCTCCAGTTGCATAGAACATAATTAAACACCACCAACTATTCTGCTTTTGATTACCAAAGTCTTATTCTCAAATCATACACTATAATGACATTTGTTATTATAAGACCATCAGTCACACATTTTGCATTATAAGTGGCAGTGCATAATTTAAAGGTTTCTTGTAGAATTTTTGACTTCTGTGTCAGATGAAAATGCATGCAGCATGTTTGTGAGACCTCAAGGGTACAAACAAAACATTTTTAATAGCCTCAAAGAGTAACCTGACTGCCTGCTGTCTCAGAGCAATTAGTCCTACATTACCACTGAGTGTTCCCTGGAGTAGCCACATGAGCCAAGCAGCATGTTAACACATATTAAAGCAGCATAACCTACAAAATAGACATTACAACAAAATTAAAGATGGAAAAACATACAGTTTCCAATTTTAAAGTCGTGACAAAGACAGGTATTGATCCATCCTTGAGCTTCTGATGTTGTCAACCTTCTGTGTCAAGACAGTATGACAGAGTTACACTGGGAACATAGGAACATTTCAGTCACATTTCCACCTAATCCCCTGGGTCTTCCTCCTCAGTCTATAGTGAAACAGCAGCTAATCTACAAGGAACAACTTGTTGTTTCAAAACTGGGATGGAGCTACCTTGTATGTTTCAAACAAAAATCCACAACAACACGTCTGCTTTCATGATTTGTGTTTGGGGGCATGTCAGACTAGATGCTAGGTGAGCATTATGCAAAGTTCTGTGTGACATGGTGATGTAGGTGACGTAGATATTTTACGGAAATAGAAGCTGGACCGCTGCTGAGGCATTTGTGGCACTTTTGCTTCAGGCTCTCACACTTCTACATGCACAAACAACCTACATAACACACTGAGGGACAGGGAACACCCAAATAACAACAATCTTAAATTGAAATATTCAATTTCGGTTTGCATGCAACTAAATCAGGGCAGCCTTGTTTGTGATGTTACTACTAACCAGGAGTTCATGAGAAGGTTTTGCAACCCATCTGTAAGTCATATTTGTACTGTGATAAGTTGTGCCAGTATGCAACATTTATCTCTGGTAGCTTAGTTGGAAGTTGCATACTATAGTAAGAATAATTTCTTCTCTTAATATTTTACACCAACAGGGAAGAAGAAAGCAATGCAAAAGGAGGGGTATGGAAGATGAAAGTACCAAAAGAAAATGCTGTAGGTGATGCTTCACTCCACATGGTAATATCACATAATAATATCAGTTTTGAATTATTGTGAAGTTCCCGTGTGTCCTTCTTGTTTCAGTCTACAGTTTGGAAAGAATTGTTACTTGCTACTATTGGGGAGCAGTTTGCAGATTACTGTGCTTCAGGTGAGCTGCTAAGTCTTTACTTGATGTTTGTGTGCCCAGAAGGAGAAGATATATTCCTCCTCGATTAGAGAGATGTACCCTTTCACAACATGACAGTTGCATCGATGAGTATTTGGTCACTGTCTGTTGTGTCTGCTGTATGTTTGTTTTACAGAAGATGAGGTTGTTGGTGTCAGTGTAAGCGTACGAGATCGGGAAGACGTTGTTCAAATCTGGAACAGAGATGCATCTCTCGCTAACGAAGCAAATATCTTGGGGAAAGTCTATGAGCTCCTACCCTCTATATCTTTTAAAGCTGTTTTTTATAAGTGTAAGTATCCACAGTTTTTACACTTTGCTTCTGGATTTACAAATTTCACTAAGCTTGAAGTTACTATATGTAACATCCTAGCACCAATTATGGTGCGATTCCTATATAAAGAGCAAATTAGTACAGGGGTGGGTTGATTTGTGGGTTGATGTCTGGTTTAAACTGTGCCGCGAAAGTATGAGAAAGCAATAAATGTTGACTGAAAGACATGAAACTGTTCCCATCCATAGAGTTAAACCCATGCAGCCCCAGTGAAAACAAGTTAACAGCTGTAAGACCATTTGGGACATCTACATTATAAACACTGCACTTTATAGTTTTACTCTCTGTTTGGACTGGGTCAAATGATTTGAAGCAGATTTGACCTCACCCAAGGTCAAGTAAGGATTTGTACTTTAATTGTTGCTTAATTGTTGTAACATGTAACATATTACCTTTAAACTTCAGAGATGCTTCGTCAGAAAATGTTGGAATCAGTCACACTGTTGAAAAAATAATGTCTCTGCACTTTCGATTTAACTGTGCACATTTGAAGAAAATTTTTCCAACTCAAACATGTAAGCATGCCAGAGGATGATTTAAGAAGTGTACTTGGCTGTAGGCTGTACTGACGGGGCAGACAAGGCATCAAGACAAATGGCCAATATGTTTTACCTGCTTCACATAGTTTATTCATGTTGGCTAGTCTTGTGACTAAAAGTTCATTTATTTGTTCTCAAAATTCCAAAGAGCAGGAGTGTAAAGTAAAAAGGTTTAAACTGGTGAGATTGGGATAATCGAACAGCTAACTGGTGTGGAGGCACTTTACACTAGTTTGTAAACTTGATCATCTCGTGTTTAATTCAGGGGAATGGATATACAATTTCAATGTAAAATGATCATTTTAACGACTAACTAGATTTACACTCACCATGAATCATTTTGTTTCTTTCAGCTCACATGGAACATCATGCCTTTGAAGGAGGACGCTCAAGACATTAGATTGTAATGCACTTTTTTTTATTTTAACCTGAACTCTGTACCTGCCTGGTTGTTAAGGCACTGTCCACAACCTAATTGAGGATATTATTTTGCATTCAACAAGGAAATGTTATCAATATATTTTTATAACTTTTAAGGACTGATGCCTTGTATCATTCGGATGTGGGTCCTAAAGCTCTGAAGTCTTCAAAGAATGTATATCCAGTGTAAGTCTCAGAGTTCATCATTCGTTCATGTTGGTTCTGACTTCCTCCATTACTGAACTGCACTGTCAGGGTCCCTTTATCTGCATGGCCTATGGACCTCACAATTATTCCTGGTATAGAGGTAGGACATAATGTAGTGTCTTTTAACCGGTTGATATGTTTGATATTTCAATTCATATAATTTTTAACTAGAAAAGTGCACTCAGTAGGGTGCGCATCTCGGCCAAGTATGTCTTTGGACATGGAGAACAGGGAATGCAGGGAAGGCTGTGTCCCCAGCTTATATGCATGAGAGTAGAGGAATAAAGAAGAGAAAATATGCAGGGTTTTAAATCACCAGCCAAGTAAAATATTGATTTCTAAATAAAAATGCTGCCAGCACCTATGTGACATACATTTTCCTGTTGGAAGCAAGATTCCAAACTGAAGCAGATATTGATCACCTGCAGCCCCCATAGGCCGGTTATGAGGGTTGAGGAGTTTGCAGTCACAAGCTGTATTAACCAAGCAGTCAACAAAACATGCACACACATTTTTATGATCTCTTTAAACAAATGGTATTCACCATGCACAGACACATAAGATCAAAGGCATATCCCCTTCAGACCTATGACTAGCACAGATGTTTAAGTCAGCTCATTTAGTGCCAAAGCACTTTTTTTGCTGTGTAAGAAGTTTGTATCCTGATGGAATTTTATTCCACTTGAGTTTTTCCACTTCCAAGGATTGAGTGAATGTCACATTTGGTTTCTTGAAACTGTAAATCAACCCTAAGTCAGGGTAACACTTGGAAGTATTGCACAAGACTACCTATTCCATTCACAGTGCCCCTCAGTTATAAAGCCATCATAGGGAATCAGAACATATCCAGACACTGATATGGCCCAAAGAAATGTAATGTTTGGTTTCCGACATGTTTCACAGCTTTAGTTAAAAAGCAAAACCCATCTTGAAAGGTGCCTCTTTGAATGTTCTCAGACACACACATTTGACATTTCTCGCTACACGTGTTGAAAATAGTCCTTTGCTCTCCTAAATAGAGTCACAGATCGTTTTGTGTATTTCTCTGAAGAGAGAATGCCCATTTTTGTGCTCAACTAGTGGAGCTCATCAGCACTGGTCTCTTGCTTGTTTCCCCTTCTAATCAATCTTGTTTGCTTACTGGACTGTTTCCTGTTATACACAGAGGAAAAAGCCTCAGTGTTTGCTTTACAAAAGTAACATAAGACCATGTTATTCCCACGTAAAGCATGATTTGGAAGTACAATATGTCAAATTAAATAATTAAAAAAGGTTTAAATAAAACAGATGGGGGGAGTTTGAATAATCACAGTACACTGCAATAACAAGTAAACTTTAAACTATACATTATTCTGACCTCACCTGTAATTATGCCCATAATGATAACTTTAACCACTAATAAAAAAAGGAAAATAGAAAAAATCATTTTTCTATTAGACCCCTTTGCAAGTTTTCTGAGTTACCTTTAACAACAGTTAACATGTTATTGCTGTATTGCTGTTTAGGCTACAATAAACTGAATGTTTCTGGTATTATCACGCCACTTTATGGATCAACTTTGAACTGGTTGATAAGTTAGTTTAAAGGGGACATATTTCCTCTGTAAACATGAATTTTGCAGTGACATGGACCAAGCAAATAAAATAGATTGAACATAAAATTATCATCTGTGGTCCTTCTTGTACAGTACAGACATCAACATTATATATTTAGATGGATACATGTTTGAAATACCTCTCTAAGGAAAAAACTTTGTAAAAACCTTGTAAAAGTCATGTAAAGGGGAAAGATTCTTTGTAGTCACATGTCAGTCATACACAGTACAAAGTAGAGAAAATTTTTATCTGCATTTAACCCAACCTCTGAGGAGCAGTGGACAGCCATCATGCAGCACCTGGAGTCAAACAGCACCAATTCTTAGCTAGTGCCTTTATAATGGACACACAGAAAAAAATTGACTTAATGTATGTGCCTTTTGAGGCCTCTTTATAATGTCCAAATAGACAAGTTTCAGCAGAAGAACCGTAAAGTAAAGGGCATGTATAAGGGTAAGTAGTTAATTGATTCTACATATGTGTAAAAGTTAATTAACTAAGAATTTTTGGTGGTGAGGGAAACCAAGGCACCCAGAGGAAACCCACACAAGTACAGAGTGAGCATACAGTACAAACTCTTGACCTTTAAGCTATGAGACAACAGTGCTAACCACTGAGCCACAATGCTGTTTGAGTTTGTTTGTGAACTTACAGTTCATCACAGACTGATACTCTACTCATATCAGTCCGTCTGTTAACAGACCTGTTGTAAGAAGACATGTTAACAAAACACCACCTTAAAAGCTTAGTGTTGCAGATGTGTCAGCTAACTGCTGCTTTTTAACACATCTAGCAGACATGGCAACATTAACATTCACTTGTAGTTGGACCTCTGGCCACCAAATTAATGTGATTTTTAAATTTTTAATACAATACTCATTTAATTGATACAGGTGGGTGTTCTTCCTGCTCAGCTCTTAGCTTGTCGCACCTCCTCCGCTGCCCACTTCGTTAGCTGCAGGGTCATCAGCTGGGGACCACTGATCATTGATGTTTCGCCCCTTAGCCAAGAACGTCTCCTGGTGGCAGGGCAGTGAACACTCCCTGCAGCTAACACTCTTCAAAACTTGTCTGCCCCCCACGTTTTGCACCTCCTCCACAGCCAGATCCAGAAGCTCGCCTTTCCGGCCTCTTCTGCTATCTGCCTGGTTCCCCTGAGTAGTCTGGCTCCCCGCAGCCCCAGGTCTCTCAGCAGCCGTGATGCCTCTAGTTCCCACTTCCACTGGGTAGAGCTTCACCTTCCATCCACTTTCCCTGCACTCTGCGACCAGGTTGGCATATTTTACCCTTTTCCTTTCGTGGGCTGCCTCCAACCCCTCCTCCCACGGAACTGTGAGCTCCACCAGCAATGCTGTTTTCCTGGCTGAGGTCCACAGTACCATGTCTGGCCGTAGAGTGGTAGTGCAGATCTCCTGGGGAAAGCAGAGCTGCCTACCTAGGTCTGCTTCCATCTTCCACTCCGCCCCCGGTGTCAGAGATGTTGGTAGTGGTCTCCTAATGGTATTTGGAGTGGGGTCCCCTGCCCTGAGAAAGAGGAACCTCTGTTGGCCTCCTACTGGGTTCTCGCTGTTTGCCTCTTGTCTTCTGATCTCCATCACTTCTGCCAGCTTCTTGAGGACCTGATCGTGCCGCCATCCTGACAGGATGTGCTGGAGGGAGGCATTGATGGTTCCACAGAGGTCACAGGTTTGCTCTGTACCAAGCCACTCCTGGAGGTTGCGAGGGCTGGGTAGGGTGTCATAGGTTGCCCTGATGAGGAAACTTAGTCGAGCCTGTGGCAGCTTCCAGAGGTCGGCCCAGCTGATTGCTTGACTTGTGACACCCTCCTATGTTGTCCAGCACCCCTGTTGCCCCTGTGACGCAGCCTGTACCCTGTATTGCTCCTGCTACATCTTGGTGATCTCTGTAACAACAAGGTCATTCCTCTCCTTTTTGTTCGCTCTGGACCACAGGCTGGTTAGGTCGCCCCATCCAAGGCCTGCGTGCCCTGTCTGGACCCTGCCCACTACCTCCTGGTGTTGCAGTCTGCTCACCGCCTTTTGGACCTCTTCTTCAGCCCTCAACTTCCTTCCATTCGCCACTCGAGCATGCACGTCCTTCACTGCCTCGTAGGAGGACTCCCTGAGTTCCATCACCAGCCTTGCCTTTTCTTGCCTGTATCCGGCAGTGATGGATTTCAAGGGTAGCCAGAGAGAGTTCCATCCGTACAGGCCTGCTGCTGAAAAGCAACGTGGGAGCCCCAGTCATTTTCAGATGGTGGAGTTGGCTTTGGCATCCATCCCGCTAACGGCTGATAAGGTAACTTCACACAGCTTCAGTGGCCAAATTATCCTTGGGTACAAGGTGAAGTTGTAACACCATACCTTGTACTTTCCGGGTAGCTGGCTTGACTCGATCTTAGCTAGTCCTGGTGAAAGCTGTTGATAGATGGTTTTACCCATCTCCTTAACTGAGAGGCAGGATGTGTATTGCTGTCCCAGGCTTATCCACAGATAGGCTGATCCACAATGCGGGGGATGTTCTCTCCGCCAATGGTAAAGGTGACTCTATCGTTCCGCTCCCCCCTCCGCAAGGAAAGGCTCCTTGACTTCTGTGACTTGAACTTCATCCTTGCCCAAGTGATCAGCTCATCCAGTCTCTTCAGCAGCCTGGACGTGCATGGAGCTGTTCGCAGCAGGCAGGTGATGTCATCCGTATAACTTCTTAGTGGGGGAAGCCTCTGGCCTGCAGGCAGCCGGACCCCATCCACTACCTGCCTTGCTCCGATCAGGATGACTTCAAAAGCCGCAAGAAGAGGATGGGGGAGATGGAACATCCCATTGCGATACCCACCTCCAGCTGCTGCCAGTCTGTGGTGAACTTTTGCGGTGCAAAGCACATTTGCATGCCCTCGAAGTAGCTCATGATCATGGTCTTGATGTTGTCCGGAATGTAAAAGAAGTCCAGAGTTCATTATTCCCTGTTAGCTCTGTTATAGTCTCAACCGCCTCATAAGGAAATATTGGCATCTTTACCTGCCTGAGACGATAACTTCAGTGAGAGTGAACCAAATTAGCACACTTGTCTGCAAAAAAAAAAAGCACAACAGATGAAAAATGCTTTGTAGAGCAGGCAGTTGTTTAATTAACTTTTATGTGAGTCGTCATTAGCAATGCTGTTCATATTACACACAGTAACCTGATCTTTTGTTGCTGCTATCAAGACAAAATCCAGATGTATTGAACAAGATTAGAAACTGAAGAAAACAAATTGGCAATAAAAACTGAGCCCCGCAGGATTTTAGTAGCCAAGCGTTAATATCCATATCATTGCTGCAATGTGGTTATAGTCAGATAACTCAAGAGTTAGTATCATGCACTAACCAACCTGGGTAACCTCAATAGTAGTTGGTCCTACTAAAAATGATTTAAATACATAACCCCTGTTTGTCAGTGTAAAATAATGTAATTCAATGTTCAAAACAGCCTCAAAAAGTATAGAATTTGTTTTTAAAATATGGGTCCATTAAAAATGTCTGTAAAAGTCCTGATTGTAAAAGTCTGAGTTTTCTCATGTGAAGTCACATCCCTACATGATTTTATGGTCTCGGCAGTCTGGTTTTCACCCATTTTATTGTAGTCTGCTGTTTGTCTGGCCCCACCACAGTACTGCAGACTACAGCGACTGATGATTTCCTAATGCTGGACGTTTAAAACCAGTGTATAAATAACACAACTAAAAGCTTTTGTGTGCCGTCCTTAGTCTTGCACAGGACTGTTTTTGTCAGCCATGTCCAAGAGTCTCGTCTTGACTGAGCTGGTTTGACAGGCCTGCCTGTCCAGATGCGTGCACATTGATTTTGCATATTTTTACATGGAAATACATATAAATGTTTTTAAAATGGCCATATTAATACCGCAGTTTATTTTGACTTTTGAATCAGGCTAAAAAAAAAAGATTTGAAAAAGTGTGCAGCCTGATTCAAATGTTTTGAGAGGAAACTTGATGATCATTCTGTCAGCCTGCTGCCAAAAGTGAACTCTGTAATACAAACGGGAGTTGAACCACATCAAATGAGCTGTTATGTCTTCTAAACACTTCTTACTACCAAATATACAAGATTTGAAGTGGACGTCTGTGCAAGACATGAGGGTCAGCAATTACATTGACAGCTTGCTTACAGGTTTCAGAGTGTCCACAGTATGTCCCTGTGGTTATTATAAATGCATTGAGAAGGTGTGTTAGTAATTTAGAAAACAAGGGCAGAGTGCATCTACACACATTCACTCTGTGCTAATCATACCCATACGTGGCTGCAGTAATAGTTAGAAAAACTGCTGTCTCACAAACTTGTATCCAAATTCAAACATTAGAAGGATTCAGATGCTGGTAGTTTGTGCCATTCAGAGATGTTACTCTAATGATCAGAGGCACAAAGAAAAGCTTATTGATCTTTAAGGGAATGCTCTTGTTCCTGCACTGACACACGTTGTTACAGAAACCTGGTTCCATATTTTAAAAGCAGCTCCTCAGTTAAAAAAAAAGCATTGCATGAAAATGTGTTGACAGTTATAACTATGTTTTTAAAAGACCCTCTAAGAATCAAAATTTTAATGAAGCCATCAAAAACATACTGGTTGTTCTTATTGCTACAATCTGCCATCATTCATGATCTGTGTAAGAAATGTATGAATGCCAAAAGAAAGACAGTTTCAAGATGATTACCTACATGATTATAAAATTAGGTTAGTTAAGTGTCATGGGTATACACTACACTCCCAAAATGCTAAAAAAGAGAATGTGGGTCAGCTTGTTGTTGTTAGCACTTACCATGGTAACAGTGACATAAGACCCATTTGTTATAAACTCTGCTGCTGACAGCTGACTTTTCTGGGCTTGTATTTGCATGTGTATGGTGAGGAACCTGTGAAAGTGGGACTTATCTGTCAGAATAAACTGTTGGTATTTAAAATGTTTCAAGCCAGCATGGATACTCTTTAATTATGTTGAAAATGGCAACACAATGACAAACAACAACCCACTGTATGACGTGTCAAATTATACAATAGCTTCATGCTGGTGGGTCATTGGAAGGGCTGGTGGTAAGCTGGCACTGTATCAGCTGGTGATGGCTAAAATTGTTGGATCCTTAAAAGTTTAAAAAAAAAACCAAAAAAAAAACACTTTTAAGATAATTGCAACATGTAATAAATTCCTTTAAGTCTTTCTAAATTTAGATTTATATCTTTGTCTCATTTTTAATTATATTATTTTTTTATTTATATCCATATAGAGACAAACCTAACAAATCAGGAACATGCCACACAAATAACATTCAATAAAATGGGTTAAAAGAATGAAGTGAAGATATCACTGTGGTGTTTGTTACAGTTTTTCTATCTTTTTTTTTTAAAATGTGACTGAAAATATGATTGTCTTCTCCAGGGGCACTGTGTATTAAAGATACTGAACCTTTTTTCTCATTCACTGTTCAAAATGCTTCATTTGCTACACTATCACCTGCACAGTTATAAAACATCGTGCATTAACTAATAGAACCATCTGCTGGTTAATGGCATACCACCTTTGTTGAAGTGTATTGCATCCACTACAATGGACAAATGTTTGTTAAAAATAAAGATCTTGAAAAAGAGTGAGCATTCCAAAATGATCCTTCAGATTTAACAATAAATGCCTTAAATGATAAAATTATATTATATTATTTTCATGTTTTGCTCATTTGTAAAAGAAGATGTAATTTTTATTCACAAATTGGCCTCACGATGCAGTGATCTTTTCTACTTCTTTACCAATATGTTATAATCGGAGATGAAGCATGTGCCATCTCACATTAACCTTTTAGGTACGTCCACATCTGCAGGAGACGAACAAGGCATCATGTTCTTGAGTTTCTCCTACTCTCACTTATTTGATAGATCTTAACTGCTCATTATCTTTCTAGCTCTTCCAGAAGTCCAGTCCCTTTCATTACATGTTGAATGCTACAGCCCCCTGCAGCAGGGGAAAAACACCATTTGAAAGCCATCCATCCCCCTTTGGGAATCAAGAGGAGCCCCTATTCATTTGCTTAATTACCTAATTAACAGAAAGCTAATTACTTTGTTGTGTGCAGGCGTATGTGTGGAGAGGCTGTTACGTAACTGATAGTGATCCTCAATTAATTTGTAATACACTCCATCAAGTCAGGGCCTTAATCCACACAACACATCACCAGCATGACAGCAACAAAACATGATAATATATTCAGACCCAGACACAAGGCTGCTGGGCTCTGCTAAGCTCATAGATCCAGTAGTGACATGCAGATCAAGGCACTGAAGAATTAGAAAGCTTAAATTGTGTGTTAGATTGTCTTTCAAAGGCTGTACATACTTTTGACATTTTCTCATCAATTACACCATACAATCATGTTTACAACCTTTTGAAAAACAAAATTGCAGTAATCCTATAAAAGACTGAGGATTGGCTCAACATTCAAATCATCAAATGAATCACAGACATATTTAAATCCAGATAATAATATTGAAGTTGTTTTCTCTAAAGGATGCCAAAAGGTCACATCTTTTAATGACAAGATCTTTTTGCTTTGCTTTTGTGTTTACATAATGTAATTCTTTTTAAAATCATTTGGATTATTACGTTATCAGAATTTCACCAGATGATCATCATGGTATAAAAAATCAAAATATTACTAAAATATGTATAAAAGGTATTAGAAAAAAATGCTGTCATTCAACTTCATCATTAATTTTGATTTATTGTATGTTTTGTCTCTTTTTTGGCAAATGAATTACACATTATAACAGAAGTGTAGGGAGGAGATAGAGTACACAACTGTAACTGTACAAAAGCATACAAAAGCATGAACTAGATTTAGTGAATTATGTTATGACAGGTGGCAACCAGTATTAAGGTGCCTGCCACCCACTAAGAAAGTGAGATCAGCAAGAAATGTATTGGTTTAGAGCATGCTGATATTACTTACCCAATATTTTCAGATATGTATTAAAAAAATCAATACTTTTTCTCTTGAAATCACAAATGATTGTTAACATCAATACCAGTGTATAACAACTCCCAAAATCATACATTTTAATTATGAAGTTAGACCATGTTAATTCTATTGATGTATGTGAATGTGCTTGTTGCCTGCCCTGACTTATGTACCTTAGTTCAAACCTGCAGTTTTATACTTCTCTTTTTTTAAATCAGTTGAATAACTTCAGGACATCTATGTAGCTGTGGCTTTGTAGGCCCTGAGGTCATTAAACATTGTGGCTGTATGCAGAAACTGATGTATTTGTGTACCTTCAGATTACTAACTACAATACATAAACTGAATCCTTAACGATAAAGAATGAGTTTAACTTATTGGCTTTGAGCTGTGGGATTGAGGACATGCTTTTGTAAATGAGAAAAAAAAAACTTTAGACATGTATTTTAAATTACTTACTGCAATTTCTGTTTTCTGTACATAAGTAAATATTACTGTAACATAAAATACATTTAGATACCTTGGACCATGTTACACCTGTCTTATTCTTCCATGTTATAACTGAAACCATTAAATACTCAAACTGAGTTGGGGTTTTTTTGTTGCTGTTTGTTTGGTTGTTTTTTTCCTCAGTATGTAGGTAACAGGAAATCATAGGTAATGTTGTGTTTTCTTGTTTCCTCTGCTACATCACAACTGTTACACGAATTAATATAGACAAACGCATGAAGACATTAGTTGATTTTAGTTCACTGCCACAGTTGGTCTCCAGCTTCACCTTCTTGTAACACTGGAAATTAACAATGTCTGAAGTCTAATTAAGATTATATTTCTGTTCAGATGATCAATCACACATTTAGAAACAGAATCAGAGCAATGACAATGCTACCTCAGAAGACATCAGCAAAACAGTCTACTGCTACAAGTCGAGTAAGCATGTTGGCAACTGTGTGATTACTATAATAATTTGTGTCTGGAGCCAGAAATTAAGGCAAAACACATATCAAAGATTTAATAATACTACAGAAGAAAATGCAGATAAAAATAGTACAGTAAGACATTAGAGAGTTGAAAATTATAAATAAAATCATCATGAACTCTCATACTTCAGATAAGGTAGTCATTGTGAGAAAACATTACCATAATTTTGCCTGTGGCTGGGCATGGTCAGAGGGTGGCGCTCTCTACTAAGAAACAGACTTTCCTTAGAGGGTCCATCAGCAGCATTCCTCCCAGATGCAGCCATGATAAATGTAATGTCGTTCATAGTGAAATGAGCTGTGCCTCTCAGACCTTGATCAAGGGCAAAAAACGACTTAAAATATTTTCTCTTGAGGTTAAATTAATGTTGCTTTACAATGAGTGTTAACTGGACTGTTGAGCTTGCCTGTGATAATTCTCAAATTCAGGGCCAAGTGACAGATTTTAATTACTGTCATAATGTTTTTGCACTTCTTGTGATGGTCATGTTGAGGGAAAACTGTTTAGGAGTGAGCAAAAACTCTTCAACCACAAAAAGCAGAGGCTATAATAACTTTGTTCAAATTAAGATGCAGTCATCATGTCCCCTTGAAAATATTATGTAGAACTGGCCCACATGTCAGAAAATATAACCACACCAAACTAAAAGGCTCTGCACTCTGGTTATCTACACTGTCATTTTCAAAACCATAACAGCCTGTTAATAGTTAAAATTCCTCACAGTTAAGATTAAAACATCTTTGATGATAATGTCAAAGCCTCCCGTTTTTTCATTTCACTCCTTTTTTTTTTACACAGGGACTTCAGAATAGTAATGATGAACCTCAAATTTACAAAAAATCTGAAATAATAGAAGTTCATTCTGCCTCAGTTGTAATTAGTTAGCTTTGACATTTTAGCTTTTCTGACAGCCCCCTCTCTCCTGTCACACTTTCAGCTAAAACTAATGCATATGATTACATTTCCCCATAGAAAGGACCTACTAAGTGCTACGGAATTGTACTTGTGACTATGATGTTTCTATGAAGGATCTGCGATGCAATGAACGTTGTTTACCCAGCAGGTGGCCCAGCATTTGACGTCACGGAACATCAAAATAATAACATCCAAATTCTTCCTTTTTTTCTCCTTCTTTTTCTCGGCGTGTTAAAATCTAATAACAACATTAAGCTCGTGCTCTTCTCTACGAGACAGACTGGGAGGCAGCGAGTGTGAAACTCCGCATTTTGCTTTTTTTCGACGCCCTCGGTAAGATTATCTCTTTATCCTTGTTTTTAAGTTAGCTACCGGTAGTTAGTCCCCCCACCTCCACCACCACCTTGCCACCCACCCCACCACACCAAGGCGGAGAATATTGTTAGTGTTTACGGTGTGATTTGTTGTCGCACGCGTTCTCGGTACACAAGCTCGCGTGCACGGGTTGGTTATCTCATACTAGCGAATCGGTACCCTCCGCGTGCGCCTGTTAGCTGCTGTAAAGCGTTTTCCACTCGGTAAGTTTCACTATTATCATAATGTTAACATTAGCTATGTTGTATCGTATGTATATACCTGCTGCTGCTACACTCAAATACACACACACACACACACACACTCGAACACACACACGGAGTTGGTCTTCAGTTTTTTGCTGTTGTTTTCTATAACAGTTAGCCTACAATTAGCGAAATAAACAAATAAATAAACACCTGTATTATTATCATGTAGGCTTATAATAGTAGCGCTGTTTGAAGTCTCTGTGACGGACGGCTGTTACAAGAGTGATAGTAACCAAGCTACGAGTGTTATATCCACTACTTTTTTGGAAAGTTGGGTTTCTAACTTACTTGAGGCTACTCATGAGACCCCCGGGGGAAATGCATCTTTATAACCTTAGTTGTTTTACAAAGTGGTGGTTAGCGATAGCCGCTTACAGTCCTTAATCACGACCCCATTTGTTAAAGAAAGAGCCGCAAGTATTTAAGTTTATACGGTGAAAGGGAAGTTTCAGTGCCGTGATTTCTTTGGAGTAAGACCAGGGAAGGAGCTTTTCCCCACGTGTTAGCTGTCCTCCAGACTCCGAAAGACCGGAGGAAGCCTCCACAATTACCCTAAACTGTAGTTATTAAAATTGTAGTAGAGCTTAATTAATAGGCAGGTGTACTTTTATTAGGTTGTCTATCAATAACGTGAACTGAAAGTTGTTTTGATGCGTCTTGCCTGCTCAGCGACAAGGCTGTACAAAATACATTTACAGCGGATATTCACCTCACCTCAGTTCACTTTATTTAATACAAAGGATTTGGTGAATTACTTTTAACCATAGCTGAGCAAACTTAGAGTCACACATATACATTTAAAGTTTTTGACACTATCTTATCTTGTTTAACTGTATTGCTAAAAGTTTGAAGTAAGTGTTTGGGTGAGTCAGAAAAAGTGTGGTTTACAGTTAGTCATTTAATTAATTGTAAATAAGCTGATATTGCAGAGCACTTTATTATTTGCTATAAAAAAAGTTTTTGAATTTTCTTAAAATAATTAATCAACAGTTATCTATTTTTTTATACAGTGTGTAAGTTGAGTATATTGCTTTTGTTTTTTTTCCCTAGCGTTACACTTACGCACTGTGAGAGTGTATCTGAGCAAAAAATATTTTTTCCCTGTAAAAAAACATTAAAAGCAAAGAAATCAAGTAATCTTACCTTCAAAATATTTAAATCTATTTTTTGTATTAATTAATATTTTACAACAGGTGTATTACAGATCAATGAGTACAAGCCAAAGATAATTTAATGATTACAGCCTACAGTTTTAAATGTGTAACATGCATATAAAAAATAAATGTCTCTTGTATTTAATCCATGTTGATTGATTATAAATTTGGAAGAGTCAGTCAGACTTACTGTATTTACCAGAAAACACAATTTTTCCACAAGGATCATGAATGATTATGTGTGTCTATTGAAACTGAACTATACATACATATTGGAATGAAATATTACCCCAGTATTTTATACAGTAAATCTGCAGCTGGCAACAGCAGGACTAAAGCCATCTGAAAATTTACAAAAGGAAACTGCAGCTTTAACAACTATTGCTGGCAGTGCTCCCTCCTTCTTGGTCTTTGGATTAGTCATTGTCTGAGGGGAAAAAACACTTTTTTGTAGGAGAAGTAAAGTAAACAGCCTCCAACAAGCGAACCTTGACAACCCAGATTAAGGAAAACATTGGAGATCAAACAGTGCTGCTGCTGGGCTGTTGTCATGAGCTGCCTGAGAGAGAGCTGCAGACTATTTGAACAGGCACTGGGGTTTGTGTGCTCACTTATGCAGAAATGGACCTTCGCAAATGCTGACCCAGGTTTTAAAACACAGGATGAACTTTCTTTGCAACTTTTTCAGGCCTGCCGTTTGACACTGTTGTTTCATACAGACAGTCCGCCTTCTGCTGTTTCTGCTAACACCGTCCCCCGCGTCTGCTTCTAGAAACAAGAATGGCTGTACTTTCTCTGCCCCATGCTACAACTGAATAAATTGGGTTGGCAGGGGGGAAAGTGAAAAAGCTTGAAATTTGAGGAAGACCAGCTGCATTGTAATGACGCAAGATCCTGAATGCACCAATCTGTGATTTTGTATTATTTGGAAAGCCCTTGTTTCTGGTTTGGCCTCTTCAGGCTGGAGCTAAGGCTCTTCTTTGTAGAGAGCTGAGGTTCAACTGGTAAGAAAGTAATCAGTCACTCATGCATTCAGTGTGGGGACTCCCATCCCTGAGTGGAGCGGCACTCTCTTTCATCTGACGGCTCAGTATTTGTGAACACACATTGAAATACCCAGTGCTGGGTACAGAGGGGCTGTAAACTGACTGTGCACCCTTGCTCGCCACTGAATGATAAGGAGTTATTTTCGGTCCAGTGTGGGAATAAGGGTGCTGCATTTGCTGTTTTGTTCGGTTCAGATTTATTAGCCGGCTTCACCCTTTATTTGATTTCAGATACAGGACGCCCTCAAACCAGTTGCTCGAAACATTTTTTCACAAAGCAAGTGACAGATGAATAAAGGGAATTTTCTGGTAAATGAATTTGTCATGTAATTTTGCATGTTTGTTTCACACGGCACAAAGGGGAAGAGTACTTGCAATATGAATACAAGTGCAGCACACGCTCATCAGTGCTGTATTACATGAATCGAAGTGATAACAAAGGAAAGCAGAACAATATTTTCAGGGTAAAGGTTAGTGTGTCCCGGCCCCTGTGGCGTGCCCGGGCAGACGGTTCTCTGTGCCAGGGAAGGCGATTGGTCAGAGAGTGGACAGCTTCAGGTGTGCTCAGTGCAGCTCCTCAGTCTCTATGGAGACCGCAAAATGCTCAGGACAGCTATTAACTCATGCAGCCATTAATTACTGTCTTCTGCTGTCATCTGTCCTTAATAAAGGGAGGAATGCTGACAAAAATATCTGTCTCCATTCAGGGAGAGAGAGCAGGTGACTACAATCAATTACTTTGAGTTGCAAAATGAATTTAATACTGGTATTATGTTTCATGCATTCAGTACAACAGTGGGATGTCGATTGCCCATTGTTAAAAAATTGTTAGAATTGTTAGAAAAAAGTTTCCTGTTTATGTTGTTTCATATACCTGGTGTCTGTATTAAACTTGTTGCTGGTGTGTTGGTTTCACATAAAAGTAGCCTTGCAACGATAAATAAATGGCCTATTCTACATGCAGTTAAGTGTGAATTAGGCTTGATAAGCAGTATAACATCCAGCAACAACCACTGTTATATTAAAAAGTTGTATTGCAGTAGTACCAGAAAACAATATTTTGTAAAGTTCCCTTCACTTAATGATGACTTGTAACAGTTAATATGTAAACATTTTTTAAGGACAGTATTAGTACATTTTTTATTGGATTTTAATCTAGGTAAAATGCATTTTTGTAAGAGCTCATCTGCTGCTTGAGAATGTTGCAGGAAACAGCTGATTTGACTGAGTGTGTTGCTAATGGTCTCTTCTCAAACAGGAAAGAGATGACTTGGAACAGAAGATAAAAAAAATGAAAGGTTTGATTTGGTTTGGTTTGCACTGAGTTTTGACACCTCTGCTATAATATTATAGCAGTATCATTAGGGAGTGTATTGATACTCTAAAATCAAAATGTGATGTATACATTTACTTTTGTTTATTTTTTTAAAGAAAAGTGTTAAAACCCCCTAGAACAAACAAACAAACAAACAAAAAAATAGGAAATTCAGAAAATAATTATTATTAGATATTCAATTAGATGAATTATGTTATTGGCAATAAAGTATTTTTTTTCTTTCTTTCCTCTGTCTTTATGCCTTTTATATATTTTTTATACTTAATATATAAATAAGTTGTTTCAATTTTGGCACATGACTTCCTTTTCTCAAATTTTTAGTGAGTGTAAGGGAGCTTTTTTAGCAGCCTAAATAGTTTAAAACCAGTTTAAAATCAGAGTTTCTTGCAAAGCTCAGGACTGTCCTGTTTTGGGAATAATGCAGGTAAGCTGCAAACATTTTTATCCACACATAAGGGGGCTCAGCCATATGCTACAAGCTGTGCTCAGCTGCCAGGCGAAACCTCTGCACCTGTTTCTATCAGCTGTCCAGCCTGTATGTCAGTCTGTGTGTGTTTATGATGTAGCTTCAACAGCCTGATGGATGACGTGGTTTTCATTTTTAGGAAATTTTCTATCAAACATGGTGATCAGATAAAGTGTGAA
Source organism: Acanthurus tennentii (assembly GCA_029783805.1). NCBI lineage: Eukaryota > Metazoa > Chordata > Actinopteri > Acanthuriformes > Acanthuridae > Acanthurus > Acanthurus tennentii. Next base: position 23,222,526 of record JAPZDZ010000012.1, on the reverse strand, counting down.
GGTTTGGTTATTCCTCTGTTATAATCTGACATGCTCACATGTTGTTTGGTTTGTGTGACAAACTGTAAGTGATTATTCACTCTAAACGTCCACAATGTTTTCAGAAGTTTTTGTTCCAGCCAAAACAACATGATACATAGCCACAATTTCCAAAAATATAATTCTCACTTTCATTTGTTGTCTAGACGAAAAACCTTAAACCACATTAAGTAATGTAGAATAATGTTCTATCAATACAGTTTCAACAAGTAATTTTGCTTTCTGGTTATATTAGACAAACTAGAAAAGAGAAAAAATACTGTGGTGACTGCAGCAGCTAATGTAAAAATGTGGCTTTTCTTTAACTTACATGGTTGAATGCGTGATGAAAAGGTGGCCTCACTAGGATGTGATATTTACCTACAATTTACAGTAGCAAGACAAAAGCAGTCCTATTGCTAGAATTTTATAGACTTCATTTGCACCAAAATCTTAAGACCTGTCCACAACCGAATGCGTAGAAGTGCAGAAAATAAACCTTTTTATAATCTGGTTATAGGTTAAAACATTATGTCACATTACTTAAACCCTGTTAATAGTAGGCAGTGTAATGTAAAAAGAGGTTGCAAGAGCACATCTTTAAGGGCCTCATCCTTGACTCTTTGGCTGTGTTTTCAGTTGGCAGTCCCAGCCTAATAAGAAACATAACATGGCAGGGCCTGCTCTTCCATCATCATTGCTGGGTGGAAAGTTGGTGTGCTTTGATCATGTCTTTTGGGCGCATCACTCCGGCTTAGCCTGCTGCTCGCTATGTGATAAGCCATCAGAGTACTCAGATCTAAGCCGGCAGCTCCGTGGGCTTGAGGAGAGACAGGAGAGAGTAATGGAGATGAGGAGAGAGCAGCAATGCAAATTTTGTTGACAGACTGTTACTGCAGCTGTTCTCTTTGCCTTTGAATTCAACAATGTTACTGTCCATCTTCACTCGTCTGGGAATAAAAGGCCATGTTTCATTTTCAAGTCCTCTCTTTGTGGGAGCGCACTGTTTTAGTGTTGTGTTTTTTGTGCCCTCCTGGCAATTAAAACACCTGTAATTAGATGTGCTTATTAATTGCCTCAAAAACACACATGATTCATTATTTTACAAACTGTTTAGATATACTCTTAACTGCAGTTAACTGATACAAGTTCACTTTGAAGTTGAATGCTCTGTTTTGGCACTGCTTTCTTCTGTCTGTACATAAAACATCATTTTGAACCCCCCATTATGAAAGGGTGCTCCTAATTGACGGGTTGTTGCTTGTTTATTTGATATATATTTACCAGCTGGGTGGTAATTGGGAAGCAGTAATTACCCAAGATGCAGTGCAGTGCTGTAGCAAAGGTGCTACCATGCTGATGAGTCTGGAGCACAGATGAAAGTATGCAGGTTACTATTATCATCCTAGCAGGCTGTTTAAATACTTGAGAGCAGAGAGCAGAGATGGCTAATTGGCCTGTGTCCCTTATAGAGTCGCAGTGTTTACTGTGATGATGTGCAGCGTGAGATCAGATGCATGATACTTTTATCTTTGTGCCTTTTTTTTTTTTCTTTTTTTGCTACAATTGTTATCACCATACCTGAGCAGTTGGGAACAACGATAAAAAAAGGCCAGTGGATGTGAAGGCCTTGTGGATTTGGAGTCCCTCATGATGATATAGTTTCTTCGCTGATAATGGCCTTGTTAACTGAGATTCATTACCTCTTCATTCAGAGTCCCCTGGATATTGAGGGAGAGTGTTCTCAAACTACTTGGTCTGCCACGGTGAAGTCATGCTGATGTGGTTTTGTGAGCTATTCAGGGAAGGTGGTGACGGTATCTTCCCTGCCTCCTGATGATTCAGTTGACCTGTGACTGGGGTGGTGGGGGTGGTATTAGACTTTGTTTGCTACTCAATTCCACTTTCACACCAACTCTCGCTTTCTCTCTCTCCCTCTTTCTCACACACACTTTCTCTCGCTCACCAATTCGCTCCTTCAAACATACAGAGAAGCACACCTTGTTTGAGTGCAGGCTGCTGTTGTTTGATAGCCCGCTCTCCCAGTAGATCTTCAGACATTGTTGTTGTTTGCCTGCGTTGGTTGGAGTGTGTGACTTGCATTTGCCCGGGCTCCTTGGAGGGAGTTTGTTTTTGTTCTCAGTGTTGTAAACAGGGTGGGGCTCCATTCCCAAACCACTCAATTGCAGAAGGTTATTTTCACAGGAGTTATTTTCTTTTTTGTTTATCATTTCAGTCAATAGATTAGTTTGGGATGGAATTATGTGTTGAAGCAGATAATGTGACTAACCATTTGCCGTGTGTGCTGACTAGATAAACACTTTGTCACCGTTGTTTTTGTAATTAAAGAAGCACTCAGATTTGGTTTTGTTGAAATCTCTAAATTTGTTAGGTCTAGGTGATAATTCAGTTTTACAATTTGTGTATATTATTCTCATTTGAGATTAGAGATCTCATTTTCACTGAGTAAAATAAGTAAGACTAATTTAATTAGGTTGAAAAGTAAAGCTTTGCACAAATGTGTCGCTTTGAAATCTTGGCAAAGTTATATTTTTTCAGTTTTAGAATTTTGTTTCAGTGAAACATTCCACACTCATTATTTTTAACTTCATTTTTTAGGACACTTAAATGTATGTGTCTTTATATTTATCCTACACATCTAGGTTTCCCATTTATTTTGCCGTGTCTCCAGTTTAAATATAAAGGGAAATTTTCTTGAAAAATAATACCCCTTGCTGTTCCAGTTTAAAACCCCAACGGTTTGTAGAAATATTTGTTACATTTACTTAAGTCTGTAGCAACTAACTTTGCAAAAAATTGTCTTTGCGAGAGGAAAAAGATGAGGTTATGTTCAGATGTGGTTTTAGTGAAAAGCAATTTTAATATTAATATTGCAGTAAAATACAGAAAAGTCATTATTGATTCAAATTCCAGACTGGCTTTCAAAACATCTTTTTTGTTTATTATTGCCAACCGGCTGAACATACCTGTGGTTAGGAATGGCTACAGCTTAAAAACGCTGATGATGACACCACTGCATCTAAAAATTTTAAAGCAATATTTTTAAGATATTGCGATAAAGACTTGCAGCATTTACAGTGTTTGAGGCTTCTGTTTATCATGTGTGAAAAGGTAAGATCTACATATGTGATACATATGTGGCTTTCACAGAATGGCTCAGCCTCGTCGACTGCGGATGTGTGTAAAGTCCCTTTTAGGCGAAGAGGCAAAAGCCGCGGAGACTGCCGCTGATTGTGCAAACAAAAGTTTCACCAGATTAATACAGCAGCAAGCATGACAGTCCACTGTGTCGCATGCAGCAAGTGACAAATTTGAAATATTCAGCAGCAGAAATCAGAGAAAATCTGGGTCCAACTTTAAAAGTGGAAAATATGTCCTCTAACTGTGCCACTATGGATGGGAATCGAGAAGCAGTTCTAGTTGAAAACCACTTCCAAATCGGACGACTCTTCGGAATATTTACACCTGACCCTATCATTTCTTTGTTTGTGTCCTTTGCTTTCAGATGGTTACACAATTCAAAACAATAACACTGAAGGAATCAGACTGATAAGCAGAATTGATAAGGGCACTGGTGTCAATAAAACCTTATCAATTCCCATTCCAATGTGCCCCCAATACAAAGTTAATGTTGCAGTGAAAACAGCGGCTGTAGGCAGCGGCTGCATAGGCCGCTTTCACAAAATCAAGTAAAGACAGTCGTGACTTCTCACGTGCGTGCTAAATATGGTAATGGCACAACAACATCACCATATAAGGTTAAGTATCGGGGTTGAATTCTACAGTATGTGCATCAACACACCCATAGTTTTCGTAGCAGTAACCAACAGAGAGGGAGATTGAAACAGAGTCACAAAATTTGTTTGTTAAGCTGATTATACACACAGGGCTCATTTCTCTCTGCTCTGTACAATAAAAAACTCACTATCACTAGTATCTGTAATCCAGCACTATCACTAGCTGTTTGAGTGAGGCATTTTCCTTAACCATATATTATTAAAAAAAACACACATACACACTTAAAAAAACTTTATTAAAAAAAGACAATAAATCCATCATGGTTGCATTATTAATCAAATCAAAGTAATGTTGTCAATTCATTTTAAGTGTAGTGTAAATAATTATATGAGATGCTTCAGGTGTGTATTAACATACTTAAGTCCTATTGTATTTTCCCTTCTTCTAATGAGATCAGTGTGCTTTGTCTCTTGACAGTAAGAGCGAACATGCACACTGGTGGTCAGGTGACATAACAGCAGGCAGAAACAACAGGCACATGGCTCATGCATAAAACCTGATCTGTAAAAATACAAGTGTTGGAAAAAACAGCAAAAAGTTGTTTTTTTAAACTTCACTGTTGCGTTTTTGTACAAGAGCACAAACATACACATAAGCTCTTGGATATCTCTTTCATAAACATTATTTGCAGCTGATCTGAATGAGTTCATGCTGACTTAACTTCATGACCCTGGCAGTGCTTGGTTTTCTTGTGAATGGGTGAGCACAGGTTTATATTAGGGATGGAAATTTTGTTTCATGTTATTGTGGCTTACAAGACATTTATCAAGTGACTATCCAAGTAGTCTAAAAAAAGACCAAGATAAAGAAGTGTATGAGTGGGTGAGTAAGAGAGAGAAACTGAGCTGGAACTGAAACTTTATTTGGTGCTGATTTTGTTCCAGGTACGGTAGTAAAAAGCATGAAAAACTTTGATATGATGTGAATAGAAAGTCAGTTGCAGATCTGAGTCTCTGTGAACAGTGATGGCGAACAGTCACACTATAGATTGACCTTTGACAGAATGAATGTAGAAACACAGGTAGAAAGCATGTTTGTCATACCACATCAAACATGGAGTTTCTTTATGAAAGGGACCAACATTTGTTTATTTTATTTATTCCTGTATTTATAGCAAGTGCATTTCGTTTTTTTAGCTCGCTGTGTTCAGATGTTTTTATTGTGAAAGCATAACGACAATATCTGACAATAATTAAACTACAGTGATATGTTAAAACTGTCCTTGTGACTTTATGACAAAAGCTTTTCCATTTCCACGTAGTATTTTAGACCACATGAAGGATCACAAGCCTTGATATTACTGACATTCAAATAATGTTTTCCTGTTACATAAAAGCAGTCAACAAGTACAGAACATTCGAAATCTAGGAGTAGTAAAGTGACTGATAAGTGACAACAAAATTCCTTCTTCATTATGCACACATGTCCTCCCTGCTCGTTACTGTTAACCATTTACTATTTACTGTTTACAGCCTTTTGTTGGAAATTTACAGCACCTGTTGTAAATGCTGCAGTATGGTTTCAACAATCAGCTGTCCTGAGTTATTGGATATTTTTCTAAAAGCCTTTTCATGTTGTCTATATGAAGTGCATGATGCACAAGCTTTTAATGTGTTGACCAATCAATTCCTCACACTGCAAACAACTCCCAGTTAGAAATGAGTAAATCAATCTTTTCATATCCTGCTACAGAGAGGAGTTGGGCCAGAATTTTGAGTGCATTTCTATGTACTTAATACACAACTGTATGCAGTGATTGAAGGGCTAATTCAAAGACTTTTAATCACTCCGACCAACCCTCTTGCAGTGTCATCTTTTTTGCAAATTCCCCATAAAATGAATAGATGAGCAGTCTCTTTTTAGAGCATAATGGCTACATTAGAATATGAGAAGGACAGTAGATGAAAATTCTGCATCCTTCATGCACTCGTTCTCTTTCATTCACTCACTCTGATCTCTTCCATCAATAGTGGTCCTGTTTAAAAGACCTTGCAGGCCACTGTGAAGTGTTCAGTTGAACCTCACATAGACAGAGGACTGGAAAAAGCAGAGGTGAGAACAATTTGAGTAGCAAATTGTGGAGTAGCTGGCGCAAGATCGACTGTTTCAGAACCAGCTTAGCTAATGTATGATTTCATGCTGTGGAACCAATAATAGATTTGTTTTGTTTGTGTTTAAGTCTCTCCATCTTCATTGATTGCATTGCCACACCCTCCTACCAGATTCATGGTGACTGCTCTTTTTCCACCAAGTGAGATCATACCATTGAAGCCTGTGTGTTGTTCTCATCAGGGCCAACCACATAGTGTCAGTCGATATGTAAACAATAGTGGAGACAGTTTCTCATTGCCTAACTGACATTTCTCATTGCGTGGCTGATGATTCATCTGAGAGATGTCATCTCACAAAGTGTTTTCAGGGTGCACCATACTCATGGTGGTTTCAATAATTCACCTGGTGATCTTTGTCCATGACATCCGCTGTCATATACTGTATATGCTAATGGTGTAGACTATTCTTGGCTTCTCACTTCTTGTTTGGACTCTGATCCATAAATAAGCAATGATATTCCAGGTCATGTGACCAGACTTTGAAAAACAAGTTCTTGCTTAAACAGATAATATTGTAGCTGCACATGTAATGTTATTAAAACACTGTTGTAAAAAAACTTCTGTATGGAGATGATCACTTTAAACTATAGTAGATCATTTTCCATGCTATATTGATTTATTATGAAGCCCAATGGACTTAAATGAAAAAAATTAAGATTATGTTTGTTCTGCCGGTTGAACACAAGATGTTGCTCCCTTCATGTTCAAAATAACTTTTAAATGACTAAAAGTAGTAGATAAACATAGTGCATCTTTTTTTTTCATTAGGTCAGATCCATTCTAAGGACTCAATTTGTTCCTAAAATCTAGTTTTTACATCATTAATGACAAAAATGTACTCTCTATTGATCAAAATGTAGATAAGAAATACGTATAAACATAGAATGGCATGGATTTTACAGTAAGAAATATGGTTTAATAATACATCTATGACATTCGGTGACATTGCAATATACAATTTCAATATTTTAAAAGAATTCAACATTAAAAGGCATTTTATTTTCTCTGTAAAATTGTTGCAATAATCTAGTAACATTTGATTCTGACGTCTATTCAAAGCAAAGAGAGCACAAAAAAGTCCCAAAGAAATCCATGAACAGCTTAACAAAAAACTGCCTGTATCACATAATATATCAGTATTTTAAATATAGGATTACAAATACAGTGATAAAGAAAAAAAATAACCACGTCACCCACTTCTATGTTGTTTCAGCAATATATGACTAAACAAGGTAACTTAATTGGAGCTCTAATGAGTTAATACTGTGACACTAAAGAAAGCTGTTTAGCTCTATTGCAGTGAAACGTTCTTCTCATCAATTTTGTGAGTATTGTTATGCATTCACAGATGTAATTCATAGTAAGCTACAATAATGTATAATTTGCTACTTTTAAATGTAACCAAATGCACTGCTGAGAATTAACAGGGAGAAAACACACTTGTAAAGCATGTTGGGTCAATTGTTTATGAAGACAACTGTGCAATCTAGTGTTTACTGACAGTGCAATACGATTAAAGAATGTCATCCACCTTTTGCATTGTTTCTTTCTAGTAATTTATTTTTTCTGCCACAGAAAATAAAGGAGAATTACCATAAAATTACAACATGACTGAATTAAGTGAACTATTTATCCCATTCTCACTCCAGCTCTATAAGAGCTGTAAATTCCATTTTTCTCTTCAGATAGTGTGAGATTTTGATAACTCAACCATACTCTTCTTTTATGCTTAGACATCTGGAAGTGAGGTTTGAGGAGGCAATGATTCTCCTTGCGTTCATGTTTTGGAAATGAAAGCTTAGATATTTCTCTGCACTTGTGCTAATGTAAATGATTTGCATGGAGTTTGTCCCTGCTGATTACGGCTGTTTGGACTGTTCTTCTTTGGAACCATGCCAATTGAATTTTCTGCCTTCTAACACGCTTGGAGAGTGGGGAATATGGCTCTCATTGGGCCTGAGGCTTGATCTCCTTCTTGCCTCCCCCAATCCTTTCACATCACTCTGACAATTAGTGAGCTCGGCCATCCCCAAATGACACACGTAATTAAAGAGTTGGCATTATAATTACAATGTGTTTATTGTCTGTTTATGGGTTTTGTGCAGTGCATAACGCACTGGGAGATTTCTTTGGTGTAAATGGATTCAGGGCTTTTAATATAGTTGGTGGTAAATACGATTTCGTGTGGTTAACATCTCGATATCTCCTTTATCAGCCCTTTGACAGTTGCTCTTTTAGTCGCACATAGAACGCAATTTGGCTGACAGCAGAACCTGGCACACGAAAAAACCAAATTATTTAGTCATGGGCTTTTAACAGGCACAACGGTAAATGCATGTTAAGTAAATGATGCAATTTATTCCCTTCTCCTCATTGCCAGGCTGGCTGCCACGGGACTTCTGCCAGCTTTAAATAAGTGGTACCCAGATGGTATTCACATGATGCCCACTTGGTTACAAAACGGTCCTGGGAAATAAAGCTGACTGCCACAACAAGCAACGGGTCAGCCGGTGAGCCTGTTGCTTTTGCTCTCTGCATGGGCAAATGGGTTAATGTTGTGTGTCACTTTGCTGAATTCCTAGGGAAGGTTGTTTCTCGGGGGTCCTAAATTGGAAAAGAGCCCTGTTAATGAGGAGGGTGGGATACAGAGAGATAGGGGAGAGAGATTCTCTGCAGGAGTTTGTTTTTTTTTCTCTGCTCATGTTGGACGTCTTGATTCCTCAGAAAAGAGCTTGAGAGACAAGTGATGAGCTTTGCCTCTAGAGTGGTATAAGTTTGTCAACAAAGAGATTGCTTTACCTTTTTATCTTAAAAAAAAAACAAAAGCAAAGGCTCTCCTCTTCTCCTTGCATTTTGCATTCTGCCTCCTGCTCTGCAGCTGTGCTGGGCTCTGGGCTCGCTGTCTCTTGGGGAGTAGTGAACTGTGTCATCTCCAGCCACTAACAACCAACAGCTGCAGCACCAGCCTCCGCTGCAGATCGATGGACAATGTGAAACTGGTTTTCCAACGCAGAGAAATAAATAAACAAAGCCCGTGGAAAAAAAAAGAAACAATACCACAAACAATACACAGCTTATGCAAATGCTGGGAAAATGTGTTCGCAAATCGATAAGCCCTATTTGTGTGCTAAGAGACTATAGGACAAGAGTGACCATTTTACACAGAGATGCACATTACTTAGTTTGCTATTTTATCTGCAGTAGCTACCCCAAACATCTGTTTAGTTTTTTTTTGTCCTCTACAGCAAATGTTAAACCCACACATTATGATTAAACACATAAACTATTTGTTGTTGAGTTGAGCTGTGTGTTCGTTGCTGTCCACACACAAGACAACAGATGTTGGAGGCAAACTTTTAGACGCTGTGGTGGGAGAGAGGTCAAACTGTCAGTAGGTCAGAGGTTGAAGAGCATAAAACACTGCAGCACCCACACAGTTAATTAGAGATGAGAGATTTATTGGGGAATGGAATATTTATGTCACCATGTTCAAGTCTCTTAGTTTTGCTGCTGGTGTTTTGAACCTTACTGTAAAATATGAGTATTCTGTCAAAGTCTGTTGCAAGACACAAAATTTTTTCCCTGCCAGATATCAAGATTTTTTATTTAAATCTTAGCAGCTTGTCCCATTGTTTGGCTTTTTCTCCCAGTCACCTTGTAATTGTTTCTGTGTCATAAGCAGCTATTAGTATTGCTAGAAAATGGTAATGCTTTGAGAGACTCATCTCTCCCCGAGAATGGCTCTCTATCACACTCTCACATTCTTTTAAAAGGGAAAAGGAAGATGAATTTTGCCCATAAAGGCTGTATCACAAGGGCTTTTTATCCTAAATGGCTCTGGGGATTGTTATCTGTGGGAAGTGTGTCCTGCCTCCGTCGTGTTCAATCAAGTGTCCACTTAGCTGTGACTGGGAGTAATTGTTCCCAAGTGGGCCACACACTGACCTGTTAATGTCTGCGTTGACCCTCTAACCTTGTCAGCACGTCTTGGGGAGGAGTTTAAATCATGTGGATCTCCTCCGTGTCTTTACGCTACCGGGTCAAGTGGGCGTCGGCCCTGAAAGACCACTCTCTTGTAATTGTCCCCAGCAGCATGGGTCAGCCATGGGTGTTCCCAAAGACCGGCTCTTATTAGATGAGGTACTGGGAGTGTTGTGACTTAATGGGTCAAGCCATTGATCCGATACAGCACCAATGTCCCCCAGTGCAGTCACAGTTTCTCAATACCAGATCACTGCCTGGACTATGGTTGCTGAGGGGCTCTCTTGTTTATGCCTATTGTAAACTTTGTCTTTTTCGCTTTGAGATTTCCCTCTTTTTGACTTTTTTGATAGGTTACACAAGTTCCTTGTTGTTTTTGGCTCAGCATGACAATACAAAACAGATTAAAGGCACCATGCATGTATCAAATGACCATGCATTGAAGCTCCACATACCTCAAGGTATGATGACTAACCCACAAAAAGCAAGTGGCACCTTTGACTCACATTTCTTTAGATGTTGCTTCAAACTTAGGCTTTAGCTCTCATTTCCTATGAAGCATGTGGGGCAACACCTAGTAAAAGAATAAGAGATGTAAGAGAGAAAAATGCTGTAGCTGAAATGTACTTTGGAATGAGGATTGCAATGTTAAATAGAACAAAGGTCCTTCTGGAGCGTATAGAGCAGAGGTCTGGTTACACAGCAAATGTAAAAGCACATATGAGAAATGCAACAATGCATTTAGATGCAATAAATGTAATAAATCAGTATAAAAATCATGAAATATTTCTGTCAAAGTTCCTTTTTAAAATTGTATTGTTAGACTTCCTACAGCCTTACCAATATGTGCCTGTCTCACAGTCATAGGTTATGTGCGTCACTGACAGTTTGCTACAAACATATATGTTGTGTTCTCAAGCGTACAGCAGGTGGCCCATTCTGATTTACAGCATGTAGCAAAAACCATCATATTGCACCTGACGGGTGCTAATTTCTGACCCTTCTTGTACTTTTCAACAAGGATGGACAGCTTCAAATGCCTGTCTGCTTTGCCTGGAAACTCACAAATGAGTGGCAATTAACACACATGCTGCAAAGTGGCTGTATGTGGAGTTTCTTCAGAAACTGACATTTGTAATTTGAGTGAAAAGGTGGGGATTACAACCACATGTTTCCCGAGAGGGAGTGAGTTGCGTGTTAAGCAGCTGGCGTGCAAAAGGCCTCAAAGTGAGAATGCTCCACAGTGAGTGGTTAAAGTGTTTTACCTCATATCAGCATCTTAGCGTGCTTTGTAACTTCAGGTTTAACCAAGTGTTTGTTTGCTCAGTCCTAAACGCACATAATGTAATTTGTGCTGCTAGATGTGTCTTTATCAAAACGATGAAAACAAAACACATGATGTAGTGAAGTAGCGTGGGATCATGAGATCTGTTTATTTCATTGTTAAACAGCCATGATTGCAGAAAAACTATGAAAAACTATCTGACTGACTCAGGCAAAAATGTTTACAGGCGAGTTAATGTGTTGAAGTTTTATTCCAGTTACGTTTTAGTCACGTTTGCTGACTTCCTTCCTCACTCTGACTGGTGTTACCCCAGGAGTTAGCAACAAGTAACAAAATGAACCATTCTGTAATCCTAAATAAAATTACAGATTTCTCTGTGTTGAAACATTGTTAGAAACATTTAGAATAATGTTAGCACAAAACTCAATGAAATCTATAATGGAGAGAGTCGTTTTTGTGGTCTTTTTAAGCACAGTTGATACATACTGTAAGTTTAAGTGTATGCTCCCAGTGCTTTTTTCACATCTCTTTTGTGAGGCAGCTCATAAATCCTGTTGTCTTTAAATCAAGTAGTTGAGTGAGCTGTTTGTGGGAGACATGACAGCAAACTCAAGTCACTGAGGGCACCTCACTTGTTGATCTGACCGTAAAGGGACTTTCAAATGCAAGTGCTCCTTCTGACAGCATGATGATACAACAGTGCAGCCATAAATCCCTGTCTGTTGGGATCAACATATTTTTGGTAGTAATGACAGGGATGCAACCAAGTAATCAAAGGGGTCTTATGTGGGGCCGATGGCAGGCCCAGGAATGTGGACGGGTTGTGGAAACAACGGCTGCACTAATGGGCTGTGTTGAATTCCACACTGTTGAATTATGAAGAGTTAGGACGTCGGGGCTGCGGTTTGTTGTGTCTGGTAAGAGAGTTACATTGCCGAACATGGAAACAGAGTTATAGATTTGGTTTCTGACACGCTCTTTCGTAGAACAAGCCAATTAACTGGGAGCTGAATGGCTTTGCTGTGCTGCCGGAGATGCTGCCACATTAAACAGCAAAGTGGTACACACAGATATATCATAGGACAACCAGCCACACATGCAGCCGTGACTCGTGAGACAGGGACAAAACCAGAAGCCATCCATTCTGCTGCCTCATTTGCATGATCTGAACCGTATCTGGAAGTCATTAGCATCTTTCCACTTGTTTATCTGGCTACAGATGAATGCTTTTGAGCTTAACACCAGGTTTTTTGAATAAACAAAATGTCCAGCTTGTTTTAGATGTTTTTTTAGTGGTTCAAGTCATGCATCATTTATGTAAAAAGCTGTGTAATATAACAAATATTTGTTTTTTTTTTAGTGATGCAGAGACCACCGCAGGGTTTGTAGGTCACTGTATTATTGTGAATGCATTCTCCAGAGCAAATCAGACTCAGTGGGTAAATTACCAGTGGCAGTAACAATCTCATCATGTTTATGTTGTCAGCTTGTCGTTGCTTAATCCAGGTATTAATAATGTATTTCATAGACAGTTTTTACTTTGTTCTGATGGTTTTTTTTCTAGCATGGGAGCTTTTAATAGATGATATATTGATAGATCACATATAAAAACACACACACAAACACAATGCTTGTGGTTATTTAACTACTTTATTACATCCCATGTCTATTCACGAACTATGATTGAGAAATCAGTACAACTCCTTTTTTTTATGTGGGTATTGCAAAAGTTCTCTGACAAGCTAATAAAGGCCAACTTTATGACGAAGTTACTGTGCTAAGGTAAGAAATGAACCACAGAAACCAGTGACTTTGATGCAAACACCATTGTTCGTATTTTACTCCGTGTCTGTTGCTTATCTACATGTTCAGAGATGAAAGATAACTTGATATGCATATAGGCCAGGAGAAGCCAACAGGAATCAGTGTGTCATAACATTTCAAATACTTGTGGCCGACGATGATCACTTTTACTTTTGCTTGTTCTGATGTCATTTCTGTACATGTGGGCTCACTGGACCAGGGGCTGTCCCCACCTCTTCACTCTCTGTTTGTAATAGTTTTATCTTTCCCCTTCCTTCCTTCTCTCTCTTTTCTGTGCCTCGCTCTCTCTCGCTCTCTCTCTATGTGTCAGTGTCCTCTGTGAAACCCCCGTGGTCCTGCCCTCAAGACTGTGAGCTGAATTCTGATTGGAAGAATGGAGTGCCAATCTCTCCTGCACCAGTGATCAGGGTATGTGGCACTCCTACACTTGCCCATCTACTTTATACATTATTGTGAATGCCGTTTGTCTGTAAAGTGACTCCAAAACACTGTAAGGTCTGAGTAGTGGGCTTATTTGTATCATAATTAGCCTGAAGCAGATCCAAACAGATGTGTTCCAAACTTTTCATCAGTTTAATTGTTGGGTTGTTGAGACAATTGAGCATGCATGTTAAAAGACATTAATCATACAGAATAGTGCTAAAATTTTGGGGGATCTAATTGCCATTATAATGACCAATGTGGCATTTTAATTTAATAAAAGTTGCACTCCAGAGCTGTATGATGTCCAGTTTTGCCAGTGATTTTACAAGCCCTCATCCTGGAAGTTACAATTCAGACTTAATAACTAAATAATTTAAATGTATCTTAAATGTTTTGACTATTTTTAAAATAACGCATCTATTTAGATAATGCTTGAAGTTGATGTATTAGCAAAACTGGGCTGGGTCAAAAAACAACAAATGTTAACATTTGCTGGTTTTTGTAGTCTTCTGTGAGAGCAAACTGAATGTCTTTAGGGCAACGCAAAACATTTAAAGAAACAACTTCAGGTTCTGAAAAACCTAATGAACAAGAAGAAGATCTGTATTCTGTGTGATGAGCTCTGATCTACTTTAAATATTAAATGCGTTGCTCTAATTTCTTTATTGTAGCAGCATCAAGTTGTCTCTCAATAGATAAGGCAAGGAAAGCATTTTTTTACAGGCTGAGCTGCTAAATCAGGTTTTCTGGGTTTACATGATTTTGTCACCATTAGTCCTTTGCTCACTTAAGTTTTGTTATAATAATAATAATAATAATAATAATAATAAAGGTAATTTGCACACCTGAAATCAATTCAACATTTGACATCTGTTAGCAATAAGCAATAAGTTGGCAATTAGCAATAATAATGCCCTCTACCTGAAAATTGCCCTGTCAGCAGCTTTGTGTTCGTGACTTTGTGTTTTAATACATTTCCCATGCTGTAGTCTTTCTGTCCCTCTCCTCACCTCTGTCTGCCTTGGGAGCCCTGATTGGCTGAACACTTTCTGCACTATAGTCTGGCGGCGTGCCATCCTTGCTGCCAGTGGTGGCCGTGCCCCCTGATCAGAAGAGAATGTGACATTTGTGCAGAGGTAATGGAATCTGCGTGCAATTAAATCTCTGACTGTGAAGAAGAGTCTATCTCCTCCCCGCTCCCCCTCATCTCCTGCCATTGCCAGCAGCAGGGGGGGTCAGGCGCGATGATGAAACCTTCCCAGCAGGCCCCTCGCCGCACTCTCTTTCCCAATCTCCATGTCAGGTTGTGTTTTTTAACTTTGCAGCACTGGCCCTGCCTCTGTCTGGCAATTAATTACAAAAAACATCCATTATGGAATCACTCTAAATATTCTATGATAATTAATATTCTATTATAAAAATTAAATTTGAGGGCTGCAACATTACTTATACGGTGATGAATTCTGCTGCAGGTGACAGTTAATATTTGTTGTGACTATTGTCAGGCAGTTGATAATATTTTTTGAGGGAGGAGTGGTAGAGAGCAAGTCAGAGAGGGAAAAAAAATGAGGCAGAGGGCAGATTCATGCATGGTTGAGGAGAGGGTCATATCTCTCCGCTGCTCTTTCTCTGCTGCCCTGCCACTACACTTAACGCCTCATTTGTGGCTTTGTGGCCAATGGCTTGAGTCTGTGATCTGTTGCCATAAAAGGCAGCTTTCTCCTCTCTGCTGATGGGGCACTTGCTTGTGGGTTAATACTAGACCCCCTCTATAGGCGGGCTAATATCTAATGGATATGTGTATCCCCATCAGGATAGCTCATAAACATAAAACTCTCTGCTACCATTGTACTTGATGAAGCTGGTTCGGAAAGGACAGAGCCACGCCATGCAGGCATTTCCCTTGAACTTGTTTAGGAGTGGTTCCTATCTGTGTTCCTTGTCCACACTGGGTGGACATAGATGCAGGATATCCAGGTCAAGGTTTGGCTAAATCCTCCCTGTGTCGTTCACACCCAGCGTGGGTCTGTCTAAAATGGCACAATCTTATTTCACACTTCTCTTCAGACCACACACTGGACACTCGATTTAGTATGAATATTGAATTGGGAATGCATGTTCCAGTTCATTTAAACAATGAAAGATTACATTTTATTTTTTCACATGCTGCTGCCGAACGTCTGAGCCCAGCTTTAATGTGACTCTTCTTTTCACATTCTGCTTCCCTGGTAATGTATTTTGTCATGATGAATTATTAATGTCAGCGTTGGTTGAAGGGAGTGTTGTCTCAGAAAATAGGAGGGTCACTCTGTTTCTTCTTTTTTCTTCACCCAAGGGTTAATTTGAACCAACAATCAAATGAACCTCCCTATTTCCTCGCTGCACTGTGGGTCGTATTAAAAACTGCTGGTTCTTAACTTTATTCACTGACATCCTGCTGAATAAATACAACACCGTTCCTCTTGGCTCTCTATGTTTTCCTCTGTTGTAGATGGCTTTGCTGTGTTGTGCGATGCAGAGGAAAAGGCTTAGCTTGGGGAAGAAGAGAGAAAGAGGCTTGCCCCATTAGTGTCATTCGAATGGTTGAATTAGATCAGTCTGACAGATAGATGCGGAAAATTGTTTTAATTGTATAATTATCTGCGGCTAGCCACTTGTGCGGAAAAGTGCTGTGATGTGGGTGAAGGCCGAGGAAGAGCACGTTTTGGCCTTCATGTGCTTATTTTGCCTTTGCACAGGAAATGAACAACAATCGGGGGTCCTGAGGATAAAACATAAACACACCCAAACTCGCAGACACTCACACTCCCCCTGGGCAGGTTGTGACACGCTCAGTGAGACGCAGCTTTCAAGTAATGTGTCTGGCCAGTGAGCTTTCTCCTGAGGCAAAGAGGAGGGCGCCTGTAACCATCTGATCAAGACGGCACAGCTTAACACATATGTAACAGCTATGCAGAATTGCTGCCTTAGCCCTGCTGGAACTTTGAAGGGAGAGAGAGGTTCAACACATTGCAAATGCACTTTTCAGTTAATTTCTGATAAGATGTAAAATGCAAGTATACAGACATATGGCGCTAAATACTTGGCTTTATATCTTTCACTTGCTCTCGTTTTTTGGTTTTCTGCTGGAAAACGTTCACATGAATGAGTTTGCATAGAGGACCTATCTGTACTGCCATTTTAGTTGGAACATAATTATCTCTCACTGTTTTAAAGAATGAGGAGTGAAACAACTAATGTTTTCTTGTGTACGGATTATTGAACTGTGAGACTAATTTCTCTTAGTCTTATTCCTTTTTTCTTTATCCTCAAAACATTGTTTGTATGCTTCTGAACAGAAGTGGTCTTGCGTTGCATCTTTTGCACATAGAATGTCATCACTGTTTAAGCACTAAAGACTTTGGAATTAAATGTTGCTGCTGTTTTAGCACAGGTTTTGTGTTGGGATTACACAGTGTGGGGATAGGGCTGTCTTATCTTAGTCCTAGCGGACCAGTAAATTTATCAGTAAAAGAAACATGGATATAATTGTCAATTTTATTTCAAAATTTGAACATTTTTATAAAATTATATAAAATGTTTGATGTCTTGTAAGTAAATACTAGCAGACACAGAGAAAGCATAGATCTGGCTCACAGACTTGACAGATCAGTTACTGAATGATTTTTCAAGCCTGGTGGGCAAAGCTAAGCCCAGGCCATACACTGATGCACTGCAGTCAAGCAGCTGCATGCAATTTTCAACTCAACTCATTCAAGTGTAATAAAACAATGCACGAAGTGCTGGGGGATTGTGGGCCTGGATCCTCTCACTCTTGAAGGAAAAGTTGAAATAGTGAAACAGTATAAACATTAAGTGGAGCTGCTACCATATTAATTCCCCTCATTAAGTAGCTGCTTCTCTTCCCTGTCTTGCCTATAATCAAAAACACTTTGTGATGTAATGTGCAGGTTGGTTTGTCATCACAACAAGCAGGCTTTTAATACTCAGTCACAATAATAGATATTCAGACACTAAAGCCGGGCTGTTGAGAGTCGTGCTACATAAAGCAATTTACGGACTGAGAGCTTATCATGTCTCAGTTGTTGCCTTCGTCATGCTCTGTTATTCAGTTGCATCTCCTGTGATAATGCACTGGGGATTAGCAGGTAACAAGGCAGCAGCGCTCCTTTGAGGATGTTGCGCGTGGCTTTGAATGTCTCGCACAATACTACATAAACGGAGGGGGAGTACCACCAAATGGTGATTTCCCGGCTACACGGGGAGCCTCCTCCTGGATAATGTGGTAATGAAAGGTGACAGGAAGGACTCAGGGTCTGGAACGAAGCCGGGGCAGCTGGTCAGAGCAGGAGAATAGGAAGCGGTGTGCACCCGGGCTAAAGTGCAGTGAGAAGCAAATTAAAGCTCATATCTGCCATCTCCCTCGCCTCCCTGCACTTTCCTGTTTGGACTTGAAGGTGATTGGGAGCCAAGGCGGTGACAGTTGACGGAAGCTACGCGGAGGAGAGAGTATTTATTTACAGTGAGATGCAGCGATGCTTGTTCAGGATGCGGTTTCACGCAGGATGTGCAGCCCCCCCCCCCCTCCACCTCCATACACACACACACACACACACACACACACACACACTCCTCCCATCTTTCTCATCTCCACCCTCACACTACAATCCCCAGGTTTGATCAAGAATGGGAAGTGGGTTATTGGGGAGGAGGGGTTGGCCTGGTGCAGGGCCAGGCAGGCTGTATTGTGTAAGAGGCTGGGTCTGGATACAGCCAACAGAGAGCTCACTCAGCATGCCTTCCTGCCTGGCCCACAAGGAGGTATCAAAGTCAACACAGGACACTGAGAGAAAAAAAAGAGTGTGAAGGACTAAGATTGCATTGTTTGACAAAAATTGTCTTGAGGTGTTATAGAAGAAGAAGGGAAACATTGATCGAACTATTAGGATAAATTAATGAATTGTCATTAAAGTTTTAAGACAGTCCAAGGAAGGGGAAGAGAGAGAGAGAGAGAGAGAGAGAGAGAGAGAGAGAGAGTGTGTGTGTGTGTGTGTGTGTGTGTGTCTATGCCCTGCCAGGAATTCCAGCTTGTAAAGCAGTGGGTTGGGGGGAGTTGAAGGTTTGTAAATCCCAGTAATTACACTGTACAATGTGGTTGCAGTACAATTAACTTTGTCATCACCCAACAATACAGTGTTCATATTACGGTAAACTGCACATTTTAAAGATGCAAGTGAGTGCAAAATTATATCATACCACCCAAGAGTAGAAATGCAGAAAATATTGCTTTATTAGTCGGATAGGATTGAACATGTAGCACACACAATTTCTCAACCGGCCTAGTCCAACCATCCCCGGCTTTCATCTGCTTGGATACTGAGTAGTAAACATGTGGGTGTGCTGAAAAGGTGAGTTGTTCAGATCTCCGCTCTCTGGCTGTCATGTTGGCATTAATCTGCCCAAAGTTTCAAAGGCAGGTTTTATGACCTGCCTTACGGCCCCATCTATGTGGACAGCGGCATCTAAACTCTGGAGAACCTGCCACATAAAACGCACATCTGTTAAAGCCTAAATTGTAAAACAGCCCCCGCGTGTCCAGGCAGCATTGAGTTAATAATACACTCAAAGTACAACTTACGACGCTCCCCGCAGCAACAAAAGCAATGATTGTCTTGGATTCACTCCTTTTGATCAGCTCATATTTTTGGCCCTTTGCAGTTTCATGTCTTTTCAAAGTTTTTGACCTTCACAGAGTATATTTATGTTATCTTACTGACATGCAAAAGCTCTTTTATATTGGATGGTGTCTGTTCAATAGAAAAGAAAAGAGAGTTAGCAGTGGTTTTGCTAGAATTTATCAAGGCACTGTGTGGAGATGGGAGAATCCTGGTTTCATTTATCTGTTTTATTTTACAGTTGTTGTGGAACAGGTGCTGACATCCCATCTGTAATGCACATTTGATAATTAAAAAGGAGTGGGCATAGTTCTTAGCAAACACCTGCTATAAATCTTTTTTGTCTTATAAATTATTACTAACTGAAGTGCTGAAAATTGACTTGTAGATATACTTACCAGAATCAACTTGTAGCAATGCAAGCTAAGCACTCCCTGCACATTAAACAGGCTCATTTGATTGACGGAATGACTGATCAGTAGTGATAAATACAACAATAATAGAGGATTACTGTTGTGCTAAAAAAGGCTGTTGCATTACCAAATAATGGTGTTGTGCTCAGTCTTGAGGTTTAAAACCATAGCTCCACGATATGGGGTGCTATTAACAGATCTGTGGGTGATGCAACTTTAGCAGCAGTTGTCATTATAGCGACACAGTTATTACATACTTTTGCCAGCTCAGTCTCTTAAAAAGGAAGTTTGGTTTCTCCCAATAGGATATTCAGTCATTGCTCCTTTCTGTCCTGTACTTGTACTTGTACGTGTCCTCCCTGCTCCTACTACCTCTGTTGGTTAACTGTGGGTCAGTGAGTTCTTTCAGGTGACCTGAGGGGGGGCATACAAACAAAACAACATAGATCTTAGGAGTGGTCTGAGGTTTGTTCAAAGGCATCTGGCAGATTACCTGAGGGTTAGAGTTAGGGACCAATATGCAGTCCTGTCAAGTACACAAGGCGTCAGGCAAGTTACTGTTTCTGTTTGGAAGAGCCATGCCGTGCAGAAAGTGTTTGAGAGCGGTGGAGCACAACTACTTTTTTGCAGTTACAGGTTTTTTTGCT
Organism: Acanthurus tennentii; assembly: GCA_029783805.1. Taxonomy (NCBI): domain Eukaryota; kingdom Metazoa; phylum Chordata; class Actinopteri; order Acanthuriformes; family Acanthuridae; genus Acanthurus; species Acanthurus tennentii. The sequence continues at coordinate 23,202,330 of JAPZDZ010000012.1, read as the reverse complement.
TTTTTGTAAATGCCTCATAGGGATATAATTGCTCCAGCTGAACTTTTATTTGGGTATTGTGTGGTGCGATTGAATCGTTTGACATGTTGAGAATTATGCTTTTGGAGAGAGGTTTAAAGGATACTCACAATTATCACTTCATAGACGAAAAACAGCACCTATAAATTAAAATATATGTTATTGTATATGAAGCTACAGTAGTAAGCTGGAGTCTCTGTGTAGGGCTAACCGCAACAACCGGTGACACGACTTCTATTAACTGGTCATACTGGGTCGACTTTAAGTCCGTTGGAACATGTCATATGTGGTTCTCCTTAACATAAAAGCAAATGTAAGAGCTTTCGTGCAAAGCACAACCTTTTATAATGTGGTTGCCTATCCTGGACTTTGTAAACAGTACACAGAGACTGTTTTTATTGTTTTAAGCTTGTAAAAGGTTTTAATGAAATCTGTAATATTTTTGTATATTGGAGTAAAGAGACGCGTCTTCAGTTGTACTCAAGTTAAGACTGTACTTTACAGCTTATATCCATTCCAGAGTAAAAACTAACCCTGTTTGAAAACAAGTGAATATAGGCAACACTGAGGCAGTCAAATAAATTCCACATTTTATAGCTAAGTGTTTTTACTGGGTCAGAGGGTCCAGCTACAACACCTGTTACTGCTAAAGGCACAGAGGGAACAATCTCAAACAATCTGCGGTGTTTTTCTTCATTCTTCTACGTCTTGTGATGCTGTCTGTAATTGATAACGACAACATGGTTACATCTTGCATGAATCGGAAGAGATTTGTTTTTTATTATGATAGCAAAGGCTGTATTCGAGTGCGAGCTGGGTCTTAGCCTAATTGATGTTTTGGAGGATGAGCTTAATTGGATGAGTCATTAGGCCTATTACCAGAGTTTTATTAAATGCCCCCACCCAAAAGGGGGGGAAAAAATCTGTTGTGGAATATTTCCCTGCTAAAATAACAGGACGTTGGATTGGTAAAAGGCAAATAATATATGTGTGAGATTGATCAATGAGTAGCGACCCCATTATCTCTTGAGATGTTAATTACACTGTGCTCTGCTTGCATGTCAAAAGGCAGATAATTGAAGAAGGTAGAAGATGTGCCACACTTTATTTATGCTTTCACTTGGAGCTGGTGGAAGAGCTCCTTTCTCTTGCCTTTTTTTTTTTTTTTTTTGTCCATGATGTTTAGTTATTTAGTTGAGTAATATTATATTGTCAGAGTTGATCATTTTGCAAGCGTACATTTCACAACCATTATCATGTTCTGTCTGTGTGTGTTGGACGCACAAAAACTGTCCTGTCTTTCCAAAATGATTTAGATGAAACTAAACCTCTATAAAATCTTGCTCCTAATTTTTTCACATTGATTTTTTTTCCTTTTACATTTAACAGCTTCTTATGACACTCATATATAATTTAAAGGCCTGCAGTCAAACTAATTTTGTGACTCTGTTGCTTAAAACTGTTGGTCCCTTTTAGACCCCAAAGAGAAATCATATCCCCTAAAAAATATCATTGATGTAAACAAGGAATGGAGCTGTCATTCACTGTATTAAGCTAAAGGTAAGTGCAAGTGAAATAATCTGCTTGCTGTAATCAATAGTGTTACAGTGACTATAGCTACCAGTTGCTAGATGATGACAGCAAGGGTGGTGAAGCATAACAGAAACATGAGACAGAAAGGAAGAAATAGGTTGGAAACGTTTCTGTGATAATCTTAGAACTGCTTTCTAGGGCCAAAGCTGCAGAGTCTGCCGGAGTGGTCGTCTGAAAAACACAGTGAGGTGAGAGGGCGCAAAAAGCACCAGAAACCCTTTCAAAGGTGTTTCTTTTTTTAAACTTTGTTTTTGTTTTGAGTGTAGTTCCCCCACCCGAGCAGCTTGGTGTCTGTAAACTTCCTATTGACAGCATGTAAGCCATAGGGGACATGCTGTTCTTAAAAAAAAAGCCTTGTTTGTCATTTCGAATGCTTATAGAGATCGCGTCAAAACTCTGTTTCCTGTGGTTTCCTGTGGAGAACTGTGGTGTGTCTGTGTGCTGCACGTGAACACTGTCTGCACTCCCAAAAGCGAGTGTGCACATATGCACACATACACACTCACACACACTCCTGAGTCCTCTTCTCCTTTCTGTGTTGTCATCATGACTTGGGTGGAGCCTCAGGGGAGTGGCCAGATTGTGGTCATCACACCTCAGGGGCAGATGGACAGTGAACAGGACAAATGATTTAGTGCATCACCTGGTGGACACTGCTATGAATGAGCAGAGCATAATGCAAAACCAGCAAAACACTGGAAAATACAGTCTGGGCACCACAGCTTCAGAGTGTGTGGCTTTGGATGGTGACGTTTCTTTTAGGCTTTGACTTTGCTTTCACTTCTTTTCTATATTTGCTTTTCTTCCCCCTAACAAAAGTGGCTTGGATGCATTATGCTTCTAAATCAACAACTGTTCATGATTGCATCATCACACCAGTTAATAAAAATGATAAGAAGAACTAATTAAAAATAAATTGATTGTCTCAGCATTAATGTGGCAGTGGAAGAGGTCCAGAGGGGTTTTATTGTCGGACTTTTCTGTGGTTGTTGTCCAAAGTGTCAAAAGGAGAAACTTTTCACGCCCTTCTCTTCCTGAAAGGAAAATCAGTGCAGAGTTGCAGCTGAGGGCTGTAGCACAGGTTAACCAAGGATGGTAAACCCCCACCCCCCACACTCACACACCTCATTTTTGTCCAATCAAAATCTGAAATCCATTAGCATCTTTCCACTTGTTTATCTGCCTTGCCAGCTGACCCAAAAGCTCCACAAGGCAGACAATTAACTTCATTGGATTTAAAGTTTTTATAGTATCAAGTTTGAAGTGTTTTTCTTGTTTCGTCCACTTTTTTTGTTTGCCAGAGAAAGACCTCTGCTCTTTCAGATGCTAGCTAGCAGTATTTTGCTGTGGCAGTGCAGTCTTATCTGCGCTTGAGGTCTGTACTTTAATGGGCTTTATTGATCTAAACAACATCAGGGGTTGCGGTGATGTTATTAAGGCAGAGATAACTTCTGTGTAATTCCACTCCAACAATATATTAGCCTTTTATTGGTCTAAATAACTTTGCCTTTTAGACAGTAATGCACCAGTAAGTCACAGCTGCTCCTCATGTCGGCAGGATCTTAATAAAGCATTTCCTCTGGACATCCTGCTGCGGAGAGAGTGAAAAACGACAGGTTAAAAGGCATGCTGGGAAGTTTCCATGCCATCACAGTAATTTATCTATTTTGAATACATAAATAAAACTAGAAGAGAGTTGTGAACGGAAAGGAGGTGGGGGGATCGGTGTGAGTTTATACAAATGTGTGTTCTTTCCCTGTATCACACATGAATGTCCTGCAAGGAGGAACGAAAAGAAGCTACACAGGAATATGTGCAGCATCATGGTAGGAACCAAGTGGACCAGTGCTATGCTGTTAGCATGTGGTTACAGTTACTGCTGAAATAAAATCAACATTTTGATGAATCATTTGAAATGTTAGCCAGACTAACTGAGGGGCCGTCTGCACAGCAGTGGTTAAAATGATAAACTTTTGTTGCCATTTGGCCTTTTGTTCACATAGAAACAAAAACTTTTCTGAAGCAGGTTCCTGGATGCAATCTTTCGAAAACTCCACCCTCACTGTCGCCATGTATACCAGCAATAGATACTATAGTGAAAACTGTGATGACACAGCTCTTTGGGTGTGGCAATTATTTTTCAGCCCAATAGCTATGTGATACAGTTAGTGCTTGAAAAACATGCAGAGAGAAAAACAACAAAAATGAGAGGTAACTGCTGAGCTTTGTTAGTGTTGCAGACTCTGCAGATTTTAGTAACGCTCCTCCGGCAAAAGGTCCATCCAAACAAACTTATGTTTTTGAGCGTGTATTTGCCATAATCTTACGATTTGTTCATCCAGTTGTATATGAAAGCATTGTATGCAGGCATGTGGTGTTGTTCTGCTGAATTCCCACCCACTGGCCTGGGTTGCATACGGCAGCATTTTCAATCATTTTTGCGGTTCTCTGTGCAACAGAAAGCACTAGCATGTGTACTGAGAAGTATCTATTAGTATACAGTTGTCCATAATATAGATAGATGTAAATGTTTTAACATGTTTTAATACAAATATATAAATGATTTAATACAGAAATAAACTGTCATGACTTCAGTGAAAATAATGATTAAAAACTGTGACAATATTGGTTATTTTTCCAGCTTTGGAAATTCTTTAATGGTTGGTTTTGACATAAAAATAAAAACATAAGAAATCAGATTCAATAATAACTAGAGTATATATATAACTTGAGTAAATGCTCTAATGTAATGACATAGAATCAAATTAATCAAAAACATTTGGAAGTTTGTTGTTGGTTGGTAGATTTTTTTAGGATTGACTTGATGTGTGTGATGCATTGTGTGTCTGAAAACTTAATAGACAGTTGCAATATTTCTCCCTCTTCAAGGGCAGCTTATATCTAATATTTATATGAAATAACGAATCCATTTGTCTGCAAATGTATTTTCCAGAGGTGGGGGGCAGGGCTCTATAATTTGCAGCTATTTAAAGCCTTGGTTTTGGTAATGAATTATTTTGTCATCTCCACTGTGATGAGATTCATCTTTAATAACTGTAACAATTATTTTATTAAAAAGAGAAGCCATGCATTATGGCTATCTCGCCAAGGTCTCAAGCTGGAAGGAATTCTCATTAAGAGCATTATATTACCCTGGTGTGCTTTCAGTTGGATGTCCCGCTGAAATTACATTAGGTGTCAACAATGTTTGTGTTAGAAGTAAGCAGTCATATTTACAGAGGCTAGCTTTTTCATTTGCTGGCTGACACTGGGAGATGTATTAAAAAAGATACTAATGCTCTGTATCTGATTAAGTCACTTAGAGAAAAACTCCTCTAAAGTGTTGACTTTTAATATAAGGAGAGCACTGTTCTGTCATCAGCGCAGACATAAATCTTTATTCGGAGATGAGGAACTTTTGATTGCTTGAGATTATTTTGTGATTTATTTGGTTGGCACACAGGACTGTAATCACCCCTCACTCCCAGCATTTAGATCCTTCCCAAACTCTAAGCATCAGGTTGTTTGTGTCATGATTGATTTATCAGCGTCTTTTCATCTACATCCTGTGTTTCTTCTGATGGTTAGCGTGGTGTGCAACATTGTGTTTTGTTAATGGTTTCAGGCCCAGGGTTGCTGCTAATGACATGGTTGTAATTGTTTGTCAGTGTGATAATGTGTGATTTCCTATTTCCATGTGAAGTTGGACATTTGATGAAGGAGGGATCTTGTCAGGAAGACAAAGTGCCGTCATTTGTCACCAGCTAAATGAGCTTCTCTCCAGACTCGGTTTTCGGTGGCGTTGTTATATTCACAGGTCCTGTTTTTTTTTTTTTTTTTTTTTTTGGGCTATTGCCATGATCTCCACATGATTTAGTGCATGGTGTTAAAGAGCCGAGATTAAGATCAAACCAACAATGAGATAAAAGTTTCATAGAGTCACTCAGGTTGTGTTCTGTGCTGATGTATAAAAAATCTGTTAACTGTATTTCACGGAAAGACAGAAGTGAAATTACAGAGTGTGGTAATCTTTTATTCTTAGTGTGAGCGAGGAGTCATCACTTCCTTAAACTTAACATTTTTAAACGGAGAAACTATTTCATCATCTTCAGAGGAAAGACTGTGTCAGGTCGTGTATAAACTGAGTTAGGACTTTCTGATTTTACCATGTAGTAAAAAAGCTGTCTTTGGCTAATAGTCAGTGATATATTTTGTCCATTTTGTCCCTCCAGTAACATCATAAAGTTATGAGGCACATAATTGCAGCAATTGAAGGACGGGGTTGTGGGACTGCCTTCATACTCCAGAGTCTTTGATGTAGTCGCCCTCTGAACAGGCTGCTTCTGTTTCTGATTAGACTGATTCCATATTGTGGGGTTAGGGGCAGATCCTTCCTAGTTAACAATCTAATGAGCTAAACAAGCCAAACAAAGGAGAGGTACAGTGAATGGGTCTCTGGAGGGAGCTACTTATTGTCACAATTGCCCCTCTGTCTTCTCTTTCCACTCCATATCGATTCATGTCCTCATTGGTTATGCTCCGTCCGCCGGAGCACACATGGGTGGTGTAATCAGCTAAATGTAGCCTCTGCTTTCTTATTATTACCTGGGTGCTTAACACTGATATTTTTTTTTTCCTTCAAGGACAAATGGTGTAGGAGAAGGCAGATCCCGTGTGAAGTCCCCGAGCTCTCGCCGAGCGGCAGATCCCTTTTCAGTGCCAGCTGTTCTCTCAGATACACCAGGCCGTGCTGAAATTCTCTTAATATAATTCTAGGGGCTCAGGAGAATTGTGCAAAACAAGCGTGCCAGCCAGGAGAACGTTGAATTTTTCATCAGTGGGCCTCAACTCGCTGAGTTAGTGGGCAGCGCTCTCATTCATGAGCAGATGTTCAGCGCAGTTACACTCTGCAGTTAATGTGAACTTACTGGCCTCTCTGCCATTGGCTGCAAGGACGTTGGCAGCGACCTGGCATCTGAGAATTACTCCCAGTAAAAGGCGCAGGCCTGGAAAGCGTAGCCCCGGCCTTTTTTAGCCACTTCCCAGCCCAGGAGCTGGATCCTGGACAGAGGAAGGCACTGACAGCCCATCCGTCTTCAGCCCGACAGTGATGAAACACTTGCCACTGTTTGCTTGGGGAATAGCAGTAAAATTCCTGAAGATAATAACCACAAGTTTTTACGTTAAATTCAAAGGGCTTAGCACGAGCCAACACTGCTCAGCAGGTGAGCTATATTGTATGTGTGAGATAAAAGTACATGATGATACCAGCCCCTGAGGTTTTAATGAAACGGTTCAAAATGAAGAGGAAGTGTTCCAGTACCCTTGAAAGAGGAAATTCATAGAAACAAGGCACCTGTGAGGGGTAACATTTTGGCCCTGGTAGGTCTATAGCTGAAACCAGCTGGTGCTGTGGTCGGCCTGGTGGGCTTTATCCTCTCCCCAGCCTGGTCCTTCAGACATCTGCATGCCCAAGCTGCTCAGCCTGGGTTTGATGTGGCCATACAGATCTGTAATAGTTTCCTTCTAACTATAGCAAAATGCTATTTGATTTAAAGTGCCATTAACTGGTCAGAATGTGTATATGACAGCAGGTTTAGTAGGCGACATGCCAATCATCTCTCTCTCTCATGTGTGTGTGTGTGTGTGTGTGTCTGTCTGTGTGTGTGTGAAAGTCATCACAGTAAAGTTGTGCATATGGGACTTGAACAGTGGAAATGACAAGCTCTTGTTTCCTCTGCACGTCTCATTTTCACTTTCTAATTGGTCGTTTTCAGGTTGGCTTTATGAGAGCAAAACTAATTAGTGTTTCTAAATTCAGCAGAAAAAAAAAGTCGCTCAGCTTGATTGTTCTGGTTTCCTCTCCTGTGTCAGGCGCTCAACAATAAAATAAGACTCTAATCATTTTCAAATTGCCCGTATTTTTAAACCCCATAGCTGAATGTCACTCCCGGTCTCTTGGCATTTTGTTTGGCATGATCAGGGAACAGTGGTTGCCCTCTCGCCTGTGAGCTCTCTTTGTGATTCGTGGGAAGTTTGAACTTGGGGCCGATGGAAAAACCAAAAAAAAAAAAAAAGAAAAAAAAAAAAGAACTGTTGTGTTTGAGGTGGGGTTGTTTCTGCTTTGATTGGGAATGTCCTGCTGACAGGAGCAGCCTCGCAAGTTTACAGTAGCTGTGACATTGCTGTTACCTTTATTCAAAGTGCTCCAGCTGCAGCGAGCCCTCAGGAAGCCCAGCGCAGGCCCACATGGGCGGCTGGCGGCCCACAGAGAGGAGAATGAGCCCTGTTTGAGTTGGCAGACACTCCCCTCTTGGGGAACTTTTGCTGCCTCTGCAGAAAGTCCAGTGGCGGCAGCTCTGGTAGGGCGGCGGTGATTCTCAGGGCAGGATGGGCTTTTTCCACCTCTCCTCCCTTTCAGGAAACACATTTTGCTGTTTCTTCCCTCTGTGTTTGAACGGAGGGAAGGAGTTCAGGCTAAGGGGCACGGGGCAGTGGGACTGAATGACAGAGCTCAGCTGTGTTAATGTGTGGTGATCTCAGAAGGGCAGTTGAACACTCTGAACAAGCTATTTCAGCAAGCAGCTGGAGCTGTTTATAGATGATATGATTAGAATAAATATAAATAAAAACACACTAAAGCAGTTTTTATTTTTCCATTAACACTGCAAGAATTCTGTCTTGAAATCGGTAATTTAAAAGTGTCTGATTTCAGGTTATGGAGGAGCAATGCTCAAAATTAATTTAAACTGAGTTACAGGTTTTGGTGTGTGTCGGTATTTGTTTAATCAAGAGCGGTCTCATTTGAGAAACTAACTTCATACCCACAGATAATTAAAGGGGTACAATGTGAAACTTATTTGATGTTTAATATTTCTAATTAATACTAATTTAAAGCAACCCGTTTATTATCTCTCACATTCACTTCTTAGGTGACTGTAAGGTTCCTTTTTGTGTCATTCACCTTCATGTTTCAATCCATTTCAACTGTTTCTCTCTTTTTTTTCCTCCTTTACTACCACCCCCACCCCCCTGACTTTCCTTCCTACCTCCTCCCCTCTCCTTCTCCCCTCCCCTTCTATCTGCTGCCTGCCGGTCCAGCCAGGAGACTCCAGTGGTGACATCCTGTGGAGCCACAGATCAAAGTAAGTACTTCTCATGCACGTCAGTAGACAGCACAAGTCAGTTACAGACAAACACTGCTCGTGTTTCATCTTTGGTTTAATCTCATCATTATTTTCTAACTTGTGGTCAAACTGGTTTTAAAAGCCTTTTCAAATAGGAGCATTATATTGGACTTGTTGTGAGTTTGGTGAGATAAGGACGGTTTTGCATAGTAACCGATTTCCTCATTTCCTGATGCAGTTGCATATTTACATGGCTTTGAATGATGCTGAACATGACGACAGCGTTGGCTTTTGAAAGTTCTCTGTGAACCTGAAAAGTAAAGAAACTGGCAGACAGGGCGCCGGATCGTGTCCGCATCCCCTGACTATCCTAGAAGTCATTACTCCTTGTGTGGTGTATAAACACGTCAAAAACAAACAATGACCCTGGGCAGACTCCACACTGCAAAACAATTTCAAAGCCTGCAGTGTAGTGTAAACACAAAACATGGCTAACCTTCACGCAGGGAAGACTTCACCTTAAACCTGCTGTTTGTTTTATAGTCCCCGTCGACCTTGGTCAGATATAGTTTACATCTCCTCGGTGCTCTTCAGGTCGATGTAGCTCAGGTCTGTGCTGACATTTAGGTTCAGGCTGTCTGTGGACCTCTGTAAAAGGTTATAATGTTGTGTTTTGATGAGGTTGCAGGTATTTATTATTTATACTATATGTAAAATACATATTACTTATTGAAAAACATGGAGGTTTTTGCAGAGTGAGGACAGAAAAAGCCCTGAAATACCATTAAAGCCATCATGGGACATTAAAACTCTTATTGGATGCAATGCAAGCACATGTATTTTTGAAAGACTCCTTACTAAAGTTATTTTTCAAGTCGGCTTTTCAAAATAAAAATGATATTCAAGAAGAGCCAAACAAAATCCACCCACCATATGAGAAGTGCATGACACTGAGTGATTTGAAATTGCCAATATCATCAAGATGTTTGAGCAAACTTGAATGTTGTTCTAAACTTGCTGTAAACACTGTCTTGCTGGGGTGTAGATTTTCCGTACAGGGACCCTTTGGATCAAGTGATGAATATTCATATTCTCATTTCATACACTCTTCTGCCTCTGTGAGCTCTTTCACACTGAGCCGGGGGTGACTGTAGGCCGACGTGAACCCGTATTTTTAATAAAGCCCAGCTGCTGAATGATCAAATAGTGTCTCTAATTAAGGCCTGAGTGTACACCCATGTAAAATTCTCTCTGGAATGCTAACAACCTGTGATATTTCCAGAGGAATTTGCTGCACAGGTCTCAGTGAGGGGAGGGGGAGTTGAGTGTTTTGGAGGGAGGAGGGGCAGTGTTCATGTGGCAAGCCAACATGTTGTTCACATCCGTGTCAGATTGAGGCTAATGAAGGCCAGACTGATCCTTGGATGCAAGCCTTAAGTAAATGATCCCTCTTTGAATATATTAGAGTCCCATAGCAGCGTTGTGCCTCCCTGCAGCGCCGACGCTGCTACGTGTTGTCTTGTGGTCTGATGAGGCCGGTCAAAATAGCAGTCACGGTGTTCGATCACGCTGTACACCATCCAACCCGATTTCAGTTTGTCTTACAGCGCTATTGTTGCAATGCTGGTGAGGAACTACTCACAGTGATCGTTTCCATATTAGTGGCTCTGCAGAACAGTTTGATAGTAAATGGAAAATATGAGTGCTGTGTCATTTCACAATGTAAATGAGCCATCTCAAATTTTTCCCCACCCTCTTAAGAGGGATTGCATTTACATAACAGGCTGGGGTTTGGTACTCGTGCAAATTGTTCATGGAAACAAACCTTAGTTTTCTCATTTTGATGTTATTTTGCAGTTTGTTAGTTTAATTTAAAAAAAATATACTTTTGTTAATCAAAATATTTGCTAACAATATTAAAGACAAAAATGATAAAAAATAGCAAAGAATAAGAAAAAAAAGCATAAATAAATAATAAATCTCACTGACTGAACTTTTTTTCTACTGCAATTTATGGCCACACTGGCACTTTGCATGTAAATGAATCCTAAACGTGTAATTACGAGGCACTTTTGAATATTGATTGGAAAGACAAGGACATAGAAATGAAGCACTTGTGAATGCACCCCTCCTAAGCTACTGTAACAACCCATTAATAAATACCTTTCTGGCTCTTTAGTGCTGGGCCTGCCTTACGCTGAGTGAAACAATGTCGTTTAATTTTCGCTGATATAGCATGTGTACTTCATAGATGGATGGATGGGATGGATCCAATTAGCCATGGTCATTGCTCATGTATTTAAGCTGACAGTGGGAGTCTTGCATAGAATATCCTTGATTTTGGTAGTTTTATAAAATGCTCTTGCAGAGCACTTTGAAAGCCCATAAAGAGCACATTGTGAGGAATGCACCCGAGATGGAGATTTGATTTACAGCTGGAGCAAATTTTCTCAATTAGACAAGGGAGGGAAATCATTTATCTTCAGAAGACAGAGTACAATGATGTGGAATACTCAAAGATAATAAAGTGACCAAGATCCATATCTTTTTTTCTTTTTCTATTTTATACAATCAACACTGCAATTATGTCTGACTTCTACTCAAGGTTTCATACAGGGTTTATTTTCTGATAATGCATTTTCTAATACAGAGCACACACATTCTACAGCCTACACACCGTACGTTTTTATTCGGATTGATGGCTCGTGACACCAGCTGCACAGGTGCACGAAGCGTCTCATGTGGCCTCCTGACCCACCACATGACATGTAGCATGCTGGCCTGTTTGTAAGCACAAGCCCTGTTTGTAAACACGGACAGAAGGATGGGAGACACATTTGCCCCGGTCGCACTCAGCTCGCAGACAGGCACAATGCAACGTGACAAGCAACAGATGTGTCACACAAACTGAAATCAAAACAGCCGTCCAACATGGAGTTATGCACACCATCAGACGTGGTCGCTGTGATGATGCTGCTGGCAGATGAGACAAGGCAGCGTCTCTGCTGCTCCCAGCTTCCTGTCTGCGAGAGGACAGGCCTGTTTGTAGGCTGCTTTGACACCCCTAGTCACTTTGTCATCTGGGGTGCTCGCTGCAGCTCTGATCACATTTACACGCTGCATTCAAAGAGCGTCACATCAGCCCTGTGACAGGTAGGCTCGCAATAAGACAACAGCCAAAGGCGATGTCCTTTTCAATACACTGTGTGAGTACAGATGCACAGTGCGCCAAGACAAAAACCACATTGTATGACATCATTCTGAAAACTCTAGTGTTGTCTTTTTTTCAGTTTGGAAAGAAGTTGGCGATACAAGCAGGCAGAAGTGCCTGCATCAGAACTGAAGTCACAATCAGTCCATCCACTGTGTCCACTTCATGCAAACTGATTGTTGTGTTTGACTGCTGCAATAAAGTGCAGCAGTCAAACTTTAGCTTTACAAGGGAAATATGTAAATGATATTCTCAGCAGCTTAATCTGTCTGTTGCCACCGGCCCATACGCAATTAGTGTGTCTGCATGTTGAGCTGTTTGGGGAGAAATAGGAACCCATCATCAGAACAAGTGAATGAATAAAGGTGCAGCAACAGCTGTTTGACTGATCACGTACTACAGACTGTCACCCCACATCTGTTTACCACTCCGACAGCCACATAAGTGTTTGTATCCATGGGTGTAATTGGGCTATTTTTCTGAGGGCAGCTGTAACCCACACTAAGTTATATCCCAACTTTCCATTAAAGCGTGGGGGTAAGTTTCACTGATAGTAATCACGCCCAGCAACACTGCTATGTAAATATGGCTTTATCAGCTTTGCCAATTTGGTTAAGTGGCATGTACGTGGGTGATTCACATATTCTGCTTTGTTGCTCTGACACAGGCCACATGCAGTAGCCATTTATTAAACATAGGAAACTTACATTTTAAGTGTGTGTGCAGCAAGAACATAATCATGAAAATGGTGGCATGTCAAACCAACATTGCACAGAAAAGATGCAAATATGTCCACAAAGTCTTCAACCTGCCATGTGGGCAAACTTAACTGTCTGCGTTCAGCATGTACACTGTATGGAAATTGAAATGGGAACATCTAGATCTAAAACACACCATTTAAATATTCAAATGATAACACCAAACAATATAATGCATTATGGCTTTTAGTATTTGCGTACAACTCTGTTTGCTGCTGTGAGCTAGGCGTGATACAAGGAAGAGAGTGGGGGAGAGATAGTGAGGGAGAAACAGAGTGGAGGATATGAAGCAGACAAACAAAGCCTTTGTCTGCCAGTCATAGGAAAATGACATGTGACGATTGTAAAGACTCGTATGCTTGTTTTTTTCAAACACTAGCATTTTAATACGGATTTTTATATGCACATTTTATTAGAACCGGCTACCTCTTTTGTAATTAAACTGAAGAGAGAGCAGGGGTGGGAGATATTAACCTTTTACATTATTTTGTTTATCTTTATTTTTTATTGCAGTTAAAGGGGACAAAACGGAAGAATAAAACCACTGAGCTAGCAGAGATAATGTGCCACCTGACAGAGCTTCTGCTTAGAGTGCGCTCTCCCTCCACCACACAACCAAGGCCACTAGATTCATTTCAGAGAGGGTGTGTGTTTGTGCGTGTGTGTGTAGACTAGAGCTTAAAAATACCATGCATTAGACTACTGTGGGTTAGATGGTTGCACTGACACTCAGAATTTTTAAGTTTAGGTTTAGAATTTATGTCAATAGAAACATGCCATCTGCTAAACCCAAATTCAGTTTCATGCTCTTAACATACAGACAGGGGGAATGAGAGAGCTAGCTAGTAAGCCGAGCAAACCAGATCGATCAAAGTGAAAATGCAGCAGGAACAGTAGGTCATGA
>JAPZDZ010000012.1:23160847-23188619 GCA_029783805.1 Acanthurus tennentii | reverse complement strand
GCTGTGCAGTCTATATTAATAGCAAAAGTTTATCTAGCCAGTATTAAAGGCTTAAACAATACCAATGTCGTTTGATTGGGTTCAAATTTCAATATTGCTGCTCTGTTTATGTAGTGAAACAGGGACAAAATGATCTGCTCATCTCATCCTGCCCCCCACCCCGACACACACACACACACACACACACACACACACACACACCTCTGTCACCCTTTCACATAACGGATTCTCCATAACTTTGTAGACACAAATGTTTAATTTTCCTGATTGCAACTGACTATTTAAAAAAAAGAAACAATGAGAGAATAATGCAGAGGGCTGAGATTGTGTTCGTTTTTTTTAGATGACATACCATACCTTGTAAGGTAATTCCAAAAATCTATAGGTGCTTAGTGACACATTACTTCTTTTTTTTTTTAAATTAAAATCAAGGATAAATTGGTAAATGAGAACTGAATAGTGGAATCTTAAATATTAAAGACATGTACACAAGACTATAGGATTAGCTACAGTAGAGCCTCGGGTAAAGTGAAAACAGCAGTATTTTATTGTAAAAGAAAGAAAGAAAGAAAGAAAGTACCTCAGAATTGAAAAACTTAAATAATTTCTCCTTCCAAAACAGAGCTTTTCCTCCCAGACTATCCTGTGTGCAACTGGTTTCTGGTTTTTGTTGTATGTTTCTCTGAAAGGAATTCTTTAGATGGATATAGTTTCCATTAAGAGTCACTGCAACAGTGGCTACTTTTTGTATTACATATACATGTGATATTTAGCTTGAGGTGTATATAAGTATACACCTGCAAAAGGTGAGGTGTTGGGATGCAGTGCAAAAACACAAACATTAAGACGAGCAACAGATGTCTCACAGGATACTTTAGGGTTTTATATACATTAGACTAAAAAAAGCTGGTCTTATTAATCACTGTCCTTCCCCTCTTTACTCTCTTACCTCCTTCATCGTCTTGGCAGTGATTCTGTAGGTCAGACATTGAGCAGAGACACACAGGGACGGAGTGTGGAAAAAGGGACAGAAGGACAGCATAAGGCCCCGGCCACTGTCTGACAGGGTTAAACATAGTAAAGGATTGCCAGTACAAGCTGTGGCGTCTGTAGCCACCATCAACACGCACTGTAATTAAGTGGAATCTCCAATTTTTAATTCTATATGCTGTGCAATAAAAGCCCCCAGTAATGAATAATTTAGGGAATAAGGGAGGCTGTTACTTGACGCTTTTCCACTTTGCGTTTAAATTTAGCTGGTGTCATTGTCCAGCCCTGTGATTAATAGTTTATCAGTCTCGACTATACATCTCCATGAAATATCTCTTTCCATCTGTCATTAAACCGCACATGGAAATTGGTTAGATTTTCAATCAGGCATAGCTTAGACTAAAAAAAAAAAAAGAGGAAGGAAAATTACAAAAGGAAATAGCCATCAAGATATACTCACATGCAGGTAAGGATGTGACCCAATATAGGACATCATTTATGGAATAAGTCTTTCAAGCACTACGCATCTGCACTGTTCCCTCTTGAAAAATTAGACTCCTTTTTTTTTCTGTTTTTCGTTTGAAAATTGAATCAAGACCTCATACAAGGCACAATATGCATCCTAAATGTGGTTTTAAACAAGCCTGAGGTATGTGGCAGTCAAAGTGAGTTGTGAGAGAGGGGCCTACCGCAAGGGGTTGACCAGTGAGCCAGAGATTGGCTTCCCTGTCAAATAAAGATTAGGCCTTTATTTCACCATCTAATCCCTGTAAATCTCTTATGGAGGGACTTGGGCAGTGCAGGGTTTTTAATGGCACAGGGGCTTCACAGTCTGCACGTCTTGCTTATCTGTGAATGTATACAAGTAGATACGGTAACCTGCGGTCCCTCGTTAGTCGCTGCATTCATATCTGGATTACAAAGCAGTTTAAGATGAAACAAGGAAGTGGCTCACTTTTTTTTCCTTGATGTTATGTTTTTTATAGACTGGTTCTCGTAAACTTTCCTCTCTAACAAGATGCATTCCAGTTGAAGTTATTCATGGTGCTCTGGCATTTAGATTTAGCTTTTACTTTATTTAGCCAACTGGTGTTGTAATGTAACTTCTCTGACTTCATTCTCTCACATTTAGTTATTGAACGTCTCTGTTTTACCCCGCTCAAATATGCTGAACATTCTTTTTATTGAATAATTAATGTGTGTATTGAATTATTGAAGGAAGATAATTTCTGATCAGATTAATATTAACTCCCTGTGAAATATTAATGGCTGATGTTAAAAACGATGAACTTACGGAACTATTAATATAATCATAAACAGACACAGTGAAAAGTGGCATGGAGTCACATTTGCCAGAACTGCTCTGATCCCTTTTAATGCAGTTTCCCTTGAGGTCTGTGAATATGAAGTATTGCACAATTGGACTTTGTACTCAGACACTGGGCTAATGTCACTGGCCAGTTCTGCCCCGGGGCTGATGGTGGTGTCACAGGGGGACGTTCACCAGCATTTGTCTGCAGGTTACCATTGTCACCTTGTCCACGGATGACCTGAACTATGGCCAGGGGGAAAAATTGCAAAGATGTTTTGGTGTTAATATTGGGCCGGCGCTTTTATCACCTCTGCTGATTGGCAGAGCTCCTCTGCCAGCTAGAGTTTTCAGCTCCACCTCCCTGTTCTCGCTCTCAGGGCTGGTGGTTGATCTTAGATGAGACTGCTGTCTGCTTTTCCCATCTTAACCTTAAATTTGTCACTAAAGGTTGCCACAAGGTAAGTTTAATCGAACAAGCCTAGAGCAGGTTAAATCTAACCCTTTGTCAGTTTTGATTAAAACTCTCTTTAGATTAATGATATTCAGCAAAGATTTAATATATCATTTGCCATTCTTTGGTTTGCTATTACGAGCTGCCGATTGTATTCATAAAATATGGAAATCAGAAAAAAATAAACCATTATTGTAACATAATGGAAAGCACCTAGAAAATATGGTTACATTAATTATGTTTTAAATGCTAATGCCAGTGAAGAACACAATAACGAAGACATGAAAGAGTCTCTATTCAAAATCTGATAGCCAGGGAGAAGCAAATTATTTCAAATATTTGATATTTAAATTATTTTCAAATGAACAGAGACATGAGTAGAGCAGAGGCGAGTAGTTTCCCCTGGTGATCCTCCAGGCGTCTTTGTTTCCTTGGTGTGTCTCCAGCTCATTAATGTTCTAAGCATGTGAGAGAACCAGACCATACTCCATAACCCATAGCCGGGTGACACCTCGAGCCCAACACACACATGTACAGTACACACGCACATACATTCACACACACAAAAAATCCCTCAGCCGTTTAAAGTCCACTGGCTCTTTCAGGAAGTGATGGCCGCCGAGCTGTCCTGATTAAAATGACAATAGTCTAATTAACTCGACCTCAGTCTCAGTGCACTAAAATGGCTGATGGCTCGCCAGTTCCTGTTTGAAAACCCTTTGTCTCCTCATCGTCCAAAAATATGACATTTTTTTTTTCCTCAGCAAAATGCCTCAACCCCATTTGATGAGATTTGCTAATGGCAATTATTCTCATAAGCTAATTAAATCTCGGCAAAGTTTTTTTTTTTTTTTTTTTTTTTTTCTCGTGTTGAAATCCTTATGTGCAATTCCCTTGGGTTTTATCATTTGGGGGTACAGTATCACAAGCAGCTTCGAGCAATCTTAGTCATTTAGATTATATGCAGTTCCAAAGTGTTGTTTTGGTGTTTAACCTGATTTTATTTTAAGCATTTTCAATTATGGTCATTTACAATTTAAGTCATCACTATGTGTTTATGTTAAACGTAACTCTCAGGCATCCAAGGGTATTTTTTAAACAGTTATTTTTATTTATTTATAGACAAAAATATTATTGAAGTACAAGGAGTATGCCGAACCAACAGGCAGAGATATGACCCTAAATGACTCAACATTTAAGTTAACACCAGCACTGTAATCAAACGAGTAACAGAGCACACGCCGACCTTACACACAGTAGACAATGGTGCACAATCTGTCGTCACAGGCCAAACACTCTGTTTTTCCCGTCTACATGACAACACTGCAAACTGAGGTCATAAATATCTTCGACCTGGCTGGAGTTTTTCCGAAAACCGAAAAAAAAGGTTTTTGGTGAAAAAAAATGTGTTTTAAGTTGGGCAAAAGGCCTAAATGTATTAAAAAGCTATGTTTTTTTTTTTTTAAATACTTGTGTACATGTGGAAAAGGCGTCACAGGTCTGCATTACTCAACTGGCCAATCAGCTGAACAGCAGAAGGCCAAAGTTGGCAGAGCAAAGGGGTCTTTTTTATTTTACCCTCTGCACTCGACATTATTTGAAAGTGAGACTTTTCTTGTGCCCCCATGATTCTTTTGCATTATTTGATTGACTCATCTAAAGTGCAGAGGAGAGAAAAAAGAACAACAACATGAAAAAAAAAATCTTTAATGACTGAAGAAGAAACCGCTTTTTGTTCTATTATCCTTCTGTTGGCGATTAAGGTCTATAGGGAGATAATTACGCTTTAGTCTGGAGTTAATGAAACGAAAACTTCTCTTTTCTTGTGAAAAGGAAGGGCAGATCTTTTGTACTGCTATCTGCAGACATCTCCCACCCTTGACAAGGCACGCAGAGAATTGGTTTTGTTTTAAGGTTGCAGCCCCCTCCGCTGCTTGTCAGTCTGTGGCTGATATGAGGGATCTGTGAATGAAGCCAGAGTCAATGAGGTCTGTCTCCGCCGCACTGTTGCATCTGCCTGCCTGTGAACGAGAGGCATGCTGGAAAACATCAAATGAAAACATCACAACAGGTCATGTGGGATATGCACTGATTTGAATGAAGAAAAAAAAAAAAAGAATATATATCTTCATTCTAACTGCTTCGCATTGTGGTGTTGTTGTAGAGCTCCACTTACAGCAATAAGCATGTGTTCACCATCGAATGACCCTGCTCTGTTGAACATAAAAGGAATGCACAGATTTGACTTTATCACACAGCAACACGGGAGCCATATGTGTCATCTGACTTCAGACGCCCCTTCTGAACACATGGAGGTGTTGACCGCGCCATTGTCTGGTATGCCTGAGCCGCGCTGCACAAGTGGTGGCCAGAGAGCACATATTAAACTGTCCTTGTGGAAGTTCACATCTGGTGTGTGGAGCCCCCTCCACACGCCCCAACCCCTCCAACAGCACTCTCACATTTCATCATCTGTTCTCCAGCGCCAGGGTGCTCCGGCACAAGTTGGCCGCTCTGGATCCATCTGTTGTTATTATTTTCCACTGATAATTGGCTTGAACAATGGAATGCCTGTGTCCCCCTCGCCTTTGAAACCCTACACCCTGTTTATTTTCCAGAGGTCTCATTTCTGCTCTCTCTCCTCTCTCTCTCTCTCTCTCTCTCTCTCTCTCTCTCTCTCTCTCACTCTTACTCTCTTACACCCCCTCAATATCTCACTGTCTCCCCCTTTACAGCCCCCCCCTTTGCCTAGTGTCACCTCACCCCCTCTCCCCTCCCTGGGATCCATTTGAGAGGGTTTCACATGAAAATGACATATTCGACTGGCCACATCAGTATGTGTCACTCAGCATCTGACGCCATTCTCCAGATTTTCTGGAGGGGCTCAGCTCCCATTCTCCTCCTTTTTTTTTTCTTACTCTGACAGCCCCCTTCCCTCCTCATACAGACAGCACCACACGCTTCTGCATTCCTGTCCTAAATGAGAAGAAAACTAGGGGAGAGATAGATAGAAGAAGGGTATAAGAGGGAGGGAGAGAGACTTTGAAAAGAAAGATATGGACAGTGAACCTTGATATAAATCTCTTTTTTTTCAGCTTTTATTTTGTCCCATTTCCACTTAAAGGTGTGCAAAAGAGAAGCATGTGTAAAGATGAATTAAAGGATCACAAGGTGTATTTTTTTAATCCAGGACATAATTTAATAAAACTCACACCAAAAAAAAAAAATGACCTACTTAAATTAATTAAATTTGATATTTTAAAATTTAATTAGTGTTATAGGTTGTAATTAAGCTGTTGCATGTTGAAGTCTTCATGCTCTGGTTACATTGGCATATACTTTTTTTAAATTGGACAGTTAGAATTATAATAAAGTTTAATCAACAGTCTGACACAAAAAAAGGGACAACACAAATATAAAAGTTTATTTAAGTGCAGCGTATTTGTGTGCAGTGTCTGTCTTCTTTGTGACTTGTGAAATTTGTGCTCCCATTTTTACAGTTTATAAACTTCTGTTCCTCTCATTAAGCGCATTTTTTAAGGATTGAGAAAGTATTCTCTTTTTTTCCCCCTCCTCCTTTTGTTCTGCCTTGTGTGACCATGTTGATGTTCATTTGTTCTGCCCGCTCTTGTCTAATTAAAAGAGAGCAGGACAGGTAGGGCTCTCAGCAGGCATCTGCTCTGTGCCAGTTCTTCATTTGCTGAGTGTTTGTGTTTATGCAAAGGGGCCTCTTCCTGCATATTTAATCTGGAGCAAGGCACCAGCTTTTGTTGTGTTAAGACCACATACCTTCAGTCCCTCTCAACACTGCAGTCTGGACTCCAGTTCTCTCTCTCACACACAAACACACATGCGGACACACTCACGCACCACACACCACTTCAAGTACTTCATACCTGCTACTTTCACTCACAGTGATCTCCTCTTCTACACAAGTGGATTTCAGAACACTTGGAGCTTGAAGGGATTGTGCATCAGTATACAGTTTTAATGAACATGATGAAAGTCTGCTTTACTGTTCAGGGGTAAGTCTGTAAAGATTTCATTATCTTTCCACACTTTCTCTCTCCTTTTGTCTCCTCCTTCTAGTCCTGCCTTTTATGGGACGCTTGTGGATGTATGTGTGTGCATGTCCATGCGGGTGTGTTTGTAGGTGTGTTCTGTAAGTGACTGACAGAGTTGGTGTATAGGGTGCAGATTTGAAGCAAAAAGGTTTAACTTTAAGTCCTGGATACTTCTGACTACTACAGGCTGCAAATAGCTGTGTGTAGATTTCAAACATTTAATTTTCTTTTGTTCTATAGCAAATATTTTCTGTCCTCAGCTTGACTGTGCCTTTTGATTTTTGCTCCATAAAACACAAAAACTTCATATTTGTGAGTTCTAATTATTAGTCAGAACAACCAAACAATTTAAATCTGGTGTAAATGATGTTTTGTTTTTTTTTACTTTTTCCTGAAACTTTGGTAAAACTTAATAATAGAGAAAAATTTGAAAATACATTAATGGAAGAACTGTTAAATGCAACCTTAGTTTTGTGTACGTAGGTGTAGTTTTCAATCTAAATGCATTCAGCACAGAAATTACGGGCGAAGCTCGTTCATTCAAAGTGCATGAATGATAAAATCATTATTTTTGGCAGCTTTTGTCCTTAAATTTTATATTTGAATACATTTTAACTTCAGCAAAAACGAAGCAGAACGTGGGTCATAATTTATAAAACAGACATATAGTGTAACCTGATTGATTTAGAAAAGCGTTCTAAAGTTGTTAAACTCACAAACGATCGGAAAACATCTGCAATCAGTTAGCCTACACAAGGTGTTTGCCTTGTCTTCATGTGGGTGTGTTATACCTCTCTGCATGTGTATCGATGGGTGCATACGTGTAGATTTTATACACAAAATCTTTCCTTCTGTCAGTGCAGCAGGGTTGGAGGTGATAGTAAGTGGTAACCCCACAGTGATGTGTGAGGGTATTAGTTCCTCCCCTCACTCATCGCCTCTTGATCTCCCTTTGTCTCTGTCTGGGGAAATGGAATCTACAGCTTATTGATATTAATAGCTCACAGGATCTGTGGTCGGAGAGGAGCCGGGACCTGGGCGAGAGTGGAAACTTGATATGGCTGGGTAGAATTGACAGTCCTCCTACTTGACAAGGTGGAAAGGGGTTGGTTATGAAAATAGGATTGCATAATGTTGGCCGTGTGTTGGCCCTGTGTGTGCTGTCCTATTGTGTGTGTGTTCAGGGTTGAACTTTTTGACAGCGCTGATTTAACTTCACGTGATAAGTGTGGGACTTTTTCCACCGTGCAGATTCTGAACTGTCAGCGCTGTGACTTCTCAGCCGACGCAATAATTCATGAAGTGTAATTCTCTAATTTCTTTTCTTCTTATCAATCAGTAGCATAGACATCTGGAAATCACAGAGTAGCACTGTATATCAGCCAGATAGGACTTTTTGTATGCAATAAGCTCATTTGAACGGTGTAAAGAAATGTGTGGCCTTGTTTGTTTTGGGTTAGGAGTGGAATTCCACTTCCTTGGTATTAAGGCAGCAAAGCTCTCTGTGTGCACTCTGTGTACTTTGTTCTTAGCTCAGCAAAATGTGAGGGCAGGTCCAAAGAATCTGGGGGATCAGACAGGCCTGACATTCACCAGACTGCACTGTTGCCTTTTAAGCTTAGTAAAAAGAAAAAAAAAAGTAGAGTCAGAAAAAAGCACCCAGAATAAGGGCTGGCTGGATTGAAGTTGGGTTTAATTGGTGGGTTTTGAGTCTGTTTGCGTGTCAGAAAGTGCTGTTGTTTACAGTCTGTGTGGGTGTTACAATATAATGCCAGGATTCTGCCAATCACATCAAAAAGAGAAAAAAAAAAATACAACAATGTGTGTGTTTTTTTCACTCTTTCAAATACTCACTTCTTTTCTGTCTTTACGAGACTTAGCCATGTTTTTCATTTAATCAGTCTTTCTTAATAAAAAGCCAGAAGAAAAGAGGGAGAAAATAGTGTGCAGTCAGCCCTTTTAGCAGATCAGATCATACAGTAAGCAGCTGCGTTTGTTGAGAAGTGAGTCATGCTTTAGATTTTCCTGTGTTTCAGAGCGCAGACAGTGACTTGGAAAATCTGCACACACCCTAAAAACAAACACCAGTGACCCTGTATATAGATATCACTGACTCTACACAAGTAAAACCCTCCTACGCCCTCTTCTTATTTACACAATGCTCCTAATACAGAACAAGCAGCCTTGAGGAGAGTTAACCAGAGCCACTACTTTTTCTTGTTTTATTTAAACACACGTCAGCCCTGGCATGATAAATAGATACTGTGATTCTATTCAGATGCTGATACTAAAGTGATTGAAACATCCCGCATGGGCTGTAAAGAACCTGGAGACAACCCTGGCAGCCTCCTATTGACAACCATTGAGTTGAGCATTAATTAATATGGTAATGATGTGTGAAGGTTCATTAACGAGCCACCACAGAAGTAGCCACAGATACAGTATTAAGCGTGCTTAGAGTAATTAATGGAATAACTTTACTTAGTGGTAAATATTCATGGGCCCTCATCTTTTTGTCTGCGTGGTGTGAAAAGAGAGGAGAGCCTGTCCATTAGAGGATTTGAAGAGCTGTCCACAGTGAATGCAGGCCTTTTGTTGGGATTGGGTGCGTTTCATTGGAGGGGTATTAATTCATATTTTGAACATGCAATCTTACAACAAAGCCAAAGGCACTGATAACATACCTGGGACTAGAGAGCATATTGTGAAGCCGTGACCTCCTCACAAATAGGGAAGTCCACTTCACAGGTTTGTGGACAGAATGAAGTGAGTCTTTGTTCGTGCTCAGATGTAACCACAGCAGTTCATTACCATAGCAAAAACCCCTTCTGATTGTCCATTTCCTCTGAAAATAGGGTGTTTGCATGTTTTTTTTCTGTGGTATTTGCATAGTGAATAGAAAAATTTTATTTGGATCATCTGATCCTCTAAAGGTATCAGGCTAACGGTCATGCTATCTGTTGCACACAGGAGTTGTGCAACTACTATGAGACATTTCTTTGCCAAAAGTCTTTGTTGTTCTATTTTCCACTTTGTTTAACACAGCACACCTACAACATCCTCTCAAGACTTTACAAGAGAACCTTGCAAAATGCTCCTTAGTTTCCTTTGTCTTTTGAAATTGTTGCATTTTGATTCATATTCTTAGCCTAAGCCTCTTACTGAGCATGCACATAACCCACCTAGGTGGGTAATTATCTCAACCAGGAGTTGTTCTATTCCCTAAAATCTCAATGTGGGAGTGTGTGATGGGCTCGGTTTTCCCAACCGGGTGAAGCAGCGTGTGCTTGTTTATCCTCACCCTACGTTCTCCGCACCCCCACTGTTCTAAATGGCAATATTACCGCCTTGTGCTGTTTGAAATGGAGACAATTATCTGTTTAGGCATTACAAGATGGGCATTATATTACAAGGAGAAAAGGCGTACAGCCGCTATCAGGATCCCGTTGTTGCCTTTTCTCTCCAATACAAATTTCCCATCATTAAAATGATGGAACATTTATCTAAATGGATGTTATGCGTTGGGTAAACTCATTTAGCTCCCGGGGCTCTTTCAGGTGATGGGAATTAATGATGTTTAGTAGTTTGAAACTGAAAATATCTGTCATTTGTCACCACTCGCCATTGATTTACGATTCCATTGATGATATGTTAATTGAAGTGTAATGAATCACAATAATAGGGTAGTTGTGTGGGAATGGTCCATTTTCGATGATTGTTCAACCCTCAGTAGAGTTCAGAGCGAGCTGAATGTTGACTCGCGTTTTCAACAAGGGCATTTAACACATAATTAATGCTTAAACTGGGCAAGTTGGACCAGTGTGTTTTTTATCTATGCTCAGTCTGCTTTAGATAAACACTCACACAAACGCCTGGCCGCAGTTTTGACTGCCAAATGTAAATGGCAAAAAGGAACGGTGGGAGAGGGAGTTGGAGGCTTTTTTTTTTTTCCTTTCGTATTTGGATATGCTTTAATGCTTTTATTCAAATGCACCTGAGATATTGCCCCACAGTCACTTCTCAGTTTACCATAAAAATAAGATTTTGTTTCCTTCTCTCTCTCTTTTTTTTTCATCTTTTCCTGCCTGGGTTGAGTGCTCAGTTAGGAAAGCTGTGTGCATGCAGATCAGGGCCGCCCAGGGGGAGTTGAGTTGGGGCAGAGCAGCTACAGGTACACTGTGTTCGCCACCGGAGGGGGGGGGAGCATGAAGGGCCTCTGCTGTCAGCAATATGAAAAGTTTTTGTCTTGCAAATAAACCATTCACTCACATCAGACAGCCTCATTGTTCATTTGTTATCATCAGTGGGTGTAGTTGTAGTTAACAGACAGATGGAAATGTGTCCGACAATAGTAGGCTGCAGGATGATAAACCAAAGGTGCATTCTGCCCTGCTGTGAGCTGACGGGGTGGCTGTGCGTCCGTAGCTGCAAAGGAAGGTATGCCGACAGCTACAGCTTGATAGAAACAAAGCAAACAGCACGGGGATGCAGAGAATTAATCTCTATCTGATGCTTCCCTTAAAACACTTACATCTATAAGAATGTTTGTGCACACTGTCGACTCTAATCAATAACAGCTGGTAGGCAGCTTGCAAATTGTTTACACCCATGTACTTTGTGTTGCTTTCCGTCACTTTGGCTTGTGGGTCATGATGGGGTTTTGGTCTGTGGTGTTAATTATTTTTATAATTAAATATATTTTCTCCATCTTTTGTTCACAGGGCGAGAAGGCTGATTTACCACTGCTGGAACTGAAGATTGCTTTAAATAAGCAAGTCACTGTAGAAGGTAAACACACAATCATTCACCAGACTCCAGCCCCTGCATGTGTTGTGTGCGAATGTCGTATTGAATTGGCTTAATAATTAACTGAATGTGGTGTGGTTGTCTTGTTTGTGTACTGTATTTTAAGTGTGTGTATGCGGGGCGGAGGGGGGGGGGGGGTTGGTGGGGTCGACAGGTGCACTCTGTCAGTGCTCTGGGATGCTGCTGGTCAGACACTTAGCACAGTGAGCAGGAAAGTTCCCCTAAAGGTCAAAATGGAGTTAGTGAAGAAGTTAGTGGTTGTGAATTCACTTTGTGCTGCGGGATTAAAAAAGCTGTTGCTCAGTGTGGAGGCATCTGTCTGTTTGTGCATGTTGACATTTGTCGGCAGAGGCTGAAATATGGTAATGCCATGTTTACCAAACAAGAGGGGGGAGGTTTACCACGCTCGGTCTTGCTATCGTTGGCATCTAAGCCATTCTGTTGGATATCTCATGTTTGCTCTTCACACTGGTCTCCCTATCTGTGAAGGTTTTGGGCCCCCAGGATGTAAACTTTTGGCTGAAGCACTTTGGTGAGATGAAGAAGAACTGTGTGGAAGTTTTGTGTGTATATTTGTGTGTGGGTGTGTGGGGAGGCTGGGGGTTAACACTTCAGGAGCTCAGGGCTTCAGAGGAGCTGTGTGTCTGTTTTCTGTCTCACACAGCCTCAACCTCACCGCCATCTCTTTGTCTCATTCTCTATTTTGTCTGTCTTTATCATTTCTTCTCAGTCTTTCACCCACTCTCTCCCTTCATCAACATGTTATGACTTGTAGATAGACAGATAGGAAATGTGCAGTAAAGTGTCATATAACAGCTGTACATTTGAGCAGTGAATTTTCCGTTAAAGGCTTCTTTACAGCTACAAAGAGGCTGTTTTGAGCTAAAAAATAAAAAAGAGGTGTAACTGTGGTGTAAGGAATATCTCGATTTACACACAATTAAAAGTAGGAAGGATAGCAAAGTTTTTTCTTGTTTTTCTTGTTAAAAAAGCTGTATTTTCATAGAGTGATTTTCATAGCCATATTTCCATAAACTTATGCTAATAGTTGATAGTTTGTTTTTATGTTAAGTTTAGACAAAATGCTAAATTTGAACATTTTCTTGTCACTAAAAAACAGCAACAAAAAAAAAAATTCACGTGGTAAAGTGTGTTTCTTTAAAATGTAATTTATAAAAGGTGAATCTCGTAACTCTCCATTTAGCTCAGAAGAGATTCCTAACATACAAAGACTTTAGCCCTGAGTAATTATATAATAAAGATGTAGTAAATGCTGTTCAGTTGAAATGAAAGCGTTGGTCTGATTTTTTTAACAAAAAGCCATTGCTGATACATTATATATATCTCATATTAAACATTAACTGCTGCAGCTCCTCTGAGGAGTTAAGAAAAAGCAAAAGCAGCTGTTACTGTTAGCAGTGTCTGCAGGATCCTCGTCATTGTTAGAGGAGGTCTTCATCCTCACAATCTGTTAAACAGCCCGTACTCCTCCTTTATGTGATTCAGACAATCCCCCCACATTTGGAAAACAGAGACTTGGAGACAACTGGAGTGAAGGATTCATGTTGCTGCTGTTTATCAGGAGTGCATTCTCTGCATAGTGAGGTGCAGTCCAGCAGGCCCCTCAGCTGCCTGCACCAGATGTAGGATCAGCCCTGAAATCTTCCAAATGGCTGTGTAATTAATGTTAATGTGGCAAAATCAGCCTAATTATTGACACAACTTTCCAATGTGATTTTGATTGAATCACTAATGCCAAATCCCCGTGGCAGCTTATGGGATTACTATGTCTTGGTGTTTAAAGCTCTTTCAAAGTGCAATAGACTCTAATGTAGTGTGTGCGTGTTTGTGTGTAAAAGCGTGGTGTTCGTTTCTGACTACATGCAGACTAACCATGCTTTTTTTTTATCATTCTTCATTTGAAATAGGTATTTAAAAATGAAGGGAAAGTCTCAAAGAAGACTGACAATAATTCTGCTTTAGATATCTGAAATGCATCCCATCATATGTGTTCGTGTCGAAGTAAGAGGCCTGCCTCTGATGTGTGCTGCATATTTGGCTAATTTATTCAGACCTGATGACATGCAACTTTTCAGAAAAATGGGCGTCTGCCTAGAAGAATCCAGAGATGCCCAAAACATCTTTCTCTGATTTTACAGCCTCAAAATGTTACCGTCTTTTGCTGCACCTTATTTGAATTTTATGAATCCATGTTAGGGAGGAAAGGACACATCACACAAACACTCAGTTTTCTTGTAATTCCTCTCTTTGCTGTAAATGTTTTGGTTTATATTGCTTTAGTTTTAGTTGTTGAGCTTGCTTTGTTTAATCCACTTTTTATGGAAGTGTTAAGAATAAACAAGTTGATTCATGAGTTGGACCCGCAGAAAGGTCGTGCACAGATTTATGCTGGGATGAAAATAGGGCCTCTGTAATAGTTCCCTTGACTGCATTTATTGCTTACTTTAAAAAAGTAATTTCTTTATATCAGCAACAAGCTGAAAATTGCCATGTATTAGTATTAGGCTTGGTAAGCTTCTAATTCTGTGGCATTTACAGCCGGCTGTGTTTCCATGCATTTATAACACTTTGATTCTTAAGAGCTCCTTTAATCGCTTATGCCTAGCTTGGAACATAATAAACAACTCGCTGTAGCAAAAGTGCCACATGGGGGAGATTTCTAGCAAGAAAGTTAAACGCTTCTGTCGCTGGCAGTTTTGTTGCTGTGTTTTTCATGCACTGTAAGTACCGTAATCTACTCTCTGAGCTTGGCTGCTGTAGTTACAAACAGTGACAGGCAGAATAGATGCAAGGCAGCGTGAAAATGAAAAATTATCATCTCTACAAAGACGTCACAATGGGGACCAAGGCAGAGACATAAAGCGACGGCGTGCTGCTACATTTTCCTGTTGATTGAGATCACAGGATGTGTCAGAGCCTTCTAAACACCCTCACCTGGCCGCCGTCTGCTTTCCCTATCTGATGCTCTGCTCCCATGGCCGCATCAGCTGTCAGAACACACTCTGGCAGATCGCCTGCCTCTGTATTGTCTGGCAAACAGGTTGCACAGTTAAATGCAGTCCTCATGCTGAATATATTATGTCACACAATAGAGCAACAGCCTTATTTTCTCTTGCATCTCCTACAACTTTCATGTGAATTATCTGCTGCTGTAAGGTGGAAAAGAATTGCCCTGATAGTGTTATCACAGATGTGTTATCTTGAAGCTACTTAAAATATCTTTTTTGTGGAAAAAACGCGTTTGGCAAGTTTCAATTTCTTTTTCTATCAGCATCAAACAGACATGTCTTCTTTTGGTCTGAGACATATTGACGGATGTATAAACTCTGGTCTGAGTGAGGAGCTTTGATAATGTCAGACTGCTACCAGGTGCAGACGGCTAACGTGACGCAGTCTTTGTATGAGATTGACTGAGGCGACAGAAGTAAGCAAATTCTATCCGCAGATGAGTCGTCTTACAGCAAGATGAAAAGAAAATCACAAAAGTGAGAAAGGTGTCAGAGCTCTGCTCCCTTTTTTAAGCTTTGGCCTTGCGTCTCCCCTTCAGAAAGATGAAAAAGAACTAATATCTTGGATTGATTTGTTGTCCTCTGAGCAAAATGACTATACAGAGGTTTTTTTTTTTCATGTGGTAACCTAGGTCAGCATCTGTCAGATTGCTTTTACTGCAAAACAATACACTTTACTGTGCTGGAGTATTAAATATAACCTGTAATCAATATTATACATATAAGTGTATATTATGACACATTAAAAGAAGACGTGTTCATGGTTTTCACTCTGGCAATAGAAGGTCTCTGCCTATGTAAGGAAATTCCAAAAAGTTCCTACAAGGCACAGTGATTCTTATTTGGATAGTTTTGACTTTGTTGCATTCACTTCATGTCATGGTAAATATCACTTTGGCAGTCCTTTGCTTTCTGCGTTTATTTTAGAAAACAAATCCCTTTTAGGGATAAAGCACCTGGTGGGGCTACTTAATGGAATGGCTTCAGCCCTACGCAAATAAACAGCTTGCATTTTTGGTGTGAGATTAGGAATGAGGCTGAGAGAGAGGGAGAGACACAGAGCTGCAGTGAGGTGGGTAAAAACCAAACAAAGAAAGTCAACATGTGGAGAGGACAGAAGTGGAGGACTTTCACTCAAACTTCTACTTCCTACTATAGTTGACTGTATGTATTAATGTCTGTAGAAGTGTATGAGAACATTGGTGTGTAGTGAGCTTTGAACCAGCAAGGCTTTCCTTTTTTCAGCTTAATGCTGAGGTAGAGCTCTTTTTTTTTAAATAGTTGACCAGTGAATCAGCAGAAGGACATTATTCAAAAGGCCTGGAAAATATCTGAGTCTTTGTTTTTTCCCACTTGCGCATAAAAAAAACATGCGCCTATGCCTTTCTTAACCTGGAAAAAAGATAGCATGGTAATCAGAGCCAAAAAAAAGGGAGTGAACAGGGAGGAGAACAAGTGACCATTGAAACATAAGGAAAAATGAGGGCTTTCTTTTAAAGAGCTGAATGTGCTGTTGAAATTACTGAGAAATGAAGCCTTATAAACCAGACATATCAAATAATATCCCAGTTTAATCATCCACCATAACTTAGCCCATTGCTCTGCACACTGGCCTATGTATTGTTAACAATTATATCATATTCATTCTCATTTTGGATCATCTGGATAATGTTTCTTTTTCTTTTTTTAAACTGAATCAGAATTAAAGATGTACGCAAGGGAAACTTTTTCCCTAAAGGCCACATCCACATTATAGCAGATAAACTGACATGCAAATCCTTTATTTGAAAATAATATTATCCACACCACTATTGTAATCAACTTCAGTGGCTGAGAAAGAAGCTAAATGCCTGTGGTATATTAAAACTTTTGAATCAACCCATCAAAGGCCTTCCTTTAAGTTCCACTCGAATAAATTAATAAATAATTCTTGCTCAGTTAAACAATTACATCCCACACTAAAGGCCTGTTTACACTGTAAGCTGGCATTGCAAATCCATTTGTTTGTCTGTGCAAAACATGTGGTTGTCAGAGTTTGGTGGCATAAACTGGCAAACTTAATACACACTAACAAGCTGGGCTAAGACTAGTCAGTCACAATCGCTTCCTTCAAATTTCTCTGTTTTCTTTGTCATGGCTCCCCTCTGGCATTTTGTTCTCAGGACTTCACATCATTTTATTTAATTAATAGTCACTGAAGAAGGTTTAAATCTCATTAAGCTAACTGGCTTGCCAGGTGTCAGTTAGCAAATGAGTTAGAACAGCTGCGAAGTCAACACATTTTTTATTCAAGTTCTATTTTAATACGTTTTTGAAAGCAGGTCATTCTTTAACAGAGTATGATTGAATATGTATGGTTAGTGGTAAAAAGCTTAAAAAAACGTAAACATTTGATTTAAAAAATTACCAAGCAGCAACCTCCTGTAAAGAACAATTTCAGCCAGTGTGGAAGTATGTAAAAGTGCAGTTCCCAGGAAGGCCTCTTGGGGCTGGCTCCAAAAGTGAGTTGATCCCCATAAAACCCAAAAATCAAAAAACCCAACTGTATTGAAAGACTGTGGAGGAAGTTTGTGCTTCTACTTGTTTTTAGTAAAGCTGAGAATTCAGCAGAGCCAGGCACTGCAAAGAAGTCAACTGAAGCAGGAAATGCTGAGCTCTTTGGCTCTTCAAAAACCTACGAGTGATGTCACTGACTATATGTTTATGTTTTATCCAGTCTAAAGATTTTACTTACTTTCAACAAAGGACTATTGTTTTTCAGATTGATCCACTTTGTAGATGTTTTAAAGAATTCACAAGGAGGGAGGGGTTAAAGTGGAGAGGTAAATGTGCTTTTCACATTTGACCGCCTTAGTGTGGACATGGCCTGACAGGGACACAAGAAGTGAAAAGCAGTTTCTACCCAAATGTGGGTTTATTTATGTAATCAGATGAAGAAGGTGGAGGCATTTTTAAACTGATATTTATTTACAGTTTTCTCTGGTTTTAGCCTTGGCTCCTGCGTTGTTTTCATAAACAAAGTCCCTCTGGCCGGCTAGAAAAAACACTGGGCTGCTCAGTGCACTGAAAACAGGAATGACAAACACCATTAGCTGAAAAATTTCCATCTCATTGCAACTATGTTATTGTTTACTTTACCATACACGTCCTAATATGGTTACCTCCCTGTCAAAGCGGGCCAGAGCAGAGCCGAGGGGCCCTCGCAGGGAGACGCTTTCAGCTGCCACTTAGACAATAAGAAACAAATGTCACAGCTCGGCAAAAAAGCCTGGCTTTCACAGCCTTACAGTACTTGGCCTTCCACACTGCTTGGCTCAGGCTCCTGTGTGATATTTATCTACTCTCCGCTGTTAGATGCCCTCACAATGTACCCCCACCACTCTCCTTCTCTGTCCCCTCTCTTCTTGTCTTTCTCCCCTTCCTCCTGTCTTTCTTTGTCTGTATCTCCCCATCGATCTCTGTCCCCGTCCCGGTGTTAGCTATGCGGAGGTTGACTGATGGGCCTCTGTTTGCTGTGTTAAGTTATTTATCAGGGGGTGTGGTGATGTGTTTGGAGTGGCTGTTGCCCTCCTCCCTGTGGCCGAGCAGAGGCCAGTTCAGCTGCAGGTCGCGCCCCGGCCCGAAGCCGACGCTGCGTTTGAACTGAAAACATCTTGGCGACGCTTACAGGCCCTTTATGATACTTGGATGAACTCAGAAAACCCTGGGATACTGCAGAGGAAATGTAGCATTCTTGAGGCTGTGGCCTTTTTTTTATTTTAATTGTTCTAAGTTTATCCAAGCTTCAGCTGTGTTGTTTCTTATTGCGGATTGAATAAAATAGTGATTTAACCTGTAAAGTCCCTGAAATGCTTAAGACTTGCCTGTATAATGCCTGTCTATATATATATATATATATATGTATATATATAGATATATATATAGATATATATAGATATGTAGCAACAGTGGTTGGTTTGAACCAAGCAGAGATGGATAGTTTCGCATGAGCACTTCTTATCAACACAAAATCCAGATAAAATGTCATCAAAATCTTAAAACTTGTAGTTGTTCCATTGGCAATCATCTGGGAATATTCTCCATGGATTGTAAGCATAGAGGCTATTAGGCATTGGGGTCAGGCAACCTCACTGCAGGTTAGTTTTGCAGTAGGTGGAAATAAGGTTCTTTCAGATGCATGGGCTTTCTTTTCCCAGTTGGTGGAAGATGATGGCAGCCTCACCTCAATCCTAAAATCCTCACGTTTATGATATTTGCCCAGTATTATCTGTGCCTGTGGATGAATGGGAGGACAGAGCATGAGGAATGTAGAAGGTCAGACTGCGTGATTTACACAGTACAGAGCCAGAGAATCCTTGGGAAAATACTTGGACCGGGATCAAACAGACGTCATGTGATATGTTCTTAACACTGACCTTTAAATTCATGGATTTTTACTGCTCCCCTTTGGCAAGATGATGCACTAAATGTGAAACAATTTGTATTTTAACATTTTATAGATAAACGCAAGTTAAAAGAAAGGCCTGATTTTTTAATAATCTGTGCAGTTTGAAACACAGTAGCTGTTGAAGTGTTTGCTTTTTTGCAACGTTACACAGTCATGTGTTATTGTGCTTGTTTGTGTGCTGCTGATGGTGATTGCTTTTTATAAAATAATGCACATACAGTGATTCAGTTTTGAACTTACTGAATCAAAGCTACAGCGCCAGTTCTTTGAATATGCACAAACATTCATAGCGAAACCAGACACTTTTACTGAATTTCCTGGAAGAGATTTAAGATCCATGGTTTTCATCTGATTGGCTAAAGGCCAGTGATGAAATATATGTTGTAAGTTTCAGTGGCTGTGATATGTGAAGCAAACATACAAAGGAACCCGTAAGGCAGTGGTCAAAAAGTGCACTTTAAGTTGACATTTCTAACTAGGCACGATTAGAGTGATAACATTCAGTTAAGTTATACATTTCGTTTGAGCCATAGTTCTTTAGTAGCTGTTGAGGCCTAACTTTTTTCCACTCCATTACTGTTATATTTTGTTGATAAGCTAATGGCACTGACCTTTTGTGTTTTTTTTCCATCTGAGTAGAAAGACTATACCCTCTTTGACGTTAATGAACTTTGCAAAAAGGGTTGTTTACTGGCTTCAAGGTCAGTTTCTGAGAAGGGCAGCAGGTTTTCTTGTAAACATATTTACAGCCAGAGATGTGTAAACACCGTAAATATATACAGGTGCAGCCAGGGCGATACTGGCACATTTTCCTTTTTTTCCCTCTTTGTTTTTTTGCAGACCGTTCCCCTGTGACACACGCAGAAAGGCTATTGTGTGCATGTGTGTTTATTTCTGGAAGCACTTTAAAGTAATATGTGCACCAACAAAAAGTAAAAAAAAAAAAAAAATTTTACTCTTAGAAAGTGTAATGATGTGTCTACTCAGAGTATAAAGCTGAGACGGGCGAGAAGACGAAGAGAGGCAGATAGCAAGGCAAATGCGGGACTGGTGGGGGTATTAAATATGAATTAATGGAATGTTGCTCAGGCACATCTCTGGGTGTAGTGTACTGTTGAAAAATAAAATTTATGTTGCCAGCTACTAGCGGTGAAGGTGCATTTGGACTTAGTATCCTTTAATTAGAAGTGAGATATTAGCATTTCATAGGGCTTTATGCTGGGTGAGGGGATCGGCCGGCCACCGCGCCTTCATTAGCCAGCTTCTCTGTGTAATGAGTGCCGTCATTAGCTGATGGAGTGGATTTGCCCTAGCTCTACCTTGAAAGGCACATCTCTTACATACTTGCAAGAAATAAGGGCTTTTAATGGATTTCTTAATGAATAAAATAAGATGCCACTTCTTTAAAATTTGACGTGTACATTTCTGATGATGTACACCACTGCTGCCTTTTACTTTTTTGTTAAATTAATAACAAAAAAAAACAGAGTACTATCGGAGGGGGTGGGGTTTGGTGGTAGTATAGATGGCATTTGTAGAAAAAAACAAATCAACTTCACTTTTAATGTCGTGTAATCCATCATAAATTCTGAGTTATATCAATAATTAGTTATGATAAGATTACATTGAAAGGGTCAACATTCATTCATACGCTCATGAACAAGCAGGCGTGGGCAATGTTTGTCAGAGGTCTGAGAAAGTGAGCTTTTGTGCAGCACAGATGTTTAAATTCACCATGTTTATCAGAAAAAAAAAACGCAGGACAGCTATTTGATAAACCTGACTGCAAATTACGTGTGTGTCTTCTGCGGGAGTGTGTGCACATTCGACAGCAGACAAGACAGTCAGCTCCGCAGTGTTTTTTTGTGATATGGAAGTCTCCCTAAGCCTTCGGCTGCAGCTCCATTCTCAGAATCAGGCGTGAAGTGATTAGTATTTTATTGATGAGCTCCTGAAGTGGCAAGTGTGGGAAATTGGATCTTTGATCTCCTGGAGTTTGGGAAATATATCTTGAGTGTGTGGAGCTCTCCAGGTAAAACACCCCCACCCTACCAACATCACTACAATACACACACACACCCACACACACATACGTACATACACATGCACACATACAGACAGACAGACGTTTGGGAGGGATATATTCCTCCCCTTCTCCAAAACACATATTTGTTTTGGATGTTTTCACTAAGAGTCTACATGGTGATTACAGATGTTCATTAACAAAATTGGGTATTTGTTTTAAACTTTAACCAATCACTTTGATATGCTAATTACAGTGTAATTTAATTTGAGCCCTGTAATGATGATGCTGTTATTATGGACATAAATGATGCAGTTAAGCTGAGAGTAATCTCATTTGCATACTGTACATGCCAGTAAATTAAGCCCTTTCCTGCGTTGCTTCAGCTTTAATTTTCCACTCCTTTTCACACAGCATCCCTCAGCCCCTGTGCCTAATAGCAGGCCAGCCTGTTTGATGTGGAGAGCCGCTTCCTCACACTAAATCTAGTCACAATATGCAATACATAAAGGCTCTCATTATAACTCTAAGTGCTCTTTTAAGAAGTTGGTATTAATAAGCAGACAAGCTTTTCCTGCTTTGTAGTAATACACAAAAACAGTTTTGTCCGTCACCGTAATCATCTTGAAAATTCCTTCATCTGCATATAAGAAAATGAAAACTATCATGCTTGTGATAATGATGTACCCCGTAAAAGTTAAAGAGCCCCTAATCATATTGTATATGTCCTCTTCGATGTGTCGATCAGAGATATCTTCAAAGAGAGGATTGTATTTTCATATTCCTGCTTTGAAAAAAAAAGATGAAGGGCATGTGGATGTGTTTTTTTTTTCTCACTAAGAGCTTTCACCCTCACCAAAAACTAATTGAAAAATATTGCCTTATTGTATGTTTAGAGCAAATAATTTGGCTTCTTTTCTTTGTACAAATGCTTTTTGATGTCTGTGTTGCTGACAGAGGGACACGGCCAGCCTTGATAAAAGCTCCTGTGTCTTCATTAGAGACGCAGCCCCTCATGGTGTCTGATTGTCTGATGTTTGCAGTGAGAAGGTAAACATGTTTGTCATACAGGGGTGTATTTATGCTGATCAAACATGCGAGGTGGGCCACGGTGAATGTTAAGGACTTTGGCTCAGCACAGGGCTCAGCAGCCTCCCAGTGCTCTAAACTTGCCCTCACTTCCCCTGCTCACAGGCAGAGTCCGACTTCCCTATGCGCTTTGAAGGTGGGTTAGGAGGGTGGTTTATGGACTTTAACACTGACAATACAATTGCCCTTCACTGAGAATGCTCCTCCATTTTGGACCATAAAGAATATTATTTTTCTGCCAGCCAATTTTCTCTGTTAGGCTCTAATTGGCTACATAAATCTCGGCCGTTGAGGGTGAGAAATGTTGCAGTGTCACACAGTGTAATCTTCACCCTTATTTACCAATTCATTAAGATTCATTGATGCAGGATCGGTGAGAGGAAATGACAACATAAATCAGGCCTCCAACATAATGACCCTAATCAGTTGGGAATTGCAGAAAATGTCATGATGAACTATGTCCTTGTATTAGTGCTACTGTACGTTGTCATTGTGCTGCTTTATGAGTGGGACGCATCCTCCTGACATGGGCTGTATTTAACAAAAAAAGAGTTGTTAAAACCTGATTCCATTAAATCGCAGATATTCATGTAAGGTCTTTTGGTATTTACCCCTTTGCCTTTTATCTTCAGTTTAACTGTTTAATGAAAGGCTCAAACTCCCAGCTTTTTAAAACCCTGTCTGTCCGCTCTCTGGGAAGCAGGGGCTTTTAAAATAATAACCTGCTTCTTAGGCTGACACAACCCTGGTACCATGCTCCTCCAGATCAGCAGAGGGTGTCAATGGGTAAGACCACTCCCATACCAGTGACAGTGAATCAGATGCCTTCTAGCAAAATGGCTAGCGGCTTTGCCACAGATGCCTACATTTTCAGCAATCACTTAGCACTGACAGTTCTAGGGGAAATAAATAAAATGAAATATTGAAATAACATATCCTTTGATTATCCGTGTCATTAGTTGTGTGTAAAGGTTCATGATTGTGTCTGGAGAATCAATATCTTAACTTAATCTGTGTGTGAGTGACTCCAAACAAAAGAGGTGGGAGACCAAAACCTGCTGTGTGTTTTTGTCTGTAGAGAAACATTTAACAGTGTTAGGAATCATTTAAATAGCAGGGGTCAGGCCAGACCCTACCGTTTCTTCCAGTTATCACACTTGGTACTGAGAGAGGAATCATAATAAATGCATCTACCACACTTGATGACTTACTCAACAGTAATTAGTGGCTTACTTGTACAGCGTTGGTTTACCACTGGTCTGTGTGGATTGATTTAACAGAACTAAAAAGCTTTTTCCCAAAAATGATTAGGCTACATGTTGTCAGCTCACAGAGGAAGTGTGCACTCCAGTGAGTTGACATCTCCCCAAAAGACAGTCGTTCTAATAATATTGTCCTCTCTTTGCGTAGCTACGCAGTATTAATTAGACAAGTTCGTTAAGGCTAACCTTGGTTTTCCCAGGAAAATGCATCTGACACATTTCCTCTCCAAGAGTTCGCATTCCCATTCCCATGGGAGCAACCCTTACATGAATTCTAGTAAAAATGATTAAAAATATATGACACACTTTAAGTAATGTTAAAACAATAAGCTCTTTTGCAGATCCCACAGGATGCTGAGAGATTGAAGTTGTGTTTGTCTTTGGGAATGCATGTTTGACAGGTCTAATTGGTAAGATGAGCTTGAGGGGAGCGATGCCGGCTCTTTTTCCTGTGCGTTGAGCCCGTGGTCAGAAAACGAGGCCCCCTTGTCTCCTGGTGTCTGTCCTCTTGCTGTAGTGTTAATGGGCATGAGCCACATGTGAGCGAGATTACCAAAGTCAAATGAAGGAGAGTCGCTGAGAAAATCTGTGGCGAACCACTCCTAAAAGAGGCTCCACATCCCAGAATTACTATTCCATTCATGTACAACCAGATTTAAACTCATTAGACTTCTCTATTTACTTAGTCTCTATCGGCCCCTTGTTGCACTAAAAATACCCTGGCCTGCCTTACTTTGGCACATTCCGTCATTGTCTGTGCACAGCAGGCCTTTACACAGAGGTGTTTCTCGGATGGCTCCATGCAAAGGAGACAAACTGGTTTGTGTATTTTCTGAAATTATGGATCTACTCAGCTTCTCCACTGGAGTCTGCCTTCTAGTACCCCTCTTATTGGTAATTTATCTGAGCTAGTAGCGTGATAATAGGTTGATATTCATACGAATCATCATACTCACCACTGTTCGGATGTCGAGCCCCTTTTCCTCTGCTCGTTGTGTAGTAATAGGTTTGGATTTAGATTTCATGCTTGAGAATCCTATCACAGTCGTCCTAAAGTGTTATAAATATGCGTTTGGCACCCTTGCTCATATTTTATGCCTTCCTTACGTGGTTGGAACTGTTTTTTTTTTTTTTTTTTGGAGGGGGGACTAAATGAAATCAGTAGGGGAAGTGGAGACGGAAAAAATATGGATTCTGGAAAGAGAAGCCTCATTGGATGGCTTCGGCTCAGCAGATGGCAAGTTGTTGTATATGAAAAATTTATGGTCAAGGTGACTTGCACTTTGAAAATCCCTCCACTGCACTACCAACATTTTCTTTTGTAATAATTAACTGTTTTTGGACAGTAAAGTCTTTGTTTTAGCAGATGGAGCGACTTTTGATCTGTTTTAGTCACACATGAATTAAATAATAAAAAAACATACACTTTGATTGATTATAGATACCAACTTTGGCCAACTCCACATAATTCTGTTTTTTGTTGTTGTTTTTTTCACTCTCTGTCCTGATGTGCCAGTTCTTGGAGCCTTCAGACATCCTTTGTTATTTCCACAAACCCAGTTACTGAATAATTGAACGAGGTAAATGTTTAACATGTTTTTACAAGTTCCTCGCTGCGCTGTTGTGCGGAGCCTCTGTTTGTTGGGTCTGGAAGAAGAAGCACTCGGTTGCTTTGCTTGACAATGACGTGTTTCCATAGGAGACCACCTCGCCGGCTGCCCACCCCGCCATCGTCCATCTTGTTCTCATTCATGGTGGCTTGCTAGCAGCTGCAACACACCAGCCTAATGCATCTTCAAATGTCAGAAGAATGACTTTTTGTTTATCTTGACTTGTGCCTCGCTGTTTATTCTAGCCCAAAGCTGCATTTGCATCGACCTTGATTCCCCAAAGCCTGGCCCCCTCCCCTCCTCCCTCCCAGAACCTGTTTACACTATGCCTGCCCCGAGTGTCACCTAGGAAATCGGCTGATCATTCCACCTGGTTAATATTAAATGGCTCCTGCAAGGAGATGTGTTTGTTCATAAACACAAATCCCGCTCCCCCTGTTTACTGTAGCCATGGCAGCAATCACTTATTAAACAAACAGCCGCTTTGTTTGCCAGCATGAGTGGTCTGCTTATACCCCGTACAAGGTCTGGGAAGAACTTGGAAATCTCTTTTGTGTCTCGTGCAGTGCGAGGATGTAGGGCTTTGCCACGGAGGTATTAGTTGCAGGGAGTGGGTGCGTGTTCGCTCTATATCGTCACAGTAGTCTGGAGATATGCTTTTGCTTATCTGTGACTTGGTTGAAGTGGCTGACAAGATTACATGGTTGTTTGGTCTGACTGTGAAGTCTCCTTTGGCAGAATGTCATCCCTGCCGTTAGTCCCTCTCAGCAGAAAGCGGCCAGAGAAATGCAGTCAGAGCGGGCAAGCCAGCCCAGACTGAATTTTTTTGACTGAGGTGTTTCTGTTTTGCAATGGCTCTTTTTTTTTTTTTTTTTTGCAGATAATATGTGGAAGGGTGTGGGGCTTCAGTTTGGAAAGGTTATTGGGATTTAGCCCAATTTCCATGTCTGTTGTCTGGTGTTTGTTTCCAAGAGACGTATTCTCAGAGTAGTTTGTTGTCAGTGATAAGGGCTGTGATAATGGATTATTTAACATACAGCTTGTGTTTGTCTTCTGGTTTTTCCCCTAGAATCAGGAGCCAAAATACATCAGAACACAAGACAAACCTTGAGAAGCATTCTGTTGTTGCACCTTTGGTACAAGCTGATGTGTTGTCTAGTCTAGCAACCAAGCTGAACCTAAACAGCTCCAAATTGAACCTCTCCCCATTGTCTCCTCCTTGGTGTGTCTTTATCTCCCACCCAAGAAATGTTGTGCTTTTGTTGTGTGCTTGTGTAAACAAGGGCTGTGTGAGAACTTGGTGAATCGAAGCAGGTGGCCACCGAGGCTTTACTGTCATGAGCATTAAAGAAAAACAACACACGAAGAAGGGTCAGAGCACAGCTGCGCCGGCCGACCCTACCTTGAATCGACTGCTGACTTGTTTGAGCTGTTGAATTCCAGGCAAGCATGACAGGGGGACAGGCATTAGATTTCTAGTGAGAAGGGGAAGGGGGGGGTGGGGGGGGGGGGGGGGCGGATGAGCTCTGGCCGCCGGCTGTTCTTAACCTTCAACCTGTCTGGTCAGGTGGGAGACACCATGTGACTTTTGTTTGTACTGTACTCCCCATATTTGGGACAGGGAAAACAAAACAAACTGTAAACAAACAGAAACTCTGACCTTTTTTATTATCCAGTGTTTGTTCCAAACACTTGTTTTGTTTTGCAAGCAACTCCCCCAAAAGAGCAGACAAGCATCTAATAATCAACAGCACAGCCAGTTCTTTTTGTACAAACTGTTGTTGCCTTGTTTTGATCTCCTGGAATTTCCATCAGTTTGATTCTTTTTAAAACTTTTTTTTTTTTCCAGCTCAGAAAAAAACTGACAGGCTCCATTAATAATAAGAAAGAGTTTTTTTCCCTCCTCATGTCTCCTTTTGTGTGTTGTTTTATGTTGAAATGTTTGTGTCTAGAGCACAAATACATATGTTTTTAACCCCACAAACTACACCCCTTTTAGCAAGACTCTTGACCCATAATTACAGCTGAATTTGTGCACGTTGTATAAATGGAACAGATGGAAAATCTTGGAGCTTTTTAAGTCATCACAGACAAGGCTATCCCCTGAGCTAAGTGAAAATAAATAGATAGATAAACAAACTCTGGGCCAAGTCACGTGGCCGAGTTGCCCGGCCCCAGCTGATGACAGCGCCGCTGCCTCAGTGCTTCGCAGATTAACATTGTTATCAGCACAACTCTCTAATAAGGCTCTTTTCTATCTGCTTGATATTTATGATGGATAATGCCCATTTTCCATTTTCTTTTTTTCCTTCAATTTTTTTTTTTTTTGCTCATGATATTGCTGCTTTGAATTATTCTGCGGTAAAATTAATGAGAAAGTAGATTTATGGGTTTCATTTGTTTGTCAATTCGAAAATTAATTGGGTGTTAATTTTAGCCATCCCCTCATCAGTGCCGGTTCTAAGCATGCGCGCATTACTTTGCATTCATTGTAGCCTCTCTCTCCTTTATTGTGGGTCACTAGTTTTGCATACATTAAAATAGCCCCGCAGCTCATTCTCTTGATTACTTTTGGAGATGCCATGCATTTGGAAATTTACGCCTTTCCGTTATAATTATGAAAATTTTGCATGGAATGACAGTGCATGTATAATAGCCATTACCCCCACCCCCCCCCACCCCCACCCCA
>JAPZDZ010000012.1:23127846-23140053 GCA_029783805.1 Acanthurus tennentii | reverse complement strand
ATAATGCTCTCCACTGGATTTTGCCATTGTTGTGTCATTGTCAGGCTCATTGATCAGCTAGTTTACTTAAGAGAGACATGACTTGCTGTGGGTTAGAATTAAGATCACAGCAGCTTCTCGCTGGCAATTTTTTTAAGGCGGTGAGTGAGTTTTTCCAAAAACAAATGTTAACTGGTTGCAGCTTAAGGTAGTTTTATAATGTGGAACAGTTTTTGTCTGCTCGAGGTTGCTTAAGGTTGCTCATCTTTTCAAACATACAGTTTGGGAATTCGTAATCATCTTTGTTTGACACCAAGGTTCACGTGTCGCAGACTGAACATCAGGCAGGTGGTTTTGTTGTGTCTTGTTGTATCTTCCTTACTGTGTTTGCATACGTTAAAAATTAACCTGGTGGTCAGAACTCCCTTTTTAATAGTCATTTCATCTTATTTGTAACATCACATGCTTTCAACATTGCACAATAACTTATATGGAGATTAAACATGACTCTAGTGAAGGATTTTATTGCTGCATTAGTGACGGATCAATGAAAGATCCATCTTTGCATTCCTTTAACAAGATCTCTTTGTTACCATATAGAGTGCAAGTTTTTTATCTTCCTTGGCACCAGAGGTGGTGATCCTTTGTTTTCTTATCAACCTTCCACATCTTCCCTCTGTGTCAATAAAAGCTGGAAAAATATCCAAAAAATCTGTTCTTGACCCACCAAAAAAAGTGAGGCCCACCATGTGTCATATCATCCGCCTGTGAGACTATAACACATTACAGTCCAGTGTGACGGGTGATGTGTCTGACCCTGCTGGAGATTACTCCTCTTTATGGCCGGAGCAATCTGATTTTTTTTCTCCTCCTTTTTCTCTTCCCTTCCTTTATTCCTGGCGGCATAGGATCATATTACCCATCTTGGAATGACTTCAACAGAGACACTGCTATTCCCAGGGAGCTGTCTCTCCTCGCTGCAACTCAATCCATAGCCAATTGGACTGGCCTGTGATTTATAGAAAATCCTCTCCTTCGGAGGAACTCTCGCTCCACACTCACACACACAGACACACACATACGCAGACACACACTCACACTGGGAATTCTCTCTGTAAAGCTCATGATGTGTTAGGTCTCAGGTCAGGACAGTTCAAGGCAGTGAGCATCAGTGGAAGAGGATGTCGAAACTAAAGACAACCTTTCCACTGAAACTATAATATGGTTGTTAAATGCAAGGATATTGCAAACAAAGGCTTGTGTTCTTCACAAAGAGAGCTTGAATGTCTTGATGAAATCAACAGGATTCTCGTCTGCTCTTTGGGCAGATGTCAATTCTTATCCATCCTCGAGAGGACAGTCAAAATTAGCTTTAGGCAGTGTCACGCTTGTTGTCTGTTTTGCTGATTAGTGGGATTATTCATCTAGATGAGTTACTTTTGCATCCAAACTGAGTTAATCAGCAAGCCCCCTGGTGCAGAGGCCAAAGAGAGGGTTGGCTGACAACGCAGGCCATCAGTTCAGGCCCCGAGCACTGTGACGCTCCGTGACTGTGGCAACTGCC
Organism: Acanthurus tennentii; assembly: GCA_029783805.1. Lineage (NCBI taxonomy): Eukaryota > Metazoa > Chordata > Actinopteri > Acanthuriformes > Acanthuridae > Acanthurus > Acanthurus tennentii. Next base: position 23,138,510 of record JAPZDZ010000012.1, on the reverse strand, counting down.
TGATCACTCCTCCCCTGCTCCAGCACTATAGCTGTGTGTAGACTATATTCATCTATATTCACCACAACTAAATTGGAAGATTAGGGGTTTTACTGGTCGTATCCCAGATGTCTCGAGTGTATCAATAATGTTGAGTCCTCCGTCTATGAGACCAGGGCAGATAGATCTTCCCATTCTAAACAATATCATTCACGCATGATAAAATCTGCTCACAGTATTCTAGGTCTCACGCTGGGCTTTTGGAAGCGCCCATTTTCCCAAGCACAACACTCCCCGCTACAAAGTGATGCAACACTTCCAACGAAGATGCAATCGAGAGGAGCGCGTGTTTTCTAACAGTCCGTCTAAGCACCCAGCACAGTTGGCATGCCTCCGCTCTTTTGCTCCCACTTTATCAACCTGACGGATTTTATCGCCTGTATTCAGTGGTGGGTATCCTGAGGCATCATATGCTCAGAACAAAAAAAGCTAAGGTCAGGGAGAGAGGGGCTGCTGAGATCTGCCCGCTGCATTGTTCCCAGATCGTTTGTGCTTTTGCCGTCCTCTTTTTTTTTTTTTTTTTCCCTTTACTCTTTTCAGCTCATTTTATCCTCTCTCCACTCTTATACTTTTTCTTTCTTTCCTTTTCTCTCCATCTGCCTCTAAATGACACGTAAGCATTGACTGCTCCTCCAACTGATTTGCCTGTGTGTGACCTCCCTCCTTCAGTACAGCCATTCACAGGCAGTGCTGATGCAGAATGCCTGGCTCTTGGCGGGCAGACATAAGAGAGACAGTGACACGCGGCTGTGCGCTGATAGACTTTCCACTGGAGTGGATTAAATCAGCATCAGGCTAGTGGAGCTGATTACCCCAATATGAAAATGCAGTATCTTAATGGTACATATTTTCATGAGGCAGCCCAGTTGCCTTTCATTTTGCGGCTAATATGTCTATTCTTATGAGTCATTTACTTCTTTAATTACCTTTAGCAGCAGATGCACAATGGAGTATTAATGTGGATGATTTTTACTGCCACTTTATCACACTGAGCCTATGAAGTTGAAAGGCGTAATTGAGGTGGAAGAGCGACTCATGAGAGAAACAATATTTAGTTGACAGCTCCTCTTGTACTCTGGGAGGGTGTTTATGAGTTTACACCGCACTAAAGCTGTAATAAACACAGTATTCATCTAATAATGGCAGGGGACGGAAATGCTTTCACTCAGATCTGCTCTGTTACTGAATCGTCCCAGGAAGTTGTTTTGTATAATAAGACAACCCCGTGCTTGTGCTCGTGTTTGTGCTGCTCACTTGCATGTTGTTGCATTTGTCCTGTTGCTGTGTGTTTTGCATGCATTTTCGCGGACAAGTGGAAATAAGTGTTTGCAGCATGCAAAGCCTTGTTTGCCTGTTTCGTCCGTTTGCAGCATGTGCAACTCTGACAATCCATATCATTTGCATGTCTGTGTCTGTAATGGGTCTGTAGCCTGTGTACTTTCCTTGGTGTGATTTTCTGATCCAGACCACTCTGAATAGAGGCCTTTTTTAGCCATCTGTTGTTAAGCTGCTGGCTAAGCAAGGCTGGGGAATCCAAACAAACGGCGAGCACACAGCAAACGGAAGCTGTCAGGCCCGCATAGCTGAGCTGACCTCGCCGGGTTGGGTGGAGGGGTTGGGGGGGAGGGTTGACCCCTCTGTACCAGGCTCCGCACCGCCTGGTTGGGGCGCTGTTTACCCTCCCCTCTGCACCTCCTGCAACCTCCGCCTCCCCTCTGCTACATTCTCCTCTTTTCCCCTCTTTTCCCATCTCCCTTTAACCTCTCTCTTCTCTGTTTCACACTCTTTTTCTATCTATCTGCCCCCCACTCTCTCTTTTCCCTCCACTCCCTCCATCATCAGTTCTGCTTCACAGCCCCCTCTCTTCTATCTCCACTCGGTTAATAACTTTGCTTTTGTCTTGTTTTTCTTACAGTCATTTTTTTTCTCTCAAAAACATTTGTCATCGCACTGCATTACCTGTTATGGAGAGAGAGAGAGGCGGCCTATAGGGGGACGTGTGTTGGACAAACAAAACGGGGCTTTCATTTGAGTCACATTTTGTCTTATGTAAGTGCATGCACTCCCTTATTGTTTAAATGTGGATATCAGAAATGTTTAGTGTTGTCATAAATATTAATAGATTAGTTGAAAAGTGCAGTGAAGGAAGGGAATCTAATGGTTTGAAGTGGGTATAAAATGTTGATTTATTTATGTATTCTACATGAATTAGTTTGGAAATCTAAACACAGACTGAAGAGTGTTGTTGCGAGGGCCCTGTAATGCGCAAGGTTTGAGCATCGCGGCCTGTTTTCCATGTGGAGTGGCTTTTTGGAAATGGCATTAATTATATACTTACTGGAAAACCAGACTTTGCCTGCTTTGCATTGCAGATAAACGTCTGTATTACTGAGGAAAAGAGAAAGAGAAAAAAAAATGCAATTAATGTAAATAGACATGATCCTCACTGCTTATCCACTTACATGTTTAAAAATCAACCCCCGCCAAAAAATAAAGTATTCAAAGTGAATTCCATTACTATATGTCCATATAGTAAACACTACTGCAACACCATTTCTTTCATATTTTTAGGATTAAACCAGTTGCAGCCTCAGTTTTTCTGATTTTGTCACCACGAGTTAGAAGTACCAATATAACTAATTAATATATTTGATAAGTTTGTTTTCTTGGTCTGCCTGTGTAGGAATGTTGCATTAGCAACTTGGACCCCAGTCCTCAGTACAGTGGCTGGGGTTCAAATCCAGCTGGAGGTGCTTTGCTGCTTGTCATCCCCTATCTACCTGCCTCTCTCATCTCTCCCCAGCTTACACTGTCACAAATAGAGCAAAAAACACATTAGGGAGCTTATGTAGAGGAGCTGGTGAGAGCAGATCTCACCTCTTAGCTTGGTTAGACTACCATTCAGGAGAAGGGGACCTTGCCTCTCAAAAGGAAACAGCAGACCTGATAAATGTCAGATGAGTTGCGATCAGTCAGAGAGTCACACAGATAACCTTGACATTTAGGCCGCTGGTGTCAAAGCCCCACAGTGAGACCAGAGGGCCCAGCGTCTTCTGAGCTGGACTACATTAAGAGCTAACCTATTAGTTCTGTTGTTGCTGGCTGTCTCTGAGCCACACTCGCCTGACTATTAAAGGTTGGCGAAATGTGGTCCCTGAGTAAATACACTGAAGCACACACACTCACAGACACACAAGTACAGAAACACACAAACAGATGTACATCTCATTCCTGCTCCTTTCTCTGAGTGGCCGCAGGGATCTGGTTACACCTGCTTGCACATCTTCTAGCAATTAGGAGCAATCTGCTTGAAACCATTTCACGTTCAAGGTCTTCGCCAGCTGTGGCAAGAGGAGCCGAACGTTTATAGAACTACAGAGGTCTCTCTGTTGATGGGCCTGAACAAACAACGCTGGCCTGTGTGACTCCTGATGGAACGATTCCCCCGTCAACATTTCCCCCCTCAACATTTACACATATCATCTCTGCTTTCCATGGGCCTTCTGTCACATTCCCTTTCTATTAATCTGCCATGTAGAAAAAGTGATGTGAGTAGTGTGTATCTGTCACGATTCAGATCTCTTTCCTTTTTACATAATTAGCTCTGGCCTGTGGTGTTTTTTTGAAAGTTACTGTGGGTCAGCAAAGTTGCATATAAGGAGGAAAAAAAGAGACATCTGAAATTTCTCTTTCTTTTTTTTTTTTTTGTCATAGTGGAAAAGAGGTGCAGGGAGGGATTCAGCAGAGAGCAGACTTGACTGTGTGGCAATGCTCTGAGCTGGGATTTGTGAGACACCCAGAGCTGGCTTTAGCAGCAGGAAACCCCAAAGCCTGTAAATAATCCACATGTGCAGACTGCACATAAAGACATCCAGTACTTAGCAGTTCCCTTATCACAGCATGATAGCCCAGGGACATAAGAGACGCTCCTGCCTCTATTCACTAATATGGTGTGAAAGTAGATGCAGATAAAACGGCTGTTGTTTATTGAGGAAGTTGCGTTAACGCGAGGAAGAGGCTGTGAACTTTGAACACATTTAAAATGGGGAGTATATACGAAGACTGCAGATGACAAGGATAGCAATTTGCATCGGCTGTGTTGCTGATAAAAAACATTTGTGGTGTGCTGGAGGGTGTTTTCTAATCAAAAGCACCTGGAGGGTTCACTCCCTCCTTGGTGTGTGTGTGTGTTTGTGTGCATGTAAACCCACAAACAATAAATGTATATCTGGTGTGTGGATGCGAGCGTCTTTTTCTGCAGTTTGATGCTTATTCTAGAAACAAGATTGTCTCTCAACCAGCATTAGTTTGCGATTATAGGCTGTAGTGTTTAATACCTATACCAGTAAAATTTCATGATTATCCATACCCAATTGAAATGCCACAATTTAAAAAAAAAAACAAAAAAACAATTAATTTCATATAGTTTACACACACACACACACACACACATCCACATGCTTGTACAGTGCAAGCAAAAGTTTAAATTTACTGAGATGGTGACAAACCGTCAGTCCATGAATTTTTATTTTAAACGCTACCATTATATTATAAAGCCAGATGACAAAGACTGAACCATAAGGGCATATTGCAAGTTCATTATGAATCCCTGATGCACCACTTCAAATACAGAGACCAAGGCAAATTACTTCCATAAACGAGTCTTAACTGTTTCTGTTTCTGAGGGCTCGAGGCAGAGGTATCACTGCAGCTGCACTTTGCACTCCACATGTTGTGGTTGTTCTTCCGTGCTTGATGATGTTATTCTTCTTACTTTGTTTTTTGTTTTTTGTTTTTTTTTGTTTTTTGTTTTTTTTACAACACGCTAAAACTTTTGTAGCCATACGTGCTGCCCCTGACAGGTCTAGAACAAATGCAACTCCTGTTCCCACGGTATTGTGTGAAAAACAAGCTCGGTCATGTTTTTTTGAACTTTGGCATGAACTTGGTACTGAAGTATCAGTTCTCGTGACAACCTTATAGTCTAATATACGTAAAACGCGAGATAATGTGACCTACACAAATGTAATTTATGAGTAAATGCTAAGCATATTACACATTGTGCTCTTTTCTAGTCTTTAAAATTTTTTCCAGAAAAACCTCAATAAGTACATGTTTTACTCTTCACATATTCTTAAAGTATACAATATAAAATACAGTATAAAGGAATAATTCTGTCCAGTCGACCCTTTTCCTCCAGTACAGTGTAGTTCTCAGGGCGACCTTTTGTTATCATTATTTGACCTTAACATTTTTTCATTATTGCACTTAGAAAGCATGCTGTTTCTCTCATTTGTCTGTGCTTCGGATGCCTTGCGCCTGTCATCAATTTCCAGTTTGTCACATTTGCCCGGAGCAGCTTTTACACTTGCATGTCTATCAGGCCTCCAGTACCTTTGAATGGAAGATCAAAAGAAGATAAATTCCGGAGGAGGAGGAGGAGGAGGAGGAATGGAGGGGAGAGCTCTGAAACAGAGGAGTGGTTGCTGTGTAAACATCGCAGTGGCAGTTCACAATAGGTTATTTTAGCCTAGCATTAGGCCTCTCAAAGGCATGCCAGCTCCAGTGGCCTTTTTAAAATGCAAACATGACAGCAGCATTCCGAAACGCGGAGCTGAGCTCACAACACTGGTTTTCAGCCCGCTCGTCCTCTCCTCTCATTATTTTCTATACCAACAACAGCATATATTCATCTCTTGTCTCTGGCTTTCAAAAGTCACTGTGTAAAGTTATTAAGCCAGCATATCAAGGCATGTGCTGTCAGGCACTAATGCGTTTCCAGTTAATTTGCCTGTGTCAAGATGATCATTGACTATGTTTCAGAGTGCGTGATCACATAAGTGTTGCCCTTACTTTAATTGGAGGAATAATTTTAGAAAAGCTGTTGATGGGAATATTAGGAGGCTTTGTTCATTTTTTCTGTTTCATGTGATGTCAAATGCAGTCGTTGTTTAAAATGTCATGTGGCTTTAAGCTGAACACTAGGGCTAAACAAATTTTATGTTCTTGTAAACAGCCCACTTTTTATGGCAGTGCACCAGGGTCACAGCCTCTTTATCTACATGTGATAACAGATCAATGTGCAGATTTGCATTCTGCTTTTTGTTTTTGATTTTTTTTTTTTTTTTCTATTATATGAAGGTGACGGCGGAGGAAGACTTCCCAGAAATGTATCTCTTCATCCATTACTGTTGACTCAACTCTCATTGTTCTTACACCCTCGGTCATAAACCCAGACACACAAACATGACGCACACACATTTCACTGCATGTGTCATCAGTTACAGCGGAAAAGAAAACAGCAAACTTTGTTTACTCTTCATTGTGCCCGTAATACCACACCTTGGGCGTTGTGAATGATTTCTTTACAGCTTTTTTTTCTTCTGAATTTCATAATGAATTATCAGCGTTTCACTGTCTTAGTCATTTGAAGTTTTTGATCACTCAACTTGCAATTGTTTGATCATTCGTAGATTGTCAGACCTGCTAATGCTGAATAATCACAGTACCTTACCTAAATGATATTACTGTTATGAATCTAGTTTTAAAAGCTAGTAGCCTGATGTGAAATGGAATTATCTTATTTTTAGGGTTATTGGTAATTACTTTTTAGCTGTAAGGAAAAAATTAAGATGTTTTTTTTTTTTTTTCCCAAGGAGTAGTATTTTCAAAATAGTTAATAACCTTTTAATTATTAAGAAAAACAAAAAAGGCCTTTCCAAATGCTAAGGACTTTTATTAAAATATTTCCATTTTAAAATATTGATCTTTTTAAATTAATTTAGAGGATTCATGATGTCATGAAAAGTATCATCATGCTCGCTATCACTGCGAGAGACGGTGTCACTTTATGACCTTCTAATAGTATTTTTCCGATCCCTCCCCTTGTCATTTCAGTTCACACCATTTTTTTTTTTCTCAGATTTTTCAGCCAGATTGTAAGTTGCTCCGGAGAAAAAAAACTAAATGCCTGAAATGTAAATATTGCCATCTTGTGTGGGAGTTAATCTTGCTCAAGTAGTTCTTAGTTTCAATTTATACACTTTCTCTATGAGTGTACTTACTTGCGCGGGGGTTCTCCTCCACAAATTTCAGAGCAGAGCACAATTAGGCATGCAGAATGAGATATGTTTCTCCGGCGTCATTTATCTTTACATGAAAGCTCAGAGAAAGACAGAGACGGACGGGAGAAGGAGAATTTATGGACTTTAAAGTTAAGCTTGGTGAAATGCCAGGATTGTGGCCTCTTTGTAGCCTGTGGTCGTATTTATGCCCCATGATGTCATCCAACAGCCGTGTGTTTGGGAGGGTCAACACATACACCCACACACAGACCATCATACAGCTGTCAGCTCCAACCCCTAACTGTCTAACCCCACTCTCTGTCTTAAAGTATTGTCAGACTTTTCTAAGACCAGTTCTCATAGATATCTCTATTTTTCATCCGTCCACAGAGTTTTCTATTGCCCTTTCCCTGAGAGAGAGATCTGACTTTCACACACTCTTTCACAGGTTTCACTTACTTGTTCACACGTAGTTCTAACGTTTTCTTCTTTTCACGTTCTGTCTCTCTCTGTCTCTCTCTATCTCTCCCTTACTATCTTGTTAAACATTTTACCATTTACTTTTACAATTTCTGAACTCCTTAAATAATTGACTGGAGGACTTATAGATTGTGCGTCTGTGAGATGAGCTTGGATGTGCCCCCGACTGTTTGTTTAATTGTGGGAGCGATCGTCTGAGGAACATGGAAAGAATGAGGCCAGTTATTTACCCAGATGGTTTACTGGTGGAGGTGTGAGGCTGGCCAGCTCACTGTGGGAACACAACGCTTGCTTTTCTTGGTATCGCTGACCGTTTTCAAGACCACTGTGTTTTTTTCCCCCCAGCTCTCTTCAGCTTTGTTTGCTCTGGATGGCATGTTTGATTATTTATCGTAAGGGAAAAGGGAGTAGCTGGAGCAATAAACATGTGACTGCACTGTATTTTGTTTTCCACTGAGAAGGCCGTGTCCTTTAACAGATATTTGAAGCAGCCATAAAGCCTTTTATTTGGGGAGTTTGACTCTGCTAGAGGAGGATCAAAAGCACTGATTAGTGTCTTTTTGACACGCATTCATGTTTGCCGTAAGTGCAACTTATCAACAGATAAATATTTCTTCTGAATAGCTGCAGTACATTTTTTTTTTTTTTGGGTCTTCTTTCTGTGTGTGAATTTGTTTTGACATCTGATCATTGTTCCCTGTGTGTTTGTGGAGGGATTGTTTATGCCAGCCGTAGATTTATGACTCTGAATGGGAGTGTATGAAAAGATGATCCGTAGTGTTTGTTTGTTATCTATCAAAAGGCCAAGGGGATATTGTTGTAAGGAGATACATCTGCTCAGATAATAGGCATCAAAGTGTTCTCAGGGGGCTTTTACTGAAGCATATCTACTCCAAGCATTTCTGTCGGTCTCTTTTTGAAATCTTAATATGTATTTCTCTCTTTTAGGCTCTGCAAGTGGCTCGCCAGATACTCCTACAGCAGCAGCAGCAGCAACAGCAGCAGCAGCAGCAGCAGCAACAGCAGCCCCAGTCGCAGCAACTGCAGTCTCAACAAAACACTGGCCGCAAATCCCCCAAAGCCAACGACAAGCAGCAAAACCTACAGGTAAATGTAAATGTGTTGTCATCCTGAGACACATGCATATTTATTAACTCACAATTATCAGAGGGCTCGGCCATTTGACTTTGTGGTTGATCCAACAAGAAAAAAAAATGAAGTGAACTTATGCAACTCTCTCTAGAACACAGTGTGCGAGAAACAGCGCTAAGTTCACAAACAGGAAATTAAAATTGGCAGTGCAACATTTGCAGTTATCTTTGCTCACACATTTTGTGTGATTTAGGAGTGCACTCACACACAAACACAGACACACACACGCATGCACACGCATGCACACACATGCAAACGCACACACACACACACATCCACCATATGTCTTGACATGGAACAGTAGAGGCTGCAGTATGTAGAAATGGGCGCTGTTGTGAAATATATAGGCCAGAATGTTAGACGAGCCTCTGTGTGGAGAGGTTAGATCACATGAGCTCATCCGGCAGCGCCAGAATCATTCCAGTGCAGTAACACACATCGGCATGTGTGGCTGATACTGACCTCTGCAGTGGAAGGGCCTTTTCGATCAAATGCACTTAGCTCAGGAGGTGTGCAGCTTGGGTAAAAGCAGAAAAAAAAGTGTGGAAACGAAGGAGAAAAAAAGAGGGAAGTGAGAAAGCTTCATTCCTGCCGCAGAGAAGTGACTCGGGTCAAGCAGAGGAAACTCCGTGCTCGCCCCGTTTGCCTTTCATCACTGCTCTGCACACACACACACACACACACACACACAGAGCACAGAACAGCAGAAATAAAAAGAGGAGGGAAGTCCCTGCCACCAGCAGCAGGAGGTGCTACAGAGCAGCCCACATGCAGGGTGGGTGATCTAGGTGAGGGGCTTGAAGGTGGAATAGAGAGACTGTAAAAGTGTGAGGGTGGGGAGAGGTAAAGAGGCGGAGGGACAGTCATTTGAACTACCTTTGTGATGCAAAGAACAAAAATCTGTTTTATTTCCCCCCTCGCTCTGAACGATGCTGCGCAACTGACGCAGTATTTACACTAATATCAGATCAGCTGCCTCAGAGATGTGTATCTTTGTTTGAACAAGGAGCGGTTGTTTGTGTCAGTGTGAAATTGCAAACGACTTCAGGGCATATTTGGTAATTAATACAGAGGCCCGGTTCTCTATGTGTGCATTATATATATAATATTTAATACCCTTACTATCCCATTGGGGGCCCTTTTTAATGAGCTATTGTAGCAGCTAGGTCTAATGTCAGGTTGTGAAAAAGCCTCTTTGTTGTGCAGATGTCTTCGGAACAGCTCCAGAGGATGAAATATGACTGTGATGACCTTTCAGTTGTGTGCATATTTGTCAGGATTCGAATAAGTTGAAAGGATCAAACTAAACAGTTTGCCCAGCCTGGCAGGGAATTGTGCTGCAGAGGTCAACAGAGGGGACCACAACGGCAGATTCCAGCGTACAGCCAGTTGTTGGTACATAGTGAAGTACTAGACCATCTCCTGCAGACAAAGACAAAATTAAAATTCTAATTTATTAATGTATACAGAGAGCTTGGCCAAGCTGTCACTCAGCTATTGAAAAGAGAGTCGGGCCCTTTTCCCCCCTCTCTCTCCCCCTCCCCTCCCTTCGCCTCTCCTGCCCGGATCTTGCAAAGAGAGCACAGGCTCACTGTAGTATCTAACTAACACTGTAAATTGCCTGCTCTCTAATGTTGTATGTTACATTCTGCTGGGTTGAAACTGCCATTATGAAAAAGCCACAGGTCCAGACAAGTGTTTGTTTATCTCTGAATTACATATTCTGCTAATTAAACACCCCGACCACACAGCACACATACAGACACATAGACAAACACAGACACACACACACAGGCACAGTTTAAAGCCAAGCGTTCATACATAAACATCAGGGTGCCGTTTTGTGTTAAGATGTATTACATTTGTTTTTGTTGGGTTTTTTTTTTTTTTCTTCTCATGGTTTTCTGATAGTGAGATTTTTCTTGGTTT
>JAPZDZ010000012.1:23109316-23127746 GCA_029783805.1 Acanthurus tennentii | reverse complement strand
CCCAAAAAAAAAAAATTTTTCCAAAAAAAAAAAAAAAAAAAAAAAAAAAAACACCAGAGGGTAACGGCCTGACTCTCATCTCACTTCCTCTTTTAAGAACAAACCCGAGCTTAGAGGAGCCCCCTTCACACAGGACGTTCACTATCTCCATCACACAGCCTGGATAATGATTCTCTGTTGAGCTGGACTGGGTCATCAAAAGACATGATCCAACAATTATGAGGCTATGTAGTAAGCTGACACCCCATAAAAGCACCTGATCTGCGGACGAGGCTCCATTCATCTCAGCGGTCTTCCCATTAGGCATGAGGAGATGTGCGGAGAGACTTTTACTCATTTGGAGATGTGACTCACTTTCCAATTCATTCTTATTCAAGTCAAAAATAATGAAGCACGGTACATACAGAACATCTGAAAAAAAATGACCTGCATAGAGTAGTGAAAGGGGAAAAAAATATGAGTCAAACAAGCCTCAGAATCCTTGATCAGCATTAAATGGCTCTTTGGTTTTATAGCTCCAACAGGGGTGCCCCCCCCCTTCACCCCCTCACCCCTACGCCGCCCACCCCTGCCTTTGGATGAAGATGCCTCCGCTGTATATGCAGCAGCCTAGAGGCGCTTTAATCAGACCACATATAAACAGCTGCTGCGCAGGCTGGAAAGCAGCTAAACATACTTGACTGGTCAAAAACCCACTAAATTACATTGACAGAATGACACGTGTGATTAAAAGAATCCATGCCGCTTTTACCTTTTTGCGCTTCACACCTACAGTGGCACAACATTGAGAGCCAGCAACTCCCACCCCGCTAATTACCATTATCAGTGAAATGGTAGGGTTTGACTCATTAGTTCCATGTGCATTTAATTAGAGGCAGGCTGAAATTGGATTTAACTTATTACTTTTTCATGGATCACTTTCTTGTCATCACTTCAAATTGGATTGCAGCCCCAGGTAACTAATTATGTCAGCCGCAGGATCAGGAGTGGAGAAATAGGTAATTAGGAACAACACTGTCGGACCCTCGCTGATAGTCCACCAGCACCAAGGTGGGAGGAGGGGGAAATTGAGGCTCGTTTGTGGCGTTGCTCACAAGCCTGGCTGGTTAACTACACCTCATAGCAAGAGATCCCAGGTAGGCATCCACCTCCTACAGGGGATTATGTGGCATTCAGCTGGGCTGAAGATGTTATGTCAACATGGTGTCTTTACTATCAGTGTAAAGCCCAGATTATGCGTGTTTCCCATCCAGGATTGTGCCTGAGATTGGCCTTCATTATTCATTGTCACTGGTGCAGTGTGAGGAATGGCCAGCAGCCAGCTGAAGTTCTCTATATGGACGCTGCTTGAATGACATTAAAGTTTTTTTGTCCATTGTACGTCTGCGCTGGTGGTAATGAAACTACATGAACGGTCAGTTTGAGGAGAGGCAGGTGCAAACCTGTGGCTTTAGTTTACAGCAGGTTTAACTTGTAATTTAGAGCAGAGGTAGTGTGTTTACAGAGAAAGGTAAAGAAAAATGATAATGTCACTTAATTTACTATAGGTAGCTTTCATGTTTCAAAGTTTTGGAAAAAAGCAAAACCAAAATATTTTTATCTTTTGGGTTTCATTGTATTTTTGATATTTAATGTAATTATGTGTTGACTTGTTTGTTTTGAAAAAAGAAACACTACTCAGTATTTGCTGATAAATGTTGCATTCAACATTTTCATGATGTCAAAGGTGCATCAATTGTTATTCTTCAGACACAGAGAAACTACTGATTTTTCAAAGCCATGCCAGCAAACATTTTTTTATCTCTTTATTACCAGTTGAATCCTCACTCCACACTCCTCACCTCTTCTTACCTTTCTTTCAGTTTTTATTCTCTTTTCTCTTTCTTCTGCTCCTTCTCTCTCCATGTGTTTTTTCGCACCATCGTGTACAGCCTCAGAGAGGGCATCTCCAGGTCAGAAGATAATGTCTTTTCAGTTTACAGGATGAAAGCCTTTTAAGTTGTAGAGCGCCCCTCCATTGCCCCTCCTCCAAACGTTTGCTCTTCACATCCTTCATTTGCGGTCTGTTGGGGGGAAGCGTGATGTGACACAATCCAGGGGCCAAGCCTCTGTCTGACAGGACGGGGAGAAGCCGCCGGCTCTCTCTCTCTCCCTCTCCTACTGTTTTTGCAGTAGGCCCATGGCATTGTCCTGACACATGTATACCACAGCGCTTCAATCTGTAAGTCATTAGAGCACTAGGCCGAAGCCCGTCAGCTGGAGCTCAGCCAGCGCTGCAGGGCGATCTGAGGCAGCATTTCGAGGTGTTCCCGCAGCTTGCTCGGCCAGTGGCCCAAAATGGCACGGCGCTGGCAGCCCGCTGGCGAGGTGACGGTGAGCACAAGACTGGATTAATGTTCTGGGTTAGTTGCTCTGAGATAAAGATTCACTTTACACAACTGAGACCTGGCCAAGACAAAAGGAGTGTATTTACAGTCAGTGTTTATTCAGCTAAAATACATTTGAGGAGTTAGATGAGAGGACAACACTGATGACAATAAAAATAAGAAGAGAGAAGTGCCGAACAAAGAAGGACAGAATGAGTTGTGACAATGTCTCAAAACACTGAACCATATCAAAGCATTGCCAATTTCTAACTGATTCACTTAGCGACTGCTTTAATCTTGCCAATATTAGCCAGGTTATTGTAGTTCAAATCTCTGAAGGTTGATCACAGGGTGTGTCGACAAAACCACAAATAACATAAGACCTTCTTTTAGACTGTAAGGCTGTTAGGCAGAGGTTTGTCATTTATGTACCTGTGAGGTGATACTATAGATGAATAAGATAAATATTTTAGACTTTATTGATTTATCTTTAAAAATGTTCCCGGTTCATTATCAAAATGTTTAATAATATATTATTAATCATGAACATTTCTAAATTAAGATTTCTTAAATGACTATATCTTTGTTATGCTTTTTTAAAATTATTTCTTTACTTACATAATTCCAAATGTTTCCAACAATGTTCAAACTGTGAAAAATCTGGAATTTTTATTCTTGGTAACAGTGTGTTACATTTTGTCCCTGTCACTGACTGACAATCAGAGAGTGAGGAAGAGAGGCAATGGAAATGACTTAACATACACGGCATTAAAGCTCAATGCATAACCTCATCTGTTAACAGCTCTGCTTGAGTCAGTCAGATTGATTTATATCTGTAATGGTGGCTGTTAAGTAAATAGACAGATCCTGTTCAGTTTCACAACATCTTTATACAAGGTCTCTTCTTGTTTTGATTGTATTGATTGAGAGAAACAGAGTGCTTCATTTATTTTTTTTTTATATTACAAGTTATCAAAAATTGTATTAGAATTAGGTAATCTTTAGAAATTTCCAGAAGGGCAGTTTGAATATTGGATAAAGTCGGGTTCAGAGTTTTTCTTCCATTTGTTGACACATAAGTGCCAAAAGTTTTTGCAAATTACATTTTGAGATCTCTTTTTTTGTGACTCCATAAATCGTAAAATACCTTCTAAAGTCAAATAATTTGTGTGTGTGTGTGTGTGTGTGTGTGTGTGTCTTTGTTTTAAGAGATCCATCAACATTTTGGCAAATATCCTGATATGGCTGAAAGGATAAATACAACTCTCATGTCTATAGAGTAAATTTGTAGCCTATGCCTGCAGCTGGTTAGCTCAGTTTAGCAAGAAGACTGAAAACACAGGAAAACAACCAACCTTCTTTCTTGTATGGAGTCTTACAGCAGAGAGCAAAAAACCACATTGTTTAGATTTTCACACCCTTGAACAGTGCCAGGCCAGCTATTTTCACTGTTTCTAGTTTTAAAGTAAGCTAAGTTTATCTGCTGCTGGCTTTAGTGTCAACTTTAGCTATGCATATAGTGATAAAGAGAAAAAAAAGTCTAACTCTGATGTTTTTGTTTTTTTTCTGAATATACTCTTGGTTGAAATTATGATTGTTGACGTTTTTCTGCCGTCTTTGCTCCTTTCCCTCCAGGAAGTGCTGTCTCCATCAGTATTTTATAGAGAAATGTCATTCAGAATATCAGTCTGCTAAGTGTCTGCAGCAGTAAATACCATAATTCATCAGCGTATGCGTGATTCTCAGAAGGAGTTCTGTCTTTATGTTTGTAAAAAGTCTCAAGGTGACGCTGTAATGAAATCTCATTTTGACGCGTGCATTGCTTTGAGGTGATACAATCTGTCAGGAATGATCAACACACAACACAGAGGCCGGTGCTCGTGTGGATCAGGCCATCTCTTCTGCTGCTTGTTTTTCTTGTCATATTGTAAAAATGTATTATGTGTACTGTATAGATTAGAACCAGGTTTGGGATAATCCTGTCAGAATGAAGTCATCTGTCCCATTTCCACGCAGCCAAGCAGAGACTGTTGAAGGGGGGGGCTGCTGTGTTAGGAGCTCTTTCCCAGCCAAGATGATGACTGTCGAATTGACTCCAGTCACAGTGCTGGGAGCCACTTACCATTTTCAGGACCCTCTTTTCATTTTAGGCCTGATGTTTCCCTTCAAGCAGTGAACCCTCTCAACCCTCCTCCCCACTCAGTCATCCACCCAGATACACACATACACACCTCCCCTTAAAATTTGTTGTATCTTCGTGTCATCCTCTGGCACTATATCTTGATGTCAAGCGTGTGTTGTTTGGAGTGATTCACACGCCCTTTGCAGAGGGGTGGAAGGATGGATGGATGCACAGTCAACCATAGCATTAATAAACACTAACAGCTATGCAAGGTGCAGTCAAGTCAGCATCAGCTCACAATGCAGTTTCTCTTTGGGTGTCGTCGCACACTTTTGACAGCTTGGCGATTCTCTGATTCCATTTTTCACTTTTGTTTAGCAGAAGGAAAGAGAAATATTGTCTTGCTCAGACAGCATGAGAGAGATACAGAGACGGAGGGGCCTTCAGCCACATGAGGACATCTTTTAGAGTTGTATTTTATGTGTGTCTTGGAGATTGTACAGTAAACTATCTCAGTGCACAGCCGAGCAATCTGCAAGAAAGCTCTAAGCCAAAGTAACATTATTTCGCTCCTGCATTTTAATTTTGCCTTACAGTTAAAATAAATTTGTATGAAGAGTGCTCATCTATATCTGTCCTCCAGAAATGTTCCTGGGGAGTTTTATTGGTTAGTGTTGGAAGCTGTACAGGCTAACAAATACTGTTTATAACACCACAGAAAAGGTTAGCTAAACAGTTAATCATGGCGGTAAGCAGTGCTGTAGGTTTACTGTGTCCTACATTGGAAGCTCTTTTTTAAAAAGTGATGACAAGAGCCACCCACTGACAAACTTGCCTGTTCCCTGCTAGAATCATTGCAAAACTCTTATATTTTTGATTGCATATCTAAGCCCGTAGATTGTAATCTAATATGGTCAAAATATAGTAAAAACTCTTTGTGGCTTCAGATTTAGTGGTCAGGTTATTTTTATCTCCACAGCCCCCACAGCACAAGTGCTATTATATGTAAAATAAGGTTTATATGTAAAAAATCTAGATTCTGATCCAAAATCAAAGATGAATCAATCACCAAACAACAAAAGGCCAAAAAATCCCCCACCTACTTAAATCGATGTTGCTCAAACCCCAAAATGTTCTTGTTTTGACTAAGTGAAAAACCACACTAGACAGTACACGCTGAAACATAAGCTTCATTATACACTAGCTGGCATATCACCTCAGGAAATATTTTGCAGAGTTCACATGTGCTGACTAAACAATGTGTTCCTGAATACTGAAATTAAAAGTAAATAAGCAAACCCATATATAATAGACCAGGAGGAACATGGTGACTCAGGCGTGACTTACTGTAACTCCATTCTGCTTCGGGTGATAACCTCATTCACTCTAAATATGACTTATTCCGTGTATCAGCGGGAGTATTGGTCATAGATTTGAGAAGCCAAGTTCACTGTCATGTCATTACAATGGAAACTCATTTTATTTTAACAGGATGTTTTATAAAAACTGAGACGAAACACTAAACTCTATAGTTTTAAAATAATGAAACACTTTCAGTTGAGTGAGAAACAAGAGAACAGAGAAAAAAAACTTAATACAAAGAAAAATGCAGTTTTGGCAACAACAAAAAATCAAATTTAGTAAAAACAAAAGCCAGTGTCTCGGTGTTTAGCATGTTGATGTTACTTTGATGTAGTAAATAAAGCTGCAGTGGTACTGTATGGAAATGATCAAAATATGTGGATTTGCTACTCTACAGTATTAAATTTCACTTTATTAGTGTTATTAAAAATATTTCAAGTTAATGTCAAGTTTCATGTCTGTCAGGACCTAATAGAAATTATAATGAAGCATTTGTTTCACTAAAATAGCTTATTTCATTTTATTCTTTTGACGGTCATTGTGATCAGTATTTTTCTTACCATGAAAATCTCACACTATTACAACCTTTAGTGCTGTCTTGATTGTACCTTTGTGTTTTCTTAAATTCTGGAATAGACATACAGAGAAACTGTTTCACCTATTTAAAAAAGAAATGACCTTCTGCAATCTCCTGTATTGTCAGTGCAAGTGAGTTGGTCACTGGAATTAATTGTTAGATCTCCAATATCTGCTCTCTCTAAGTTTTAGTGGAACTTTGTCTTAATTTGTCTTAAGAGTATAAAGAAAAAAGAGAAAGATCACACATTACTTCTGTGTACATACAAGGTGTTTTTGATGCCTTAGCAATATTATATAGAGCAGCTGTTATTTATATAGGTTCCACACCTGCCCCGCTGACTCCCACCATCAGTAAACAATGATTTACTTTACACCCACACAGGGAAACAGACTGTGTTTGTTTTCTCATGACAATGGTCCAGGTCACCAGAGCCTTTCATAAAAAAAAGAAAAAAAAAAAGGAATGACTGGAGTTTTGTATTTTCCTCCACTTCTCTGCTTGTCTTTCTGTAGTAGCAGTAAGACATTGGCTGGCATGCTGGTGCAGCTTATTCACTGGCTGTGTTAGTGTTTTGGGAAGGCTTTGTAATTGGAGCCGAGTCGTTATCTTTAGCCTGAGCCGAGCGGAGTAGAGCTCAGGCCAGACCAGACATTAACTCATACTTTCACTCTAACTCAAGCAGGAAATGGGAGTATTTTATAATGTCATCCACTCCGTCATGAACACAATCGCTCAGTACTCTCTGTAAACTATCACAGGGGACGCCGGTTCAAGGCTCAAGGATATTGATGTTTCTCTGTGCACAGGAAAAAAAAAAAAATCTATATAGCGTGTGTATCACATCGACACATATGTGTAATTATTTTACATGGCACAGGCACAGAGGCAATGGATTAGAAAGACAGTGTGTGAGAGGGAGAAGCTTGAACTGTGCGTCTGCTAAATTTATCATGAGGCCTTTGGGAGCGTTGAAATGAGAACAGTGGCCTATTACTGCTAAGAAGGTGTTTTATTGAGAATACGCCGACATACCACCCCAGGGAGAGTGCCGGGGGAGAAGAGTGTGGCCATAGCCTAAACCACTTTGTGCATGTGTGCGTGTGTGTGTGTGTGTGTGTGTGTGTGCGTGTGTGTGTGGAGTGCATGCATGCAGCTGTAAGCACATGCCTGCATGTCACTGTCTTTCTGTGAGCCGTCTTGAGGGTGTCAGATAGAAAATAAAAGAGTCCTTTTCTTCCACTTAATTATTCACTTTGATATGTATTGGAATTGTCACTTTTGACACTTGAGGTGTCCTAGTCAATAATTTATATAGGTCAGGCCGGCTTAGCAGAGCTCATTGTTAGTTATTAGCAGATGAGAGCAGTGGCTTGTTATGCAGGCGCTCTGTTTATTTTACCAGTGTGTTTGCGGACTGGAATGTATCCCATGAACATTCCTTCATCCTTGGCCAAGGGTTTATAGCTGTTGATATGAGCTGTGTTTTAGAGCTCTGTTATTGAGCTCTGTGTTTATTGTCATGATAATTAACAAAGTGAGGTGTTAATCTTGCCTCATGCCTTTCCTCTAATTCTTTGTTAAGTGGGTTACACAAGTTAGTGAACCTGATTTTATGGTTATTGCTTAAAGTAGGTTTTGATAAACATCTCAGTCCATTTCTTTATGTTTTATGTGTCCATAGAATGAAGTATACTTTGAATTTGGATAAATACAGCTCAGAGTAGCATTTGTTCAGTTAGTGTTACAGTGTGTATACGTTGACATAAGCCAGGCTTCCTCCCTTCTCTCGTCTTCTCTGAGTTCAGTAGGATCTCCAGTAGGTGGCAGAGTCCTGTTTTGCTCTCCTGTCTTTTTCCCTTACTGAGTGCACATGGGTGTTAAAGAGTGTGATGATATTATGACAGCTAATTGCTCTCATTGGGATGGACTTGGATGAATTGCTTGGAAGCTGGTGTAATGTTAACTATTAATGTAAGTGGTTTTAGCTTGTCTGAGGCCAGATTCTAGAGTAAGTGTTAAAAAACTGGGAGTAACTGAATGCTGCTGTGGTTGATTTTATGGCCAAACACACACACAGTCGAGTCTTTTGCAACCGGTTGCGTGCTCAGGTGCAAGAGCATACATTACCATGAGTGGAGAAAAAAACAAGGCAAAACAAACTGTTCCCATAAATACATTATTTTTCTCTAAAATAAAATAAATATGTTATTGTCTGAGCTTGGGAAATTTGAAAAGAAAAGAAAAAGTCCAGATAACTACAAAGCATCTGAATTGTTTGTGGATTTGTTGTTTTCAGCATGTGAAATGAGTTGTGTCTTTGTTCCGGCACTGTAAACAATTCCATTTAGCAGAACAATAAAGGGGCTGATAGCGGGGCCAGCTTTCTTTCTTTCCGCTGGATAGCTGTGTTTACTTATCTGTTGTTTAATTAAAGGGCCTCTTTTCTTTAGGCTCCTATTGTTTCAATAGCACGGCCGGAGTCCCGGCAGGGGTCAAAGGGTTAACAGCCGTCAACTGTGTCTTTTTTTTCTTTTTCTTTTTTTTTTTTTTTAAAGGGGCCCCCACACAAAGGCACGGGTTCACCTGCAGCCCAGCCTGCGGCTTCCTATTGTGTGGCCCCATTTGAATTGATTATGTTTAGAGGGCTGGTTGTGATTGGTGGAGAAGGGCGTGGTTGATTGGATAGTTTTGTATCTTGTCAGCGAGGGAGCAACCTTGCGCGTGCAATCTGTCTGTATCCCGAGGAAGGTTGGAGACTCCACAGCACAGCAGCGCTTGTTCTCAGCCTCCCTGCCTGCCAGCCTGTGTGCCTCTACCTCGCCCTGTCTCTCTCTGAGTCTCTCTCACTCTCTCTCTCTCCCTCTCTCTCCCTCTCTCTCTCTCTCTCTCCTTCCCTCTCCGCTCTGTTCTCCGCTCTGCTTCACTCCACACCGCGTGGCCCAGCACTCTGTTTACCCTGCCAGCTAAATGGAGTTTGTCAGGTTTGTCAATATGATTGATTTCTGTGATTTTGCCAGCTTTCTTGTGTAAAAAACTTGACAATTTAATTTGACCTGGGAAAAGGAGAAATAGAGGCTTATTGTCTGTCTATCGTTGATGTTCTATCATTGTAATTGGTTAGTTTTGTCATGCAGTTTGTTTATGAGAGCAGCAGTTATCTGGGGTTTACTTTGCCGTTGAGGCGCTGACAGTTTACAGTCTCGTCCTGATAGGAGAGACACAGTGAGCAGGTGTCATGTACTTTAGATTTACTGTATCAGAAAGTATTACATTTCAGAGTAAGAGTTTGGATAAGCAGTCTCTGTTGTTCTGTGTACTGTGCTGTTGACGTTTTTAAGCGTTACACTTTTAGAACAAGAAACAGTTGCTTCTGTTTTTCCAGTTACTTTATTAGATACATAAGCATTTCCAATAAGTTTCTGACTGCCATTTTATGCTGTTTGTTCAGTTTTGTTTACTTTGCTGATAGTGAGCTAACCAGTTAAGCAGGATCTGGTACTGTACTACTGTGCTGTTTGAATTATGGAAAGTTCTGAGCAAACCGGCAGACAGGTTTGCCTTCTCTTATACATTGTTGTTATTCCTCAGGAAATCTATTATATTCTTGCTTTGTTATTTAGAATACTTCCAGAGTGAGGCAATTGCATTAATATTTTTTATCTGGATATATGTAAATTTTTTTTTTTCTTTTTTTTTTTTTAACTTACCCATTTGTGTTTGTTTCTTGTATATTTGGTGATGATTTGTTCCTGTGAGTTAATAAGTGCTGGTCAGACCTTGCTTGCTCTCAGGCTATGGCCTGGCCTGATCCTCACTCTCCTCACGGTGTCACAGTGAATTAAGACAGGCTGGCACAGCTCTATATTTGACACCGTCACCACAAAACCACGTTAGAGACACGCTGTCACTCCAAATGTCATCCCTCGTATCCTCCTGAAAAGTTAGAGTCTATGAAGGTTTGTATGTGCATATGTGTGTGTGGGTGTGTGTGTAGTTGCAACAAAGGGAATGCGAAGTGTATTTAGGAGGGAAAGTTGTGGTCATTTTCTTCCATTTTTTCTGCTGTCAACTTTGAGTCCTCTTTGAAAGCTTTGAGGTTTTACACAGAAGGCAGCTATTGACTTTCTGTGTTTAATGATCTCAGGTATTTTTATTACAGTCATATCAAGTAGTACAACCACAGAGAAGACTCACATGTGATTCACTTTTTCAGAGTGCTGTTTTTCTTTTTGTCTGTTTGCACTTTCCATTTAGCCGAAACTTTTTTTTTTTTTTTTTTTGTTAAGGTGCAATGTTTCAGCACCCTTGCATCAGTGCTGAGAAAGTGGGTGCCTGGTTGAAAGGAGAGATGGAGGAGAATATCAGATGGTTGAGGAGGAGGTGAACGAAGCCTAAACAGGGCAGTGTGCACCGTAATGCCGTGCAGCTGTGCCGAGTCTCGCAGTTTGGGAGAGCTGGAGTGCGAGCTGATTGGGTTGACAGTTTGTAATCAAAGTTGATTTATTGTTCATTAGTAGTGCATTAGCCCTTTCAGGCAGGGGCGTTATTTGTGCAGTGGCCTGTCAAGGCAAGGGGCTGCCAGCACCTGTCATTTCTAAACCATGACATAGGCAACCAGATATTAGCCGTGTACCCGGAGAGGGGGGCACAGGGGGTAGCCGCCAGAGCCTCGCAGCTTGCTGGGATATCCTTTACAGAGACGGTCTCTGCTTTGTACTGGAGCAGGCAGGCAAGACAGAGAGAAGAGACAGGGGAATAGTTTAGCAATGATATAGTGAGCCACCAGCTGCTCTCTGCTGTTATTCCCTGGCTTTCCACACTAAAACATGTTTTTACTTGAAAAAGGCTTTCGTTCTTTTTTTTTTCTTTTTTTTTTTTTTTTAAGGGTCATTACTGCTTGGAGTGTGTGTGTCTCTGTTTCAGATTGGGAGATTAACTCTACACTTGAGATGCCATGTGTTTCAAAGGGTTGAGATGGGAGGATAATGATGAGATTACATGGTGCAGAGTGTTTTATGGCAGCAGGTCTTTTTCACCACTCGTCTCTGTCACGACCTATATATTTTTAAAACAACAAGGGATGTGATGGTATAGACATGTTGCAACTAGAAAATAAGGGTGAATTGTTCAGGTTGTGTGTGGACATAAACAAGTTTGACATATTCTGATTTTTAAACCTTACCGCTGACACAGAATTATTTTTTTTTTCTGCATCATGTCATTAATTGTATTTATACTTTTTGTGAGTCACCTACCACAACAACATTAAGAGTGTCAAGATGTGACACAATCTGTGGCCCTCTCGTCTGCCGTCATGGAAACAAGGGTTAGCTTTGCGTTGCTGGTGTGCAGAGAATAGAAACAATCTGCACGAGGATGTGTCAGCCATTGTCTTTTGCCCACAGATTCATCTGAAAGGGATTTTAGAGGCTGTGATCTTAATTAAATCTCAACTGACTCAAGTAATGCATCTGAAGATGTGCATTGTTGCGTTACTGTGTAGAGCTGGTAAACCATAGATCACGGGCACGCAGTTTACCCCAACGGTACTCGTAAGACGCTTCCAGGAAAGGTGAAAACAGCGAAACAGGTGTGTAGGATATTATCTGTCACTTTGGGTTTGTCAGCAAGGTTTCAGAACCTAAATGTTTTGTAGCTGTGAAATATCCTTTGGAGGTGTGGCTTCAAAGGTCAAAAAGAGTGACATGACATTTTGTCACATGTGAAAATGTAGAGAACTACTTTTTTGTGTCTCTTTTTTTCATTTCGTTTTTGGTAATGCTTACTTCTTGAAAACAAAAATGTACGCGTGTGACCGTGTTATTTTAAAATTACCAATATTGGTAATATAATTTTTGCACGAAATCCCTTGGTTGTAGACTTGTGTGTGTGTGTGTGTGTATGTATGTTGGGGAGGTGGGGTGGGGGGGTGTCAGTGGTCACCTGCACTTGTAGTGGCTGCCTCTAGTGTGGGAAACAGCGTCCAGCTCGTAGCTCAGCTGTTATTGTTGGGGTGAGAGCTCGCTCACTTCTCTGTGCAGCTTGTTTGTTTAAACCCGACACTTGGACCAGCTCCGGCAAGAACCTGTTTGTTTGTGGTCGAAAAGTTAATTAAAATGCAATCTTGACTTTTGTTTTTACAGTTGCTCCAAATAATTTGAGCCACAGCCCCCCACCCCCACCCCCCTACCCCCCCACCCCAGTGGCACCCTTATACTGAATTTAGAGTAGACAGTGAATGGGGAATGGGGACATAAATGTGGCTGTGATTATCCTGTTTATCTGACGTGTAAACGTTTTTAAAACAGCTTGATTGTGGATGACGGGAAGGGAATTAAAGAGGTCTCAACACTTTTAACACACAATAGGGATGGTTGGCTCTGTCCTGTTTTTTTAAATTTTTGCAATTTCTTTACATTTTTTAGGCTCACTGAAGAATCAGGGATTTAAAATGTTCTTTTTACAAAAGAAATTACATTTTGCAACATTTTATTTAGCGAGATTTTATATTATTATTATTATTATTATTATTATTATTATTAATAATAATAATAATAATAATAATAATAATAATAATAATAATAATAAACGCAGGGGTTATTGGTGTAAATTTGCTGTGTCTATTTTGTAGAGGGAAATAAATGCTCCTCACCTCAGAGATTTCAATCAACCTGAATGGTTAATATGGAATTAGTCTTTCCAGTCTTGTCGAAGACTAATTATGTTCACACATCACTTAAGTACAATAGCTCCCGTGAAATCCTCATTTCGGCGACAGTTTCATGCAGGAGATCACAGTCAGGATGGGTAGTCGTTTCCTTCAGGCCAAGGTAAAACAACAGCATCAAACGGACTAGACTCGGTGATTTCTCTAGGGCTTGTTATTTCTTCCATTTTCTTTCTTTTTTTTGTTTTTTTTACTTCTTTATTCCATTTGATGCCCCTACAAAACAAGATGACCCCAGGGAGCACAAATGAAAATTTGATAATTTTCCTTTTCTTTCTTTCTGTCTTTTTTTTCTTGCTTTTTCTTTCAGCTAAGCTGCACCTTTGCAGCCAGTGAAGCATCTGTGCCGTCTCACTGACGCTCACCTCCTTGTCTCTCATTTCTGTCCCTCTTAATTGCCTCAGTGCCGGGGAAATGGGGTATCTTACAGCCTCGTTCACCCCTTCTCCTTTTCACCGGGCTTTGACCTCTGACTTGTGATAGGAGGGGGTGCTCGGGGAGCGTCTTCATTAACTCTGATTCAATGACTTTCCAGTGTTTTCAGATGTGTGGTTTGTGTTCCCTCATTAGATTATCATATTTTGCACTTATTCTCTGGTGTAGAGATGCACAAAGAGAAGCTTACTGCAGGTGTCTTTTAATGACAAATGCTTTTTGTACTGAAAATGTGTGTGTTGATGCATGGTTAGAGGTAGAGCAGAGAAAATTTAATAACCGATCCCCGTCTTTAACAAAAGTATTATTTAAACAATTGTTTTAAATTATATAAATATATATAAACCTTTGAAGTTTTTTTATTTAATCATGTTTAATAATATTTTTTAATGCCATGTTTTTTTTTTTTGTATTCCATAGGCATTTCTTTTCATTTTCTCTGGATATACAGTTCATAAACTCTCTCAGACCATATGGAAAATATGGTTTTGCTCCTCATATACAGAGGGGTGCACATGTGCCTGTATGTGCTCGTGACAGTTAACATGCCACAGTTTAGATTTGTGTGTGTATACGTGTATGTGTATATATGTGTGTGTGTGTGTTTGGCCAGCAGGCCTGTGCTGGTAGAGTATATTGCCTCCAGTCACTCTGCAGCTGTGTGAGAATGTTCCAGGTTTGAATGTTTATGTATGGGAGGCACCTGGAGAGCACCACACCTTCGCGAAATTCATAAACGTCAGCTATTTCTGGCATCCTCAGAATGTCCTCTTTTTCACACCCACATATTGGTAGAGTAGATTAGAGCTGGGCTCAGTGGATCCCTCCAGTTATTAGCCCTGTACGAGTCTCCTTTTAGACTATCTTTAGATGGTGATATATTTTTGTGGATCATTTGGAGTCATGATGTTATCCAAGAGATAAGGGAGTGCACCATATGGGAGTGCTCTAAATGGCGACTGGCGTCCTGTGTTTGCGTTAAATGGGCATGATACAGTGGCCAGGGCAATATTTTTCAGTTAAAGTGCTCCCTCCCGCCCTTCGTCTCAATAGGATCCAGTCTTAGGCAGATTTTCACTCCTTCAGCACAGGATTAAATGGTAGTAGTTACATTGATCAATAGGTTAAGAAGCATACAATCCCTCTTGCTGCTAATGACCTCAGTAGTAATGGGTAATAAAATGGGGGTCTGTAATAGCCTCTTGCTGGGGCTGTGCACAGAGGAAGCTGCTCTAGCTGTAGTTACTGTGAGCAAGATACTCCTGACAAGGAGAAGTGTGAAACCATGATGAGATATACACCCAAGGTGTAAAGAATTAAGACAGTTAAATTGAAGGGATTCTCAGCATAATTTGTAATGTAACTGGCAGCTATTGAGAGCTGCCTAAGTGTGTAAAATCACTGTGTTAACTCTGAGTTTGCTCTCCTTTTTTTCACATCACACTCCATGTAATATGGCATGACAAAATGATTATACATTTAAAAATAAGACTAAATTTACAGCTTTAATATGGTATTAAAAATAGAGCATGATAAGTAATGAGTAGATTTTTTTAATGCATGCAGTTAAAATAAAGCTTCAAAAGGAAAAGAAGGAGGCATTGTTATTTATTCTCAGTGTGCACGGGGGGGGGCTAAATGTCATGTTTAGATGTGGGTTATATATCACATCATGTATGGCGCTTGCATGTCAGCAAGACAGGGCTGCTTGGTTGACCTTCAAAATAGTTCATCAAAATTAGCGATGCCCAGAAAAAAGGACTCAGTGGATAATGACTGTGAAATTAGGAAATGGGAGGCCGGGGCTATGCAAATGACAGGACAAGTCATGTGCAAAAGTCAAGATGAACTGCATATTAAGACATAATACTGGGGGGAATTAATATTGCATTTTCCTCCTCGCTCGCCTAACGCCTGGTGCTGAAGATGAGAAACGTGAAGTGTGTGTTAGTCCTGGGTGGGGCTGAACCCTCCTTCGTTCTCTCTGGGGGCTGTAGGAACACAGCACGGTGTAGTCTGACACTGCTCACTAAAGTTAACGGAGAGCATCAAAACCGGCCTGCCTTTTTAACATCGGTGCCCTTTTCCTCCGCATTTGTAGTACAAGCTGTTCATTATGTCGGTGCTTTGTTTTTGTTTAATGCTACAGTGGGGAGAATGAATATGGTGATATGCATGCAGGGTGTGTGTCAAGAAAAGCCCCTTAGTTACCGCACAAGGTTTTAAACAGCAAAATTAAATTCAGAAATGCATGAAAAATTCAAAGGGTGTCATTAGCTATAAGGCAGCCACACAATTTGGGTAACCTTGGTGAAGACAGACTGTCACCCGTTATGTCCGCTCTATCAGCTGCTGACATCAGCCGCAGAGACACACACTTATGCACATACATACTAATATATACAGTGTGTGCATGTACACAAAATCGCCAAAACATGTTAACAACTGCAAAGACGCGGCACTATCAAGTGCATCTTAGTTGCTGCTGTTTGTCATCCGAATGTCAAGGAAAGGAGCTTTTAATGGTGCTGCACATCATGGCAGTGAGTGGCAGCATCCAGACACTCTCCGAGTCCCCTACGCCGCCGGAGCAATTAAGGCACCCTGACAAGTGTGGGGGCTCTTTGAGTGTCACAACAAATCACTTGTTTTGAGAAGTCATGCACTCACACCTTTCTGCTGGGAGTTAGTTAGAGGCCTGCGTGTTCTTCACCGTGGCTCCTCCTCCGGGCGCTCCACATCTTCACAATAATAGATCGCTGTTGACAGCGTCTCTAATGAAATCTTCTTACATGACATGTCGTGCGTGCACGATGAGCCAGCAGCAGCATTTTTGAGGCAATCGGAAACGTCCTCAGGTGCGGCACTTTTTGCCATTTGTGTAAACGGCAAGCTCCGAGAAAGCATTGTGGATAATACGTGATGGTGTTGAGGGGTCTGGAAGTCAGAGGGGAAGGTCGGAGGATGGACGGTGGTGTGGATGCACTGGCTTTTGATTCCACAGGCAATATTCAGGCTCGGCTGTCTTGTGTTCTATCGGTCACCCCAGTGTGTGTGGTGTCAACACAGTTAGAGGGGCTGAAATATGTGTGTTTGTCGAAGGACATGTGCAGCTTGTAACACATTAAGATGACACTTAAATAAATTCCTGAAATCCGGTCAAAAGCATAACTCCATCTATTATGTTTTATGTACTGTATTTGACGTGTTTATACCTGGCAAGTCATCAGTCTTCAGCTTTTTTACCCTATTTGGGATAAACTTCAGCTCACATAAAACTATTAAAAGGAATAAGCAGATATAATGGATGGTTTGCTTTTTGCATCTGCATTAATTCTGAAGTGTTGGTGGACTCATGGTTTTCTGCTCTTTTTATGTTTCTCTGCAGGTTCCGGTTTCAGTGGCTATGATGACACCTCAAGTGATAACTCCACAGCAGATGCAGCAGATCCTTCAGCAGCAAGTCCTGAGCCCTCAGCAGCTCCAGGTTCTCCTCCAGCAGCAACAGGCCCTCATGTTACAGCAGGTAATGTACAACTTTCATTCATCTCATGAGTCATTTTGTCAGACGAGGCATCAAGTGCTTCAAATGATAGATGTCATGGTTTTAAATAAAAATCTTCTCATGTTTAGATGGATAAATTCACTTCTTTTCTCCTTTTCTAAACCTCAAACACAGCATTCCTCAAAGTGTTAAAAAAAAAAAAAAAACTCACTGAAACTACTCGCTGAGCTCATATGACTGACAGACTCACATGTCGCCCTCCTGTCTCTTCTGCAGCAGCAACTCCAAGAGTTCTATAAGAAGCAGCAGGAACAGCTCCACCTCCAGCTTTTACAGCAGCAGCAGCAGCAGCAGCATGCAGGCAGCAAGCAGAGTAAAGAGGTAGGCTGACATCACTCCAACTGCCTGCCATTACCAAACCCGATGGCCAGACAGAGCATGGAAGGCATGTGTGCTCCCTCCCTCAACCCCATCTGCTTCCAGACTGTGGTTAAAGCAAAGAGGAGGGAGGGGGGGGGGGATCAAGTACACTCATGCTTCTGATTAGCATGTCAGACTAGCCGAATAAATGGTAACAACTGACTGGTGCTGGGCTTAAAATGTAAGAATACAGTGGGATTTTTTTTCTTTTTTTTTTTTTTTGGAAGTGTCTCCACATTAAATGTATAATATTTTTTAGAGCCCGAGCCTCAGTCCATTGTTCTGCTTTTTTTTTTTTTTCAAGTAAACAAGTGTCCTATGCAACAAAGAGATGACCGTTCCTGTGAGCCTCGTGTAGGACATAATGAAAGGCAGAAGGGAGAAAGGCAGGAACACGGAGCACATAAATCTGAGAGGCTTTTCTCGGTAATTAACATGGAAATGGCAGAGGAAGAGAAGGCATGTAATTGTGAGATATCAGTGCAGAGAGCGCTCCCAGCTTTGTTGCCCGTTTTGAGTTTTTTTTCTCTCTCTCTCTCCATCTTTCTCGCTCTCTCTTCTTCGCTCCCTCCAGTGCAGCAGGGTTTGCTCATAGGCAGCAGCTTAATGCGTGTTAATGACTGGAGGATACAGGCATCACTGTGGACAAAGCAAATTATTATTGTGCGGTCAGAAGAAGTTCAAAGACAATCTGGGAATTGTTGCTCTTGTCCCCGTTGAGTTCCATGTTTGGGGAGTAGAGGAAGCAATGAAAATTAAGTCCAATGTTAAAAGCAGACGCACAGAGGCTCATACACACACACACACACACACACACATCCACGCATGCTCACACTCACACACGTCCGCATGCTGTCGAAGCTCCCAACTTCAAAGTCGTAGCTCCCTAATTAATGAACTGCGGGCTTCAGTT
>JAPZDZ010000012.1:23088074-23109216 GCA_029783805.1 Acanthurus tennentii | reverse complement strand
CACACACGTCCGCATGCTGTCGAAGCTCCCAACTTCAAAGTCGTAGCTCCCTAATTAATGAACTGCGGGCTTCAGTTTGGACAAGTTGTGGCGTGATGCTCCCATAAATCAACATGACAGCGGAGCTCCTCGGCCTCAGATAGGGCCTGTCACCAAGTCGCATCTGATGTAAACACTGGAGGAGTCAAGGGAGAAAAGAGGGGGAAGGCGCGGAGGTGCAATTGATCAGTTGAATGGAGCATGAGAATAAAAGAAAAAACAACTTTTGAAGCATATTATGTATGATCACAGGAAATGGATGCAGCCTCGAGAGGCTCTCCCCCTCTGCCGATGTTTTCTTTCTCTCCCCATCGCTCTCTCTTTTTTCAGTCGCATTTCTCGCAGCCATCAAAAGACAGAATAAGAATTACGCAGTGACTCCCCTGTGGCTGCCAGACAATAACCCCCTGTTGTTGCTTTGTGCCTCTTTTATTTTAAAGACATCAAAATTTAGTTTTTCAAAGATCTTTAACTTTATATTTGAAGCTTGACAATAAAGGCCTGCCAGTGCCACTCTTTATCATTTGTCAGCGACTGTATTTTTCTCTCCCTTGTGCCACTTCTTGTTAACCTCTTATTTGGTCTATTGGGTCTGGGGTTTTTAATGTGTCTGCATGCTGGGAGCGCACAGGAGCTCCTGTCAGCTGATGGGACCAGAAGAAAAAAAAAAAAAAAGTAAAGGGGAGAGTGTTAAATTCATTTGTAATACAGGATTTTTTCGAGCCACCCTCTATTTATTTAGCGCCCTGATGAAAGACATTGTTCCCTGTGAACTCCCACCCCCGTAGCATGATTATCATTGTCTCAGGCTGTCAGGGAGGAGCTGGAGAACAGAAAGGCACTAAAGACATGAGAAACTTTTCTCACACTGATCGGGGGGGTGGGGGCAACCAACTTCCTTTCACAAATAGGACAGATCAGAGAAGATCACAGGCCACCTGCAATCCCAATTTCATTTGAAACCTCTGTGAGATCTCGGTCATGTTTCTCCATCACTTTTCTCTTCACTCATTCCGGGTTAAATCACACATGAGCCCGTGAATTGAATGTGGTTACTCCTCAATTATGGCCCTCCATTGCCACTGTCAGCGCGCCTCTTTCCTGTTGATTGATCCAATGAGACGACCCGGCTTGCAGTGAGAGACCAGCGCTGCCCAGAGCTTTATTTTTAGTGATCCAGTGCAGGAGCAGCGGGGCGGGGGGGGTTGTTGGGCAGGAGCAGGGGGGAGAGGAAGGGAAAGGAAGGCCGCTAGACCCTTTTGACAAGCCGAACGGGGTTGGGCGGAGGGGACGCGTTTTATCTGGCCGTTTCAGACCCGCCAGCGAGTGACCTGACAGCCACGTTGCACCGAGACCTTTTTTGTATGCACTCAATTGTGAGAAGTAAACAAAGTGGTGTATCCTGTGTTTGGTAACAGGGTGCGGTGCACAGCTTGGCAGCCCCTGCACTGCTTTTAGTGCCCCCTCCTCTCCTCCCACCCGCTTGACAACTGGCCTTGTATACTCATAAACAAGCCCTCTATGCCCGCGAGTCTCCGGTTTGTTTATTTTATCTATATTTATCAGAAAACACAGAAGGTGCCCTGGTAGATCATTAATTGGTCATTTTAGACATTTTGGTGAGTTTTTGAGAGAAAGGATCGATTAAAGGGTTAAAAGTCATCTCTCTCCTCTGTGCCCCTGTTATCTAAATAACATCTCTCATTTGTTTTGACTCATAGGAGATTGGGGATATTAGATAATTTCCGTCTATTTATTATTCTGACTTTGTCTTTTTCTGCTTTCCATTTTCTTCTCTACTCCCATATCACTTTTTCATCCTATCAAAGTTCACATGTTTCACTTAGCAGAGCCAAAATCCCTCCCCCCCATCCACCCCATCCACCCCCCAACCCCTGAATCAGTAAAGACACACCAGCTTTTCATTAAAGTGTCTTGATGAAGCAGCCGCAGCGCAGTTAGATCAACAAAACAGCCCACATCTCTGAGCCGGTCCACAGTGTGTGATGGAACAAAGCTCGCTGCGCTGGTTGGGGGATGAGTGTGTCCCCGAGCTCAGCGCCATGCCTGGGAGAGTTGTGAGAGTTGCTAGGGTGGTTATTAAGCACTTTGATTCAGTCACACGTTGTTTGCTGAATTATGAATGGCTGTAATTAAATTCCTGTGGCTCTTATTATGAATGATTAACTATGTTGTTTCATTGTTTGTCATTTGCCTCCTGACTCCTCGTTAATTAAGTGAGAGAGAGACGGATACTCTACCTGTCTTAAGTGGGCCCAGCCGAGCCACAGTAAAGGCAAAATGTAGGAAAATTACATTTTGCTGTGGTGTTTAAGCACACACAATATCCATTTGCTTAGTTTTCATATGAATGAACATGTTGTTCAAAGGTGTTTCATTTTACTACCTGAGCTGTAGACTTGAAATGTTTCTCTTGTAAAGCATGCATGAATCAAGTAATGTGCAAACCTGAAATTCAGCTTACATGTTTGTACTGGCTGTTATGCTTTTATATACATGTGTTTGCTGATGGTGTGCCTCTTTATCTTTGTGTGTGTGTGTGTGTGTGTGTGTGTGTGTGTGTATGTGTGTGTGTCACCAGCAGCAGGTGTCAGCACAGCAGTTGGCCTTCCAGCAGCAGCTCCTGCAGGTCCAGCAGGTCCAGCAGCAGCATCTGCTCAACCTTCAGAGGCAAGGGCTGCTCACAATCCAGCCCGGACAGACCAGCCTGCCCCTGCACTCCCTCACTCAGGGTCAGTACCTAATATCACTGTGCTGAACTGCTGGCCCACAGCACTTTTGTCCATCAGCCATAAATCACTTAACAAGAGCAGTTGCGTTAACAAAACATTGCATCAAAACAACGTCTGGGGATGATCCTTCACTTCTTTGTACCTCCAATATATGTGAAAGGGCTAAAAACGTGTTTGTTCATGTAAATTAAAGATTTAACTCTTTTGTTTTGCACATATTAGAGTCAGGATCATAAAAAAAAACAAAAAACAAAAAAACAATAGACTACTCTGTAACCACTAACTTAACATTTTCTTAATGTGCTGGATGATCCTGGCCTTGTATATAAAAATATAAGTCTTTGATTTTCTTCACTTTTTCCTCAGGAGTTGTTTCCTGAAAATAGCTTGCGACTTTCTGGCTCAAAGCAAAGAAAATTCTAGTTATAAGGTTGTGAAAATATCTAAGCAAAGATGGTATTTAGTTGAAGTTTAGGGGAATGTCTGTAAAAGGTACAGTGACACCTGCTAACGCATCTAATATCATTTTTATGTGAGCTAACTTTTACTTGAAGAATCATATCATCATCATGAAGACAAATGTTGTTTCACAGGCCTTTAATCTCCAACAGTTGTGGGAGAAACATTTGACTTTTTTGGCACACAGACGTTCCTGTTTATACAGATCTCTGTGCAAACTATAAGCAGCCTCACCGTAAAAATATTAGTATTCCTACGAATCTTCAAAGACTTAAACCCTTAATGAGATTACTCTGGCTGTCGCACAGAGCTCTCGGTGTGGCATTGTAGAACTTTGGAAAGTATTCAGATACCGGTTTTACCAACAATCTATTTTAACAATGCAGATTGTGTAGATGTGTATCTCTGTGTAGTCAGAGCGGTTTGATCTGCTGCTGTTATTGCTCTGCTCTGTAATACCTTTACAAGTTTCCTTATTTGCAAAGTGAACAATGCACCACTTAAGTGTGTAACCGCATGCTGTTTGTGGTTTTAGTGATGCAGGACTTCACTCTAATTTACCAAATGGCATCTTATGCCTCTCGTCTTCTGTTTGGCGAAACATTACAGTGTAATTCTAGGATGCTAAACTTTGTTTATTATCATCCTGAACTTTTATAAAGGATAATATCTCACTGCTCAGAGGTGGAAAGAGATTTTGGTGTCGATGTATTCTCCTTGAACTCTCTGTCCTGGGTCTTTGATTGGCATCTTGGTGGCAGGCTCCTCCAGCCTGCAGGGTGACTGGATCTATTGTTCGTCAACTGCCAGTGAACTTGTCATTGTGAAACCGCCTGTTCCTCATAGGGAGTCAATACTTGTTGTTTGGCCAGGAAGTTTATTTCGTTATTTATTCTTTAATATTTTGCTAAGGAGTGGCTGCCTTGTTTTAGAACATGACATTGACTATTCATTCCCGGCAAAGACAAACAGTTTTGAAATAACAAGATAAGAGCGATAAAAACGGGAGGGTTTGAGGGGGTGCTTAGGTAATAGGCAAACACAAACACGGTTTGTACAGTGGTGTTATTGTTTGGACTGGGTATGGAATCACTCATACACTTGCAGACGATTGCCATGGGCACAGGCGTGGAGCGCTGCTGTGTTGTGAGTGTGCTTGTTGAATTGCTCTGTGTCAGATGTCTGGCAAACACACACTCACAAACACACACCCCTTGAGTAAAGCATTATATGGGTGATATGACTAGGTACTGTAATCTTGATGGATTTCACAACAGCCCCAGAACATCCTGTTTACACTGTGCCATCATCAAATACCCCCAAGGCATCTCAGCTTATCAGGAGAACAGGTCTATTAAATTTATTTGTTTTCAGTTTTTAATACACCTATGCACTTTGTTAGAGCTGCACAGCTTGCTCTGTTAAAACATTAGAGTTGTTACTTGCATTAACAGGGCTTCCTTATTAATCTTAATAAGGTGTCATAGACACATTAAAATTTAAGAGGATTTTTTTTTCAGTTTAAAAAATGTCTCTCAAAGAATCATGAGGTAAAATTATATTCATGTATTCACACATTAAAAACAATGTATTGAACCGAATAGAAAAATGTAGTTGTTTATTTGCATGAACATCAAGAAGAGGAACTGCTGTACAATTAGTGTTTTGTTACAGTTTGTCACGACCGGTCGAACCTGGTTGGTTTGCCCTTGCTATCCATTGATGGTTACCTCTGTGCCTCCGACAGCTGTTACAACACTTAGGCTAGTGCTTCAGGCCCCCAGTTTGTCTTCCTATTCTACACATTTTCTGCTTGACTGTTTGAAGTTATTGATGACCTTTCTGTTTTCCACATCACTAAACTCTTTCATGCATCAGCGAGCCAGGCCTATGGTGCTCAGATCTAATCTGCAATATTCAGCCAGCAGTTAGCGCTGCGTTGGAAGTGATGAGTTGATCTGCTCTCTTTGGGTCCCGTTGATTATGGATTCAAACTTGGGGGCAGTAAATTGGCATGACTTTTTAACTGATGATTTTTATTTCTTTCATTTCACGATGTAGATATCAATAGAATTATTTTTTTTTTAAAAAGTCACTGTTATCACATGCAATTCACCGTGTCCTTTTTTTATGTGGTGAGGAACAAAAGGTCACTGTACCAGAGTAATTAAAGGAAAGTAGGTGTGCGATCTGCAGCTGTATTTACAGCGCTATAATCAAATATAAGCTCATTTTTGCATCAGTCTCCCAGTCAGTTACAATGTTGGCAGAGACAGATTATAGCCAATTTTTTTTTTTTGTTTTTTGTCAGATGATGGACTAAAGGAATGCATTTGAATTAGCTTCTCAAAAAATTTGATAGAACTAATTAAGTATAAACTTACAGATAGGCGTTTTGAGTGAAAAACAATTGCTCACATTATCTGGAGTATAATTTGTTTCTCTTGTCGTAAATTCTTTTGACATTAATGTTCAAAGTCTTGGAAGCAGCCAGACGGTATCTGTTATAAATTACACCAATGTGTTTGGGGAGGATATAACTCTCATAAATATAAAATTGAGCCCCCCACCCCCTTCTCCTCCCCACCTACCCACCACCACCACCACCACCACCACTGCACAAAAAGCCTGTCCTCTTGACCTGATAAGTGAATCAGTGGTTGCTCAGGCTCACTTTGCTAAGGTGTTGTATGAGAGTGCGTTTGCATGTTTATGCACATGTGTGGCTCTGTGTGTGTCACAGCGGTGGGCAGTGTTTGTGCACATCCTGGCTCAAATTGCCCCCTCACCCTAGGAGGTTGCTCTGCCAGAGAGTGAGTTCTTGGAGCTGCACAACATCATTTAAGCTGTCTCGGAGAGGCCAGTGGGACAGTGACAAGACAAATTTGTCGGTAATATGAAAGCAGAGAATGTGGCGAGCCATGAAGTGCTCACAGAACAGCAGCACATCGGGGACAGCGGCGGGTAATGCAGCTGACCTGTCAGTGATTGATACATCCAGCGGTGGGCTACTGGTAATAGTTCCTGCAGCATTAGGACAGGACATATTTCAGGCCTAAGGGGTGCATATCAGCAGGCCAGTGATTACGGCAACATAAACAGGGGTGCAGTAAAGGTCCCAGCCTGACGGAACAATAAACTAATAGCGATGTCACTGTCCCCCCATGGCACTGGCACTGTGTGGG
Organism: Acanthurus tennentii; assembly: GCA_029783805.1. Classification (NCBI taxonomy): domain Eukaryota; kingdom Metazoa; phylum Chordata; class Actinopteri; order Acanthuriformes; family Acanthuridae; genus Acanthurus; species Acanthurus tennentii. The sequence goes on along the minus strand of JAPZDZ010000012.1, from coordinate 23,102,780 downwards.
AGAAGTAACAGCTCGGTTTAAAGAGCCCAGAGCACTGGGGGCCATTTTTTATTTGGGGGATGATGGCCTGCAACTGATGTCATTATGAACCTTAAATCAACTTTCTGCTTGCTTGAACATGGTCACCTGGGTACAGGGGGACAAGGACAGGAAAAGGTTGAAGAGCTCGGCCTGTCTCGGTGCCAGAGCTACCTGCAGAGGTAAAATTGAGTTGGGAGGCCGGTGATCAATCAAGTGTCCCAACAACATACATTTTTTAGAGTGCTTGTCCGTATTTCCCCGTCGTAATGAGTGGAATAGTTGTGTTGAAAAATGGAAAGAGGAAAGATAAACCAATCGGGCATTTAAAGGATGGACAAACTTGGGACCCAAGAAAGAGGATTTAGAGATCAATGTCATTATGTGTCCCACAGTAATCAGATGGAGAGAAACTCAATGCATTTTGGCCAAACACAAAATATAATACCCCCCTGAGACATTTGTGTAATGATATTTTATTGTCATTTATGTGGAATCATGAGCCATAGCTGTTGTGGAGTTTGAAGAGGTTAGGGTTAGATACGAGTACAGAGAGGGAAGGGGCAAACAGAGAGCAATAAAACTACGGACTAGATCCAGAAGGAGACAGCCCGGTCCCACTCCGTTACCTCTCTCATCAGACCGGTCTATCCAATGCGGTTTCATCTGAGTAAACAGCGGTGTCGGGGTCACTAGGATTGCTGGGTAATTGAGCCAGTGTGGGCCGCCCTGTCAAGCACATCGGCTAAAAATACATCGCCCACTGTCACCGGGCACCAAGTGGGGGGAAAATGATTGTTCCCACTGTCGGAGCGCAGGATGCTCGCATCACCGGTGACCTTCCGCTTCCAAGCCAGCCATCACAGACAAAAAAGAAACAAAAAAGACTTTTGCTCCAAAGTCTCCATATGCCATCACAACAACAATGGATCCTTTGATAATGCAACTTGAAATCAGCAAGCAGTGGATTAGCATGCTGTAACACAGAGCGTAATATTAAGCATGTTTAGCCTGTCATGGACGTGCACTTCGATTAGGGCACATCAAGGCATTGAAGAGAATAAGGGAGAATACAGGCAGGCAGAATAGAGCGAGGCTGTTGAAATATTCGAATGAGGAAAGACGCTCCTTGGAACGTGGAAAGGTTATTGATTTGTCCTGTAATCATTTCCTGCTCTTTGATATGCAAACGATCTAGTGTGAATTTACAGCAATCCTATCAGACTCATTTCACAGTTCTTAGCCCCAGCGTCTCTCCGGAGTCCTCCGCCTCATTAGGCCAATGTTCTCCATTACCAGCATAATTAAAATCTTTAGTAGCTTATCAAATTAAAAATATTTTTGCTGATCGTATTGAGATCTTCACCTCACAGTTATTTTCCACAACAGGAATAAATTAAGACTAAGCATTTTGCACACAATGTATTACAATCTGGTGCTTGAAAGGAGCACTTCTGGTATCTATAGAGCTGCTGATGAGAAACGGGGAGGGCGGGGGGGATCCGGAGAATATAAACCCAAGTAGATAAGCATGTGCAAATCATCTTTCATTTGCCAGTGCTCGTTTTGAGAATGGATTTAATTAATTGTAATGTTAAACGAGTGGTCTTGCCCATTTGCTCTGTGGTTAAATTCACTACATATCCAAGGGCTTCTCTCACCATACTTAAAACATGTGGTTTATTTAAGCACTGATTTAAGTACCCAATACAAATCCACACATATTCCTCTATTAGATCCTTCAGCATGCTATTAAAACCTTAACTGGTTGCAGTCTGTTTGAAGTAAAAATACAAATAACCACAAATTTTCGCTTGTTAATATTTAACATATCAGCTTTGTCCTCATATGTGTCGAATGAACGCAAGCTGTGCAGGAACAGACATAACGTAGATGGACAAATATATATTGTTTGCTAACAAAGGCTGTCTTCTCTCGCACATGGAAAGCAGGGTGCACAAACACAGCATTATCCTTCCTCATCCCAGCTCCGGCCCTGAGTGTCGAGGATCGCTGTCACTCACCGCAAAAGAGTCACACACACTCTGTAGACGTGTTTCTAGCACACAGAAAAAATGTCTTCTGTCTTCAAGGGATTTTTTTTTTTCAAAGGGCTGTGTGAGCTGCAGTGTGCTTGACTTGTTAAATGAGGTTTAAGTCTTCTGTGTCAATTGGAGGCGGTGCAGAGCTTTAAGTATTTTGCACATTAATGCGCTTTTGAGAATATTACCCCAGGGTCCTGTTTCTCAAAGAGGCAGGGGTGGGATGTTTTCTAGTGTTGCTATTGTAAACTTTTTGTTGTGTATGTTCTGCATATCTCTGTTGTTGAGAGAAAATGACGGTGATTATTCAGATTTCATGCCTTGTCTGGATGTTAATTATTTACTCTGGGCATGAAATTTGCGTGAATGCCAGGGATTTGTGTATACAAACACGCTTCAGATCACAGGAAAAATGGGAGGGAGAGAAGGAGGTGGTGGAGAGAAGGGGGGAGGCAAGAGCTCTCAGTGCATTACCCTGTAGTGGAATATTTTCTAATTAATACTCAGCTTTGTTTACAGACGCTTTGATTTAATTAAGTGATGAAGAAGAGAGTTGGATTAGCTGTTAATTGATTTAATTATCCAATTTGTTTGTCTCAGGCATGATTCCAGCAGAGCTGCAGCAACTGTGGAAGGAGGTGACAAACGCTCACGTGAAGGAGGAGCACAACAACAGCAGCAACAATGGCCACCGGGGCCTTGATCTGTCATCTCCGGCACCGCCAAAGAACTCACTCCTCAACCAGCACGCCTCCACCAACGGGCAGTACATGAGTTACAAGAGAGAAGGGTGAGTTGTCCCCCCCCACAACCTTCCTCTGCAAGGGTTTTTACATATTTTTTTTAGTTTTTCCCTCCTCCATTTGCATGCCTCTTGCATGTCTTCTGCGCTCTCACAATGACAACATGAGTCAGTGAAGACACAAGCTTAAAATTAAGGTTTTCAAAGCAGTCTTTCTTATTTTATTTATAACCTACAACTGGTAATTAAACTAGTCTTTTCTGTCATCTATGTGTAAAGCAAATACGAGGCCCATGTGCCATATATATAATTTCATTTAAAACATCATTTTCTCACAGGGCCTCAGTTGATGGACATATCCCCATGGGGTCTGCATTGAGATAACTATTAATTTACAGTTTGTAAGTGTAACTTCCATTGAGGTCACCGTTCTGTATGCGTGGGTGCAGCTAGAGACTTCATAGGAACACCTGGAAGGAATACAGGGATTTGGAGAAATATGCACCATAGTATTAATGAGGGGGTCAGGGTATTGACCCCCTCCTGCTATTGTTTCAGTTGTGCAGCTGTGACTTGAGTCATTGGAAACCTTCGAATTACCAGTGTCTGATCAGAAAAGGGAAAGCACCTTCTTGTATACTGGGAACTTGGTGACGTGTGGAATTAACACCATGATCATCTGTCAGTTCACAAATAAAAAAAAAAAAACATAAACAAAACATAACAGGAACAACAAGCTATTATATGCTTGAAAAAACAAACCCTGGGTGTATCATGTGAATCATCTATGAAAGGCGTTTTCTCTCTGAGCCCTGTGTCTGTGTCTTTAAGGAAGGAATTAATCTGGCATCTTACACATTTGCTTGTTTTCTTGCACCAAAGCCTGATCTTTGAACTGCTAGTGAGGAGCCTCCAGGCACTATGAGCTCACTGCATAACATCTGACTTGTATTTCAGTGATCAAAACCTACGCGTCATTATGAAAGCAATGCAGATGAAAACATGTTTAGCACAGTAAACCAGCAGGCCTTTGGAGGTGAAGAGGGGCTGCTGGTGGGGGAGGCACAGGGGGGTTGTAGAGAGGATCTGAGTGACTGTGAGAGGAAATACTACCATTCAGTGTTGGAGAGATACAAATGGGAAGCAGTTATTTCTTTTTGAGCAGTACTATCGATTCAAAAAAGATTCTTATTACCTGTACAGGTTTATCCTCTTTGTGGTGATTCAAAGTTATCTTACAGCGCACAGACACTGGAGAAGAATAAAATAGAAATTGTGTGGTTGCTCTCGCAGTTGACACTATCCACAGGCTCCCAGTCCTTCATCAAGTGTCTGGCTGAATGTCTGGTTTTAGTGCAGTTGAAGACAAATCGCAGGGGAGCATATTGACTCGCTCACTCCATCACACATTGTCGCGAGCGAGCAAACAAGGTGAGCCTCGATGGCAGGAAAAGGCAAGAACCAACCTCAGCTGAGGGCTCCATGAAACATAGGAGAAGACATAACGCAAGAGCTGGCAGCCCTTCTGCCTAGCACTGACTGTCAGAGATTAAAGAAGATGTCAACAGCAGTTTAACACGAGCTTAAGTGAGGAAGGCAGTCTCAGTCTGAATATTCTCGCAGTATCTTAGATCTGTCAGAAAACCAAGCAGGTGATTCTCATCCAACCCATCTGCTCGAAGAAGCTTGAGGATTACCTACCCTGAGTTTCAAATGTGCAATCGCTAAGAATAGACGAACACAAAACACTCCTTATTAAATGCTGAATGATGCTAATTTAGATTCACGCAACCAATAATCCTCTCTTGTGTTAATTTTGGAGCGCTCGAATCGCACAACTATCAAGAGCATTGTTCCTTCTCTTTTGATGACTCAATTCTAATCAGACTCCATGGGAAGAAAAATGAAATATTATTAAGTATGATTATTCTAAGCAAGGCTCTGAGAAAACGTCTGTGTTATAATCCAGGGATTTGAATAATCAGGTTGAAGATAATGGGCTGGGCCGGCCTGGGCGTAAATAGAGAGCATCCACTCATCCTCCCAGCGCTGAACTTAATGAACTTTTAATTGATGCGGTTTTGCTAGTCCTTTTGTCATGCAACAGAAACAAGCCTCTCTGCTGATGGGCCTGTTTTCCCGACTGGCTTCAGATTGGTTTACAGCAGGCCCTAAGTACCATGTAGTTAGTTTCATGTGTCATATAAAATCTGCCCAGGCACAACGACGCCTGCAACTAAAACCTTAAGTGCATCCACAGGAATCACTCACCGGCTTTGCACTTCCGTCTTAAGGAAGGAGGAGAAATTCAATCACTGCCGGCTTGACACACCAAAGACGAGGCACGTGTTCCTGCTTTTACTTGTCTCAAAGAACACTCTGGCAAGGCAGGCTGGGATTTCTGTTGGTCTGAATAACATCTCTGATATGAGCAGGGCCTGAGTCACTCAATCTGTCAGCCCGTGTTGTTTCCCAGCCCACGAACTGTGATGCATAGATAGAGATATACCCCTGTGAGCCAGGTCATCTTTATTCAATGATTTGCTTATTTAAATGAAATGTGCCTGATCTGTATCTGACACAAATTCCCAATACAGTGCTGCATCAGCTTTGTAAGGGGGAGCATCCTCACAAAGCACTTGGCCCACTTTACTTCCCAACAACCATCAGTAACCACAGCTCAGGGACTGGAACACAGCAATCTGTAAAGGAGATAAATTATCAGATTTGGCACAACAGTCCCATCTCTCTTGCCTTTCGTTTGTCTCACACCAGAAAAAAAAAAAAGATAATTAAATCATTTAGGGTAAACTTTGCAGTTGCACAGAGAAGATAGAAAGAAAGGATGGAGTATGAGGCTTAGAGAGAATAACATTGGGCTAATATTGGCACCAGTGGTGAGGGAGAATGTAGTGACTGGCGGTATCAGCACACAGTGTCATAGATCATGACTTGATTATGGCCTAAGTATCTTATCAAAAGAAGTGAGCTGTGAAACAACTGGCGAGCAGCTGTCAGAGTCATATATGTGTGCAGTTCACTCACAAACACAGTGCAACACCTGGAAGGTTTGCACTCTCTCTGTCCGCGTCTGTAGGCACTTTAATGTTCCTTCTCCTCTAAAGGAAGCTGATGACACGGTTTTCCTCATCGCTCTTACAAGATCATTAGAGTGTTCTTCCCCCGGGCTGCCTGACAATAATAACATCCTGACAGACCTGTCATGGGTGCAAGTCAAATTTAACGCAACGCAGGGAACTGCAAAGCTGTTTCCTTTTTTTTTTTTCCTTTCCTTCAACATGTTCTCGAATGGGATAAAAAACCCATGAATCCTACACTCTTCTCCTATTACACTAATGTAGCTCATTTGGTGTAAATTCTGTCATTTACTACTGTTTAGCTATCCACCGTTTAAAAGGGCTCTTCTGCCGCCAGCCCCTCACAGCTCTCAGTGCTCACTGATTCCCAGCGCACTCCACATTTCAATATCTTATTAATACAGAATTAACCAACAAGCCTGCTCGCAAAGAATTAAAAAAGGATCCCTTTAAATTAAAAACCAGCGTTACCTTCGCCAGTCCACACATTTCCTTGTTAAAAACTCATTATAATAGGTCTTCCGCCATCTATTTATTAGCTGTATCAAAACAGAAGTCTTAATGTGAATGCATAATTCATAATTGAATAAAAAAAAAATCAGACTTTTGAAAGAGGGAGAAAAAAAGCTGCTAACCACATTCATGAATGCTTGACTGCTTCCTAATTGCAATGCAATTATCACATGTTATGAACAATGTGAACTCTTAAGCAAGTAATTATAACACAAGGAAACCTGTGACGCCCTTTAAAATTTGTGACTTGAGGTACAGCTTCACTAGCATTGATACAAATGAGATTTTAATCTGAACATCAGCTTATTTAATGCGGTAAAATTGGCACACCATGTTTAGATTACTTTTTTTTTTTTACCAAATCATTCTTACATCAGTTTTTAAATCAAAGCAGATGGATGAGTATTTATTCTTTTTATCCTTTTACTTCCTCTAAAATAATGGCATAGGACGTCGTCTCTTTTTTAATATATGTATATGAATGAAATTTTAGTGGTTGTAGTTATTCCCACATGGCAACATAACAGTTTGTGGTGTAATGAATCTCTCTACCTGGCCTGTCGTCTCGGAGAGCAGAGCTCAGACTGGAGGAGAGGCAGCAGCTTTGAGCTCACGAGCCACCAGAAGCACAGGTGGCAGCGATATAGGCCAGTCCCCCAGGCTCTTGTTGCTGAAAGTTGTGCGTCTTGTATCGTGCCTGTGTCCATATGGCCGCCTGTCTCGCTCTCTTAGCAGACACTGCCTCTACACAGGCCGCTTTTTCCCAGCGCTGATTGTGGTTAGCTGTGGTTCCACGCCTCTCGCCATATGGAAGATGTTGTAAAGTTTGTTTTGTAGCAATGTTCCCACTATTTAGACTGATTGTATGAAGCCATAGGCTCCCCGAAGACGCGTGCTTGTCAGCCCCTGGTGACATGGATTGGTCAGTATATAAATTAATACCAGGTGGGGGTGTTTACAGTCATTCCTCGGCATGATGCCTGATGCTTTTGGGGGTTTCATGTTGTGGTACACACTCCTCCAGGTGGGCCCTGAGACTTGATGCAGCAGGCAGCGCAGGAGAAGCAGCGAGTGAGGGAGCCCCCTAGCAGCCTTGATCAAAGTGAACAGCAGCATGGCCTGGTGATACTAAATAATTACATATTGATTTGGTTGGGCTTTCACAACATGAGTCCCCTCTTTTAAGAGAAGAGCAAACAGAGACCCTGCAGGTACACTGATTCCACACAGACCAAGTTTGAAGATAACGTTTCCATGTGTAAAATACAGTACAGTACACACAGGGATGCGTTAACCGGCTTCACAAGAGAAACTATCCTCCGTGAGCCCTTATTATGTTATTTACCTGAAACTGTGTTTGTCGTCCTGAAATCAGATTTTATTAAAAACTGTCTCTTTTTCTATTATTTTCTCTTTAGATCCACGCTAGAGGAGCCTTCCCACCACAGCCACCCTCTCTATGGTCACGGTGTTTGCAAGTGGCCTGGATGTGAGGCGGTGTTCGATGATTTCCAGTCATTCCTAAAGTAAGTAAAAGTCATAGTCAGAGGTGTGTTTGTTTGTCCTTTTGTTGGGTCGATTGCACGTTTTGTGATCCCTGGTGACTCGCAGGCACTACAGGTGCAGCTGGTTGTTATTCCTAAGCGTGGGTGCCTGGGTTTGCACTGCTTTGACAAGGGTACTGTGGCGGGGTCTCCTTCTGAGAACGGCATGGGCCTCTAATTCCTGTGATAAGTGCAGTTCCCATGGTGATGGGGGCCGTTTTTCCCAAACAAACAACGGTAGGATGTTTATCTGTGGCAGCCTGCACTTAGGACGCTCTGCATGTTTGCCCTTGTCACTGGACAGAAGGATTGGTGTGTGTGTCTTGCCTTTTTCTCAGTGGTTTATTTGTCTTTTCCTCTCCTCTCTTCTCATGCCTCTTCTTCGGCTTGTTTTTTGGTTTCTAGTGTTGTTTATTTTACTGAAGGCCCACACCTCAGCACTATGTTAAAAGGATCCATGCACACTGTAGTTAAAGAGCTCCAGCCAAGTTAGTATCACCTGCTGTGTAGCATCTTTCCTGTGTGAACTGTGTGAAAGGTGTGACCTGGTCCTGCTTGAGACTGGCCTTTGTTTTACGCCGTATTTCTCCGTCTGAGTCAGGCCTCTGGTTTACTAATCAGCCCTGTGTGCAGGCAGCGCGCTCTAGGTAATCCAACACATAACAGTTCCATGGTTACAGAGAGGATGAAAACATCTGCATTGTGGCAGCAGATCAATGGCTCACTGTCACCCCGGATTAGTCGCACTTTAAACAAGATATGACACAATTCCATTATCCTGAAACAAGCACTCAGCGAGCACACAGTTTCTTCATAGACATGGAGAGAAAGGTGCTGCAGAGGGGCGTCGCGCAGGCAGCTGAAAGTTTCACCGTTTCACTTGTCAGCATTTTGAATCCTCTTTTTCATTTTTTAGATTGTTTACTTAAAACAACTTGGAGAGTAGTTTAGTTGAGAAAAGCTCTAAAAAACACACTAAATTCAGAGATACAGTTTCTGTGCGAGAAGGAAAAAAAATGCCTGTATTTTTGTTTTAACTTAATAAACATCCTGTGACACGTAGTTATTAAACCATGAATTGCACACCCACACTTTCACTCACAGACACACATAGTTCAGCTTCGGGAGTGCCTCCTTAAATCCATCACTATTTATTGTATTCTGACATTGCCTCACCCTTTGTTTATAGAAGAGAAGGGAATTAAATTCAGCGTGCCCGGTAGAGCTCTGCCTTCAAAAGTCTCTAAGTGCACTCTGCTATGTTTTTACAAGTGTTTTTATCATGGCAACATCTTGTTTACTTTAGTTGCCTGCTCAAACTGCTTGGAACATGTTAAGAAAACATTTGGGGAGAGTCTCCACAAAGCTGCCTTTGTTTAACAGCAGGCAAGAGTGCGAGCAGCTCACCAAGGTGTTAACTCTCAAACCCTTAAGCACTTCCACATGAATCCCAGCAACTGATACCGAGGGCCTCCAAAAACAATCAAAAATAAAAATAAAGAATACATCAGGTATTACAATACTCATACAAAAGACCCCAAAGGTTGGGATAAAAATGTTGAAATTAGAAAAAGAAAAAAGGAGAGAGGCATGTGTGTTTGTATATGTGTGTGTCTGCGTGTGTGTGTGTGTGTAGTCAGCAGAACAAAGTGTACTGTGTACCAGAGAGAAAGAAAGGTGAGGAGGACTCTAACGTCAACCAGATTTCAGCTCTGCATGCCAACAGTAACAACTAACACGGGACTGAAATGTTGTTTTAAACTGTGTGTGTATTTATTCTATCTTTTAAAGAAAACATTGCATACCTACACGCACTATCTTGATAAATACAAAGCACCAAATCCCTGTTCCTGTTTTCGGGTTCAGCACACTGAAGGGTGGGGTTGGGTTCAGAGCGGAGCCTGGTGTTTTTATGGGGGTCAGGACTCTTCTCTTCAGTGTCCAGTCAGAGGTCAGAGCCAGTGAAACACTGCAGTGCCCTCTAGTGCTGCACTGTCTGCCTGCTGAAAGCACCAACACTCCTCTCTCACACCTCAACACCACGGAGGAATTTGCTTTGCACATAATGCAGCCTTTTACCACTTCACACCTTGTAAAAAACACAAATAAGCCAAATATAAAATTGTGTAAAATGAAATAAGTTTAAAAACTGAAATCCTCACCAAAAAAATGAATGATTTTAATATCCTGTAATATATATTTTAATGCTAAGCGCTTTAGAAATAATTGGAAGTAAGCATCAGAAATGCTTAATGCATTTTAAATGTAAATACTACTGTAAAGATTTGTGATTTAATTTAAATTCCAGCAAACGGTGAACATGATAAACCTTCCCTCAGAGACAGCCTTAAGCTCTGGCTTCGGTCTATGTAATTAGAAATTGTAAAGGAAAAAAAAAATAGCAGGCAAACTAACTGATATGTAAAAAGCCGACTGTTACAGGAATGTCTTTTTAGCTTGTTTTATTGTGGCAATTTACATTAAGGACTGTCATCCTGCCAGAGAGCTTTTAAAAGTGGCTTTATTTGAAGTCCAGAAAGTGACACATGCCAACGTTCATAGTCTCTCTCGATGTCAATTCCCCGTATCCCCTGCTCCCGTGTCCAGACACTCCTCTCAAGGCTGCATTAGGGCCATTTGAATATTTCATTTCCTATTAATTATGCACTGTGACTCTCCATGTCATTAGAAGAAATAAAGTGGAATGTAACAAAGGATGAAAAGAAGCAGGGCACATGTCTCCTATGAACAGAGAAATTCCAAAGCTGCTCACGTAGGCCACCCTTCATTGAAAATTCACTCTGTGCCAGTTAAATTGAAGCTGAAACGTCTTTACCTATTATTTTCTTCTTTGAAATTTAGTAAGATGTCCTGAAATGTTTACCAGTTTCATTTTCCGACCTACTTAATTAAATGGGCATTTATTTGACTCAAACAAATGGAAAGCTCAGAAGAAGTCTGAATTGATTTCAGCAAAAGGGGGTTATTGGCAGCGCTTTCTTTAAATATGCCTTTTTAATTTCTTTTTTGCCACAATAATTAGCTTCAAGTGCTGAAAGTATATCACAGCCCTTTTAAAAAATGTATTATCAAAATACAATAGAAGGACCTGAAGGAGAGGACGAGACCACGTCTCCCATAAAGATTTAAATCATTCACCTCAAGGTTGAAAATACCACAGCTGAACAGAAACCTTCACATTTCAGGGAGAGCACTATTAATTTTCCTTCCCCTCACATGTGTCTGTTTTCCGAGTGTCTGCTTGGTGTTTAATGCACAAATGTGTTGTCTGTACATAAAGAAACAGCGTCAAATTTATTGGGCCATCATAACGCCGACGCTGCCACCGTGCCTTCATACGGTGACTCTGGCTATTTTTTGATTTGCAGTAAATGACAGAAAAAGTGCATTTGAAAAGGCAGGCGCGTCACACACCTCTCTCCCGTCTACCGGCGCCACTGTGTGCACACAGACATGCCTGGTGACAGTGACCTACATGGTCACCGAAGATGTGATATAATTTATGATATATATAATATATTGGATCCATTAGCGAGCATAATGAAGTAGTGAAATGAAAGGGTATTTGTGAAATCAGTTCAAACATCCTGCTCGGATTATGATTAAATGATTAATGAAATGCCCCTGCATAAGCATTTTCAAACAGTAATTCATGCGGCGGCTGATAAAATTCCTCCAATCATATTTCCTTCACTCGTGAACCTTATCTCCACCATTTTATATAAATCAGGGGAAAAAAAAAAAAACCCCGTCTGCTACCCGGCGAGCTACTTATTTAGATTAGTTATAAACGTGCAGGAAAAGAGAACATCTTCCTTGTATAAAATAATCATGCATAATTATATCCATAATTCAAGTTTGTGACAGATCCCATCTCCTCGCCCTGTTGTCCTCCACATTTGGTCTGGCTTTATTCGAATTCCCTTAATTTTAATGACACAATTAGCAGAAAAAACAGCAGGAAAAAAAAAGCCACAAAAAAAGGGCTAATACAACAAGGCAAAAGGAAGCTGCAGTGAGAAGAAATGGCATTAGGGCCCCGGTGCATAATTAAGCCAAGGAGTTCACCTGAAATTCCTTCATCATTCCTCTTATCTGTGAACTGTATTTGGAGCAGACGTGGGTGCTTTGAAACAAAGACTATCAGTTTTAAATGTTAAAAAAAATTCCTCCTTTTCTGCAAATTTTGTGTGTGTAATCCTTGCAGATGTTGTTAGCTTTATGTTGTTCAATATTTACCTAAATGTTACTACATTTTCTTTATTGTCCACAATCAAGAACTCGCTTGCGTTATTGCACTACACATCACAGGACTTTTGTTTCCTACATCTGAAAGGGCTGCAGAAGGCGAAAGTCAAACTGACATCAGCTCTTTTGTGTGTTCTCTGTTTTTTGTTTTCCAGGCATCTTAACAATGAGCACGCCCTGGATGACAGGAGCACGGCCCAGTGTCGAGTGCAAATGCAGGTCGTACAACAGCTGGAGCTGCAGGTATTGTCTCTCAGTTTGTTTTGGCCCAAATATTTATGTGTCTTCTTCTCCTGACACTTCCTCAGTGTCTGCTGAACCCCTCCCTGTCCGTCTCATATCAGCCACGGGGTCACTCATGGAGGGAGGAGGGGTGAAGCAGAATGAAATAATTTTGTACATTTGCAAGTAATCAGTCATTAAAAATGTGTTATGTATGCATGACAGCCAGGAAAAGATATATGAAGGGCCCGGGGCTAAGTAGAGAAGATAATTGCATTTTGAATTTTACTGGGTTTTAAAGTTATTTATGACTTTTAACTGTTTGGCACCAACAATAAAACACTTGGTGAAATGACTCGGCAGCGTTGTGGGACTAGGAGCTCGATGATAAGTGACTTTAAAGAAAACAGCCCACTGCAGCAAACTTTTGATAGTCAGTAGTTTCAGTATCTGTGACCTTTCATTGTCTTTTTCTGCATGAAAGAAAAATCTGTACATGTACTTTAAGAATGTATTAAAGGAAAAATACATGCTTCACTGTCATTTCATAATGTGAGGAATTATCATGGACAGTGTTTGTACAATATGTGCCTGTGTCTCATAAAGATGGCAGGTTAAATGCTGAACACAACCATTGTATTTCTGCAAAGCTGCACTTATTTACTGTTATAAAACCAACAGTCCCATTCAACTGTATTTTTATTAATTCGCTGCTGTTACAGGATTAAATGTAATATTTTGCTGTGTTTATGCAGAGTTCTCTTGTTGCCACATTTCTCCAAAATGACTTATAATGGGTATATAGCAGCTGTGGTTTACAGGATGTTAAACTTAAACAATGTGAGCTCAGTTGCTTGAACATTACACCACACCAGCGTCCTGTTATTTCCGCTCTGGTGGTGTTTTATCCAGAAAGATGGTGTGAAGGTTTATCAGACACAGACTTCCTCTGCATGCAGCCTATCACCATGATTTAAGCTGGCAGCTAAGACAGCGCTGAGTTTCAGACAGGTAGAAAGGGCCTGGGCTTGTTATTAGCAATGAGACACAGTATCTTTTAACCTTGACTTTGAGACAGTAGTTAGACCGTCTGTAGTGCAGAGTTGTTGACAGCTTCCAAAAGCATTTTGAAAACAAATAATTAGACGGTCAGAAGAGCAAAAAGATTTGTTTCAGAATTAATTGCTTCAAGATGCCTTTACTGCAAAGGAATGTATGGAATTAACAAAAAAAAAAAAGAAATTGATTTTTTTTTTCCTTTGTTCATAAAAAATGTAACGTGTTCTCTTTGCTCATTACAGCTAGCGAAAGACAAAGAGCGTCTGCAAGCAATGATGACGCACCTTCATGTCAAGTCCACGGAGCCCAAAGCCACCCCACAGCCGGTGAGCAGCGACCCTGTCATACATCTCTCTCTCGTCCCTCCCCCATCCTTTTGTTTCGCTTAATTGGCACTCATGTATTCATTAATCCCTTCCTCCATCTTCTTATTTATCTGCTAAATAAAAACAGCTGTTCTCTTGAGGGAGGCAGTAAATATTGTTTGGAGCACATCTGCTGACATCCCAGATTCAATTTGGTGTCTGTGATGAACTGGATGCACACTCTGGAACAGCCTCAGCCCCGGAGAAACACTGTCTGTGTGGGCACACACAAAACATGGGAAAATACAAATACAGTTATATTTACAGACTTTTCATTTCACAAATAGATCAAATATGAGATTCATTTTTAGTGTTTTTTAAAGAAAAATATTTTCCTGCCAATTAGTATGACTATAACAAACAAACAAACATTTATTTAAAAATCAAAAACAAAGTTATGCTCATGCATGTATAATTATTTTTTAAAAATCATTAAAATTAAACAGCGTTAAATAAACAAATTAAAACATTTGACTCGACATGTTTAAATTGCAATTTAGGTAGGGGCCAAAAAGAAGATAATATTGATTAATAAATATACCAATACAAAATGTTTGTTGCTGACATTAAAAGAAACACTGTGAGGTTGCTAACTAATGTCAAGGAGTGTCAGTCTAAAATGGTCTAATAATAAGTAGAAGAATTAGCTGCTGATTATGACTTCAACGTAGATTTTCTATGAGAACTATTGTTTCACTGAGAAAATTTTTAACCCCTTTGAGAGTTAAATTTACCCTTAGCCATCTTAAGAGTAATCAGTGAAATTATATCTAAACAGATGTTTATTCCAATTTATTCCAATATATTCCAGTACATTTAATTTATTTTTGCCCA
>JAPZDZ010000012.1:23072036-23087974 GCA_029783805.1 Acanthurus tennentii | reverse complement strand
AAAACAATTTATCATTTTCTTGACACATTCCAGACATCATGCTTATCACTCTTAATATATGCCATGCCATAAAGCCTACTGCTTAATCCCTATCCTATAGGGGCAAGGGCTTAACATATGGCATTTAAGTGTCTGCACTGTTTTGTCATGTTTAAGAAGGGGCCTCACCACCATATTTCAGTCTGTGTGACAGTCCATTCAGAGAGCCAAATGTGCAAAGATCATTTTACTGCAGGGCGTGAATCTGAAATTACACACACACAGATGCACAATATACATGCAGCAGTCTTGTCTCTCAGCGCACTGCGCAGCTTGGATCATTTATTTACAGTCAGAGAAGTGACTATTGATGTGCAGAGGCTGCATGTGCGCTCCGAACGGCGCAGCCCGTCAACATAAAGCGCCTGGAGATGTTGAACGACAATAGGCTGTCTGTAAAAGCTGCGCCTGTGTCACACACACTGATTGTGTAGATTAGAGTGCAAAACGAGGGCTCTGACACAGGGACATTTGTATATGAAAAGTGGTAGGGGCGGCAGATAGCATCTTGAGTTCACTACCTCTCCTCTCTCCCCGGGGCCTGTGAGAATGGCTGTGTCAGAGCTCAGCGTTAACACTCTCAAGGGGGCAAGCTGGGATTTTTATTCAAATAAATAGACTCCCATTCTCCAGTGCTGCTCTGCCTGCTGCGAGCCACTAAGAAACGCTATGATAAATATGTCTGGCTTTGGCTGGGTGAGTGGTGGACTTACACAGGTCAGGGCCCCATTGCCCCTCTGAGGCTTTAGTGAGATTGCAGCATCAGAGGTGGCCACCGAGATAAAAAAAAAAAATAAAAAAAAAACCCTCCTTTGAATAGATACAGATGAAAGTATTGTCAGAGCTGACTGGAGATGTTTCCCCTCTGGAGAAACAACTGTGTTCCTGCAGTAATTGCTAGCTCTTGCTTTTCTGCTGCTCTGTGTTGTTGCGTATAATAAAGCCATGTGTAAGTGGCCAACTGTCACAGCAGAGCAGCTCAGATGAATTAGCTGGTTTACATTAAGTTATAATTAAAGACAAATAAACTAATACTCTGCACGCACAACGTTAAATGAAAAGGACTCATTTTATTCTTCCGGGGTGGAAGGGGGCGGGGGGGGGATCAAAACAAAATGTGCCACATTAGCAATGCCTGTTTCTGTGTGTATGTGCATGTTTGTATTTGCCTCTGAGTGTGTGGGTGGGTGTCTGCACTCGGTGTCACTAAGCATTCTTGTCAGAAATCTGACCTTTTACGCCATACATAATTAAGGAGGGACTTTTTGTTTATTTTCTTTAGCAGCTTGCCGAGTCAAAGCCAGTATAATTAGATCACCAATTACCATTTAATTAATTTCAGTCTGAAGTCTCATTTTGTCTAGGCACTGGAGTGAGCCCAAATGGTGAGGCAAACAAAGGCAAGGCTATTACCAGCCTGTCTGGCCCATTGTTGAAGCCTCTCTGTGTTTATTGCCAGGGAATATGGATGAAACATGAAACAAAGCCTGCTAATCCACAGGAAGAGAAGTCAACACCGCAGCCCCATTCTATTGATAGCATTGTGTCAGAAACACACGAACCCTCGTCTGATTTATTTTGCTCGTGATTTAGAATAACACATCTTCTGCTACTGTTGGTGAGGATGCGGTCTACATTCGTGCATCCCAGCAGCAATCCAAATAATTTGGGCAGACTCTGCCAAAAAGCCACAGTTCAGCCTCCAAAACATAAATAGACATTGTGAGGACTTGGACACATGTCTGTCTCTAATTTTTGGGGAGAGCAGTTTAATAAACCTCATAATTTGATTAAGTCTGTTTTATTACAAATTTTAAAAAAATGTTTAAATTAATAATAAACCAAACAAACATATATTGTTATGACAGTCCCATGTCAACACTTTTGGATTACTAATATTTATTTTATACTCGCTGGTAATAAAAAGGGTCTGTGTTGCTGCGTCAGATGTCAGCTCACTCTCACCTGTCAAACCTTCGGTCACCTGCATGACATCTTCAGCACAAATCAGACATCTGTTCCCTCGTAATCAACAAAAGCTCTTGAGATGAGTCTGTTTAACACTGTCTCCTGTCTTTTGCTCACTCTCCATTTCTCTTCCTGTGTTTTCTCTTCTCTCTTTTTCTCACAGTCTGAAGTCATGTTTAATTTGGAAACTGGCCTCCTTCGGCAAATTAGCAATTAGAACAATTTTGTTGGAATATGTATCTGTGTCATTAGTTTTCCTGCCAATTAATAGCTGGAGCAGGGGGTCAGGCTAGAATTTTCCACTTGACTGCTGCTCCAGTATGGAGGCTTGGCACTTGGCTCGGAGCCGCCACAGCTGCTGGAAGCTATGCTATACCTTTGGAGCACTTGCCATAATTAGTTTACCTTGCAGCCATTATTACTTAAATCCCTCCTTCTCCGTGGCCCACCCTGCCCATCCACACATGCAGGCCTCAGTGGCAAAACCAAATATCTTCTACGTATGGCTAGCCGTGAAAATACTGCACCTTACCGTGGCCATCATGGCCCTGATGATGGAGGTCAGTCTGATACAGTAGTTAATCATCAGATCACCTCCATAAGCAGCTCCTAATTAGAGTCCTCACAATACAATTTCGGCTCATAATTAGCCCAGATTGGCTACTTCCTCTGGCTGCCTTATTAGCAGGGCTGCTCAGCGGTAGGTGAGAATCACACTGTCATTTTTCAGAGCTGTTTCAGGCTGCCCATCTTCCCTTCTCTACTCAGCCCTCGCTGCAGACCCACAGTGGGTGGAGAGGTGGGGGTGTGTTGTTTAAACAAGACAAGAGGGACAAAAGATTTAACAAAAGGCGATGAAACGGAAAGCTGGGAACAGGGCTGACACGGCGGAGAGAAGAGGAGAGAGCAGAGCATGGAGAATGGAGGAGGTGGAGGAGGTGGAGGAGGTGGAGGGGTGGGCCTCTAGGGTTGTTTTCCAAACATTTAGCAACCGTTCATGGATCAACTTGGGGGCCTACCTGCAATTAGAGAGGAGATATGCATAGCCAACGAGGCGTCTGAGACACAGAGGTAATTAGACAACTAACTGTCTGTCTGTCTGTTTGGTCTTCTTTTCCTCAGCTCAACCTGGTGTCCAACGTCACATTGTCCAAATCAGCCCCCGAGGCCTCTCCTCCTCTGAGCCTGCCCCAGACCCCCACCACACCCACGGCCCCCCTCACACCCCTGTCGCAAACCCACTCCGTCATCACAGCCAACAGCCTTCACAGCGTTGGCCCAATGCGACGGCGCTACTCAGAAAAGTACAACATGCCCATCTCTCCAGGTATTACTAGATGAACACACACACACACACACGCACACACACACACATACTCACTCACGTGTTCAAATAAATACACAGAATACATGACTGACACACAAACCATCCATACTGTATGTGCATATACACACAACCATGTAATCATGCTCTAATTTGTGTTATCAGCCTCTGATAGGACGTTACTGTTGACACCTGATCATTTTGTTCCATGTTGACACGGTTTGTGTTTGTTCCCCCTGTGTAGATATCAGCCAGAACAAAGAGTTTTACATGAATGCAGATGTTAGACCGCCGTTCACGTATGCCTCATTAATAAGACAGGTAAGGACTCTGTTTAGATTCTGTCTGTTTTTGTAAAATGTGCCCTTGAACACCCTCCTCCCTGCCCAGTCATAGCAATAAGTACAGCAGATATATGCTTATTTAGAAGGTCACAAACTAAATTTGTTCTACTTGTGTCTCAGCTCCTTCCCTTTTTTGAATTTTAAATACAATTTGGACAGAGGAGCAGATTAACCATCTTCAAATGAGTGCAAGAATGCGTACGGGATTCAAAAAAAAAAAAAATAGCCACATATGACAATTGCATTTGATTAAGCATTTCAGTGGCTGTGATTATTACCAAATTCATTTCACACAACAGTAGGGATGAACCTGTTTTAAGATGGCCAGTCAATTATTGCTCGGCCGCAGTAATCTGGGATCTCAGGAATTAATCTGAGCTGGCCGTAATTGCTGCCCTGTAATCTGCCTGAGAAATGTTTTCGCTTGCCCTTCATTTACACCAAAAGAAAATATATTCAAATCTGCCGTTTTGAAGGAAAAGTGCAAAAGACTTCTGTAAACTTTAACTAAGACAGTTTCTTTGCTGTTGTCTGTGGTGTTGTCTTAAAGAGCACACACACACACACAAACCTGCATGCCTCTTATGAATTATTGATCACTTTGTGAAGGGAGCAAAATTGTAAATGTTTGTTTCTGTCACTGTTCCTCATCCAGGCGATCCTCGAATCTCCAGAAAAGCAGCTAACACTAAACGAAATCTACAACTGGTTCACACGAATGTTTGCATATTTTAGGCGCAACGCAGCGACGTGGAAGGTAATTGTGCTTTTCCTGCTGACTTCTTTAAACCAGAAAGAGACATTGTGTTGACGCTAGAGGAAATTAAACGATAGCCAGGCATAAAACCTTTATAAATGAACCTCTATGCTAACACATAACAATACTCTACTTATTCTGTCTAAATGAACCACCCTTTAAACAAACATATGAACCACATAGAAAAACAAGGAGAGGAATATGTGTTTTCTTAAAAAAAAGAGAGCGAGAGAAAGAGTAACAGAGAGGAGAGAAAATGGAAAAAAAACAACAAAAAATAATTTCCCTTTAATATGTGAGGATGTTCTGATGGTGGGTGGCATTGGTTGAACATAGCAGTGCTCTGCCAGTGACTCTTGGCTGAGCCACTCACACTTCAGAGGAGCACACTCTGTTTTTCAGCAGGCGACAAACACACAGACACAAACACACACACACACACACACACACACACACACTCACACAACAAAAACAAAACTACAAATCGAGAAAAACAGATGACTTGAGTCAGACTGTAACACTTTGATGAGAAAGACAGTGATGAAGCACCGACAGTCTGAGCTGATCTGTGTCACCCAGCTGGATGACACAGACACGTCTCACACACACACACACACACACACACTCACCCCCCCCCCCATAGACACTGCACACATATTCACACTCACACATACACATCACACTACCTCCACCTGTTCCACCCTTGTCCTCCACCAGCTCCTGAACTTACTGACAGGGAGCACATTGCTGCCATAAACACTGGACTCAACAACTCTATTTCCATACACACACACACACACACACACACACTTTCTCCTCATGTTAATGAGAAATGTCTAAATGACCTTTTCTAGTCAGTGCCAATACTTGGAATAAATTGTTCGCTTGCATTTGTACCGACTGATCAGAAAAGTGCTGTTATATAACGTGATAAGAAAAGAGAATGTCGCTAACCTTAATGCCATGGAAACCAAGAAATATTTGTGTTGTTGAAGTCATTTAAAAACTTTGGAACTGTTTTACTGCCAATAACAATTTGGTTTATTAATTGTTTCCATTCAGGTTTCATTCAGTGCCTGTTCAAACATAACTTTTTTCCCCCCATCTAGACAAATACATTGTACTGATAGCAACCTTTTGTCTTTCTCTTTGTTTTTACACCAACTGCAGAATGCAGTCCGGCATAATCTTAGTCTTCACAAGTGTTTTGTGCGGGTAGAAAACGTTAAAGGGGCTGTGTGGACAGTCGACGAAATAGAGTTCCAAAAGAGACGGCCTCAAAAGATCAGTGGGTAGGTTTGGCCTCTTGAGCCCTGACTAGCGTCTGTCTCACCGTTCACTGATGGGAAGAGGCTGCTGCTGCTGCTCCTGCTTCATCTCACTGTCTTTGTGCCATAACGTCCAAAGTCCCTGCTTGCTTTGGCGTGCCTCCCCCCTCCATGCTTTCAGAAAACCTTTTGGTAAAGCCTCATAACCCACAACGGCTTATGTTTCATTTTGATCCCTGTCTGTCTGTCTGTCTGTCTGTGTGTGCGTCCTCTGTCTCTGTCCTGTCGATCACTGCATCTGCATCGGGCTGCCCCCCCTCCCTCCCTGCCCCCGCCATGCTGGTTTGCTTTTTCCCAGGGTGCCATTCGCACCAACCTTTCCCTGCATAAGTGCTTTGTGAGAGTAGAGGCTGAGTTTGGGTCCTTTTGGACTGTTGATGATGAGGAGTTTAAGCGCGGCCGCCACATACAGCGAGGCCGCCCTCGGAAATACGCCGCTGATGAGAACTTTGATGAGCTGCTCGTACAGTAAGCACTTCCGCCTGCTCTGCAAACCCCAGAGGCCCCCGTCCCACATGCATGCCCACCCCCTTCCCCCCCACCCCTCATTGTTGTTATCATGCTTTTTGTGTTTGGCTTGCTATTCATCATGCTTTCACAAGGTCTGCCTCCATCTGTCTGTCTCTCTCTTCCTGAAAAGCAAAGTGTTGAAGATAGTTGTGTGGTAATGTCAAGTGATTGAACATCTTGGAACTATAGCCTTAATCTCCACATTACTACAGCAGTAAATGTGTTAAGTTCTTATACAAAGTGCATTGATTTCTTTTTATGAAATAAGATACTGCAGCTGAGGAATGCATTCTGGGTGAGACACAAGTCTGTGGTTTGTAATTTCATTTTTCTGTTTGCAGAAGTCCAGCCTTAGTGAAAAACATTCAGACCAGCTTGGGCTATGGTCCGACCCTCTCTGCTGCCTTCCAGGTAAAAATAAAAAGTGACTTCACCTTCAGCTGACGTGCTCAGAACTTTGAGAGATAGTGAATAATAGAAATCGCTCTTCTCGTCTTTGTTTTGAAGAGGTCGTACTGTGCTGAAAAGAGTGATGAGAAAGTGCTGACAACTCTCTTCCGTTTCACATTTAATGCTTCGGGCTTTGCTTTTCAGGCTTCAATGGCAGAAAACAACATACCTCTATACACTACTGCTTCCATTGGAAGTCCCACCCTCAACTCCCTGGCCAACGCCATCCGTGAGGAGATGAATGGAGCGATGGACCATGGAAACAGCAACGGCAGTGACAGCAGCCCGGGACGCTCGCCCCTGCCAGCTATGTGAGTGGCACACACATGCTTTCTATCTCCACCAGGGTCTGTGTAAGAATTAGAAAGAGAGGAGCGGAGCTTCAGCTGCCGGCTTTTGTGAGACAGCAGCACTTGAAATAGAATTAGACAGAAAATAATTTCAATGCCCACCCAAAATGCTCTAAAATTACCTAATGCGTGGCCCTAGATGAAACAGAAACAATGCCGGAGAGGACAATAAATAAAGTGGAAAGGGATGATGTTGGAGTGGTGTGTGGGGTAGCGGCCAGAGCTGCGGCTGGCCTCCCTGCAGAAAAGGAAACTCCACCTTTTGGAAGAAAGAAAAGACCGGAGCCCCTCTGTTATTTTAACAGCAAGTTTATGAACTCTCCTTTATGTGTCCTGCCGTCTGAGTCCGGGTCTCGCCATAATCAGCATTCCAGTGTGTTTAAATATTTACAAAATGCCAGAATGCAGAGTGTCAGAGCTGTTGGCTCCGACGGGGTGAAACATGAGCCGCAACACCTCCAGAAACGCCTCTGAGCCGCTGAAAGGAAAACAACACAAAAGCATAATTAGTCTAGAGGACATCATCCAAGATTCTCATGCAGGAAAGTTGCGGTCGGCCTAGAAACCACAGCTCCCCCTTCACTTGTTGTATAGGAGTGTCTGCTAAGTTGTTTGAAGCCTAAAATAATAGAGCACACGCTGCATCGTTTCCAGATGTGGGGGCAGACCACCGATGTGCGAGGCGGGCAGGCTCGGGGATGGCCTCCTGAAATGTATGAGCTTGGGGGAAATTCTGCCTGAAAACAAAAAAGGTGCAGTAATGAGCTCCTGGCCAAATGGAGGAAAGTGCCATCCCTAATCACTGTGAACATAGCTCTGAGCGTGGCTGCGGAACAGGAAAGGCAGAGACAGGATGGGTGTGCTGGCCTAAAGGCAGCCTGCTTCTCCCTCTGCCCCTCTGCTTCTATCTTTAGGCTGATGGAGCTCCAACTCTTTTTCTCCATAATTATGTCTATAAGCTTTATTCAAGTGCAAAAATGAGTTAAATCTGTTTTCTTTTGCTTTTAAAGAACTTTATTCTCTTATTAACAAAACATACTGGTGTTTCGTGCCTACATGTTATATTCAGTAGCACCATCACTGGCAGTCTCCTCTCGCTCAGGGAATAAGCAATAAACTAACATGTGCAAAAAATATCCCCGTTTTTACTGTGATGCTCTGGCTCGCACTGCTCCAAACACGAGTTCATCACCACTGTTAACTATGTAACAACATGTGTTTTCCACATGTGCCAGCTCTGCTGCTGGTTGACAGGACACAGCTTTTTAACACTGTGAGGAAACCAGAGCACTTCTCCTAAACCGCCAGACGAGAATCAGGCACCCAGAGACGGCTAATTATAAGCAAAGTGTAGAATCAGCATGCAGTTCAATAGCATAATAATAACAATTTCATGTCTGCCCTGCAGCCACAGAGTCAGACCGGAGGCAACGGCACTTGTGGAGTTACTTTGATGTGAAAATGATAGAAAAGCTGACTTTACTTTTTCCCCTTTTTATAATTTACACAAAAATATGTCGGCTCATTAGCATACGAGTGTTTCCATCACAATAGTCGCGGATCACACAAGATGTCCAGGTGTGAATAAATCAAATTTGGGCTTTGGTGATGAAGAATGTGCCAGTTGTCCCTTGTTGTTGTAGTAAATGAGCCCGGTGCCTCATCCTGACACTGCTCTACCTCCACAACGGCAGCCTGGCACCGCGGGTTAGAGCGGCAAGTCCCCTGCAGCTGCTCATAATGTTTTCAGGTTTTGTTTTTTTTTTCTCTCCTCTCTGCCACAGCCAGGCCTCCTCTCCCCCCTGTGCTTTATTCCTGCTCTGCTTCTGTAATGAGAAATTTGGCAGATCTCATCTCTTTAGTGGCTCTTTTGCCCAGGCTGCGAGCTTGGAGAAGAGGGGGGCTCATGTTTTTGCCTTGTTTACAAGTGACAGCGTTATTATTCTCATAAGGGCTCTGTTTCTTATCACGGTGTTGTGCCGAGTGAGCCGCTGCTGCTCTCCTCGTGCGCCTCTCCTGCCAGCGCTTTTCTTCCCTTATTGACACTTGCTTGAAAATATGCATTAATTCTGGAGTTTAAAGCATGTACGGCGGTGTCTGGTCGCTGTGTTTGCTTGAAGTTGATTAATGATAGAAGCCGGCTCGGGGTCGTCCTCTGGAGACCCGCCTCGCAGGTTGTGCATGTTAACGAGCAGGAAGGGGAACACACAGAGCGCCGCTGATGCTCCGCCACCAGGAGGCTGACAACAGCGGCCCACTCTCTCCGCACAGTCCATTCTCTCCTCTCCTCGTCTCACGTTGTTAATCTTCCTCATTTATCAATTCTAAGTGAATACCCTGTTGTCTGTTGCCATGAAAATAGAAAGCCTGCAGCTTTGCCGGGATTGGAATACCTCAAAAGAAAGCTGAAATTATCATCAGCACCAGTGAGGCCCCTATTCACAGTCTCATTGAAGCCAGACATTTGTTTTTGTTCCCTTGTTTCCTGCTTTACAAACAGAATCAGCGCAGGTCTGTGAGCTGTGTTTGCTGCACGCTGTGTGAAAGGTTAGGAAATTAAAGAAAAGGGATTTAAGGAAGTCAGAGATAGCAGAACTAAGTGTGACATTTTTGCTTTTCTCCTCCTTCTCCTCCTCCTCCAGGCATCACATCAGCGTTAAGGAGGAACCACTGGACCCTGAGGACCACGAAGGGCCCCTCTCCCTGGTAACGACTGCCAATCACAGTCCAGATTTAGATCACCACAGAGATTATGACGACGACCAGGGCCACGACGACATGCTGTAAGGGTAGCGCCGCCCCCTCCCCAAGCCTCAGAGGCAGAGGCAGTCTGGGTCATCTGGGAGACAGAAAAAAAAAACGCTCCTCAGATAACAAACACTGAACTGCAGTCTCAGCCACTGAAGACAGCGCTCAAATGTCTCCAAGTTCACTTTTTAGTGCCATTAAAAATACATAGCAAGAACATACACAGAAAAACACAGAGAACACGCCCCCCCCCAACCGGAGGGATTCTTTTTTCTGATTACTTTCTACTTTTGATTCAAGTAAAGCTTAAAAGAAAAAAAAGTGAAAACAAACTCCATTTCTACTCATGTGTGGGGTCGGACTCGTTTGGTACAGGGCCGGTAGGAGACCCCTCCAAGTGCAGCCAGGACCGACTTGCACTCAGCAGACTGCAAGAGGGGGTTTGTCTCGCCCCCCACCGACCCCCACCCTCCACTCTCTCTCTCTTCCTCCCTCTCTCAGACACACACACACACACACACACACACACACACACATCTGACCACAAGCTTGAGAGAAAAAGAGAGAGAGAGAGAATGACTGACGTTTAATTTTCGCCGTGCGTGTGTGAGGGAGAGCGAGTGCGGACTCCTGTTCATTGTCACTGCCTTCAACACTTCTCATTGGTTTGATTCCATCATGGGTGGGAGGGACGTTGTGTTTTTTTGTTTTTTGGGGTGTATTTTTTTTTTTATTTGTCAAGGGTTGAGAGGTTATAGAATATCAACAATATGTGTCCTTTTTTTTCCATTCAATGCTGTTATTGATGTTGCATCTTTTGTTTTTCGTGTTTGTTTCTTTGAACTGATCAGACCTCATGCCCATGCTGTGGAGATTTTCTGTGTGGTCAGCACTTGATGATGAATGTTTATGATTTCCTTTCATGTTGTTCTTTTTAAACACACACATGAAGCAGAATGTCACTTACCAAGTAGTATTTTTCTGTCATTTATTCCACAATCTTCAGAGAAAAAAAAAAAAAAAAAAGAGTCACCACTCTGACGTGTAGCCCGTCCCTCACCCACCTCCTCCGTCTTCCTCCCCCTCCCCCTCCCCCTCCTCCTCCTCCTCCTCCTCCTGCTCATGAAGTCCATCGGCAATGCACTACTCATAATGAAGGCTCTCTCCACGCATCAATGAAGTTTAATTTAAGATGCGAATGAATGACAGAGAAATCATGCAGGTTATGATTTATCCTTATGAAATTATACTTTAAAACAGCCCCTCACGGCAGAGCATGTTGAGCTGCAACAGAATTTCTGATCACATACAAGCTGCGGGTTTTTTAAAAGCAAATGAAAATGTCAGGTGTGCACCGGCAAAGATAATGATTTAGACCAACTAATTGTGATTCCTGAACACAACTGTCATTGTTAATCAAACGCGTCTGCTTTTTCACGCTGTAATTTCATTCAGTGCTTGAAGATAAACGTGCATTCCCTGTAGTTTTATTTGTATCACGCGCATGGCTAGTTTGAAGTTTTTTCACTGAGTGTTAATAATTGCACACCGGATGAAATGTTCATTTTCTTTTATCAAGGGAGAAAAAAAAATAAATCCCCAGAGTTGCTCTAAGACCTAAACATTGCACATTCCAGCATTTGACAGCCATCATAAAGGGCCCAAACCTACAGTACATGCCATTTAGGGAATGTGGATGCCTTGACGTTCAGTGTCGCCCAAAAAGCCAATAGTTGTAGTGCGCAACATTGAACCAAATGGGATCCACGTGTGGTTTTGTGATGCAGCAACAAAAATTCCAGCTTTGGTAGGGAGTCCAATTTGAAAGTGACCATGAATTTCAAGACTACAATCAACCACTTTTAAGTTTTTTTTAATTTATTGTTAGTATAATTATTAAATGTTGTATTTGGCTTTTTTTTTTTCTTTTAGTTTGTGATGTGTTTTTAATATCTTGTTCTGTGATTACCAAAGATAAACTACAAAGTCAATGTTGTGAGTTCCATGCAATAGCAGATAAGGCCAAATATCCCCCCCTCCATTCTCTCCCATTGGACGATCTCTACAGCCGTGATCGAGCCGGTGGCGGATCGAATTGAGGGAAATGCTCCTCAGACTGGTGTGTTCATTCGTTAGTGTAAAAAAGAAAAAAAAAAACCAAAGGGGGTGTCTTGAAAAAAAGGACAGCTGCAGTAATGTTTGCAGTGACCAAAAGTGAATGGGAGGCGCTGACAGTCTGACTACATGATGACCAAATTAGGGAAACTTTTTGTCTTTGGGCCAGTGAGTGGAAAGAGGAGCTTTTTGGTCAGGAGCACGTTTGTGTGCAACATAAAGGGTATGTAGATAAAGGAAAAAAAAAATACTGGTAAATGGAAAAAGCTTTGCAGAGAACAATGTGAAACGGATTCTATACTTCAACTGGACCACACAATGATTCAATGTTTCTCTTCTTTGATTCCTTATTCATTTGTATCCTTTGTATTGATTGTATGCCACTTTTAAGGGGTTTTAGCGTCTTTGTTAAGATTGGCAAGACTTTATGATTGTGTTTAGTTTCTGTCAACTTTTACTTTTTATATTAAAAAACACTCCTGTCAACTAATAAGCTGGGTACAAGGTACTTTATGGCAGTTATTGTTATTATTATTATTATTATTATATTTTATAAGTTCACTGCTCATTAATTAAAAAGGAAAAGGGCAATCTGTGGTTTCCAGAAGATGTATTTAATATCCAGGCAGCTGTGGGATGGGTCAGTAACAGCCAGGCTAGGATCGTGAGAACAGGGCCGCGCTCATCCGCAAACCTCCAGTCATCTGGCTGGTTTGTTTGGTATTCAGAAAGGAGGAAAAGCGCTGGTAGATTAGAACATTCTCAGCATGTGTAGCTTGACATTACTAAAGATAACAGCATGAGAAAACCGTTTGTACGCATACCTCACTTCAAACCTATAGGGAATGATTCAACTAAATGAGAAAAAAAAAACAACCATTTCACTCAGTTGCACTTAGTTGTATGTCTTGCATGTGTAGTCTGATACTGTAGAGAGAAAATCACAAAAAAGAAAATGAAATTAGAGCTTTGTTATCTTAAAGGATTCATCCTTTTTTTTTCTTCTTTTTTTTTATATAAGTCAAACCAATCCAAACCTCAGGCCTTTTGTTCATTGAAATATCACCCAGCTGTGTGTGGCACCACTCATCCTGTCAAAGTCTGTTCTCTAGTGTACTGATGGGTTGTTTTAAGGGCGTTCCAAATTAGGTTGTACATACATGTCGGTAAAGCCTTTGTCTTTTCCTGTCCTTTCCTCTCTCTCTCTCTCTCTCTCTCTCTCTTAAGATCAAAAACTACATTTGTGTTATGATGTTTGCTTTATCGCGACTGCTTTGTATTAACTATGAAATAGCTATGAGAAAAACTGCTGTATGTAATGGAATAGCAAACTGTGCTGCAAATGTATTTTACTTAGTAATCCTTGCTTTAAAAAAGAAAAAAAAAAATCACATCATCCACGCAGACATCTGGGTGAGCCGGGCAGGGGCAGGCTGGGGGGGGGATTATCCCCTATTTTGGATTTTAAACTGTAATATAGAAAACAGACTTTTCTCTGTTATCATTGACCTAAGCATTTTGTACAGATTTTTTTCCCGCTTTGTGTTAAGCTGTTTTTTGATACTTCCTTTTGATGGTCCAACCACTGCCTTCTGTGGCTGTATGTTAAAGATTACTGCTCTGAGAAAAAGGGCAGACAGGTATATTTCCTCTACAAGACGGAGATATCTTGCATGACTAATCCCAGGGTCACAGAGATGGGAGGGGGGGGGGATATGGTTTAAGTGGTCAGTAATAATATAAGGGTGTATCAATCTAATGATATTTTATATGAAATTAATAGGAAAAAATATGCAGTGCCAAGATGTAAAGAATATTGTTAAATGCTGTCTTTTTTTGTTTTTGTTTTATTTTGTTTGAAAACTTCATTTCATTCGCATCAAAGATGTGTCCTTCTCATCCGCATCATGTTGGTAAAACCCATTATGTTCGGCATCAAGATATTTATATTTTTATCTCAAGGGTCACTGTAAATGAGTCAAACCAAGCACAGCAGGCAGGTCAAAGGTTAGACGCTGCTGGAGGCCGACGTCCTGCAAACTGTGGCCGTGTGGCATCAGATCCCCCAACATCACACACTGGCACCCAAGCCATTGTTTCATCCATCACCAACCATCCAGCCCGCTGTCATTCCGTCCCCCTCTTTCTCCCTCTCTCTCTCTCTCTCTCACACACACCACACTTTGCTTTTTTTCCAGACGGAGGGGGGAGGAAGGAAGAGAGCAGGGGAAGGAGGGGAGGGGGGGGCAGCCCAGGAGCTGTCACGGTGCTCTCATCCTGCAGCAGCTTTTCTTTCTCTTCCTTTTTTTTCCTCTTCTTAAAGATGTACTCTGTAGTTACTTTTTTCCTGTTTTTGTTTTTTTTTCTTTTTTTAGAGAGAATTATTGCTCATCACTTTCATCAGTCTGTAACCTCCTCATCATTCCTCGTCTGTCTGATGCAGACCACTCTGTTGTAGTCAGTGGCGATGGCTGACGTGAGCATTCTAAACATGCAATAAAATGCTGGTTGTTCACATTGTTTCCTCCAAGTCTGTCTTTGTATCTGTTTCGCACAGTGTGGAAACAGGAAACTGCACTTTTTCACTGACTCACACATTTTTTAACTCTAGTAATGAAAGAAAAAAAAAGGCTAATGCAGAAATAAATACACATCTGAACTTTGCACTGCTTTACGTTTTATTATGAATCCCTCACAGAAGATGCAATTTTAGCAGCACTTGTAGTATAAAATAGGCTTTGTGTTCAGCTGCCATGAGCTATACTATAAGTCATTCAATGCATTAAAAGTAAAGAATGTGCAGTTCTGACTGATACAAACTCATTACCAAATGAATTACAATGTCAACAATAACAGTCTCATTTTTGCGGACAGCACCTTTAAGCCCCCTCAGGGCTGTTTTCTTCATTATTCTGCCTGCAGAACAGTTTCACACAGACCTGTGTTTGTCATGTGCTGCAGGACTCTCATCTCAGCTTCAACATTAAATTATATCGTAATTAAAAAGAGACAGTTAAACTGTCTTTTCCTAACAGCAATTTAGGTAACTGCATTTGATAAGCTATAAATTGTAACAGCATTAAAGTTCTAGAAATAATAGCGATATGGATTTGGTGACAGGAGCTAATGCTGATGACCAGGACTTGCGTTTTTACGATGGAGGCACAGGTCATGTTGGCCACTAAACAGGAGACAGAGATCAAGTCTAACCACTTTTAATCTTGTGAAACAAGCAATTACAAATAGTTGCATTGATTTGTTAAAAAGCTTTAGGTGACATAAATCGTTTCTTGCTTAGCTTATTGCTGGAAAACATAAATGTCAAGAGTATTATTAATTAAGGCCTTTGAAAGACAAGATTTAATGGAAACGATATAAAATCACAAGCAATCTTTCTGTAGGCAGTATTTCACTGGACGGTGAGGATTCATGTATATCCGTGTTGTTTTCCTGACACTGAGCACAAACTGGACAACATAAAGTTGGAGGGAACGCACAGTAATGGAAGGTGTTTGTGTTAAAAAGTCATACGGAGCAGAAACATTCACATCAATTAATCTCAGCACAGTAACTTACAGAGAGACATTAACATATGATATTATTATAGACCATAAAGGCAGTTGAAATATTATGGGAACAGTGAGTCTCTGTGGATATATCAGTGCAGTGACATGATCCGCCAATACTGACCCTCTCTACATAAATCTGAAGTTCTCTGCAGACCATTGACAACACACCAGTCTAATGTGATATTTTGGTGCAGTTCCTCATTAATCATTTTTATTATGAAAATCACACAGACACGGGTCAAACCAGAGTTTAAAATATGGTTCTAGTTTCTCTGTTTTCTTTGAGGCCCAGTTATCACAATAACAAAGATTTAGCTTGTTAGCTTGCATTGTATCTGCCAAAGTTTTGAGATGATCAACTCTGCCTCAAGTGGTGGTGGGCAGAGGGAAAAGCCATGGGTCTTTATATGAGGCCACTTCTGAATTTATTTTTATT
>JAPZDZ010000012.1:23004736-23020515 GCA_029783805.1 Acanthurus tennentii | reverse complement strand
CAATATTGTGTTTTAACTTGTTCATCCCCCCCAAGTGGACAAAATAAATAATTCTGCTTCATGCATTACTCTTATATGAATAAGGCTGAATACTGAATCTCTAGTCTTAATTTTTGTTGACGGACCTCAACATGTTTGTAGTATGGAGTGTAGTATGTAAAAATCTAATATTATATCAGATTAAACAATGTATATAACTCAGTATTCGAATATTTAATAACAGCAAATCATTTGTTAGCTCTGTGCTACATTTAAAACTTAAGAATTTTAAGTTGCGCATGTAACAAAACTAATTTTTAGGGGGAAAAAAAGCAATAATTTATAGGTTTACCATTGTTTTATTGTTGGTTTGATACAATAAGACATTAAAGAACCTTTCAGCTATGCAAATTAAATACAGAATATTGACTGAATAAAATGAAATAGATTGCCTGAAACCAGTATAGAAGCTTTGAAATCAGAGCAATACAGCCTAAATGTTAATAGAAAAAAAATCTATTTAGCCTTTTAGTGGGTTGAATAACTTCAAGGCTTTTTACGAACACCCCATGGATCATCAGGAGGTCCCAGGTGGGACCGTTGCCTCAGGAAACTCACACTTCCTCCACTGTGGAGAGAATCCCCAGTTGGTTTAAGTCATATGCTGTTAGACGCCAAAGAATCCAATTTACCCCATTCCCATACTTCTTTGATTTCCTTTGCTTTGTAAGGTCATTTATCTGCAATCTTAATTTGGAAACTGCGATTTCTTCCCTTTGTGACAAGCAGCAGGAGTTTCCACCCCCCTGCTCAGCTGTCATAAATGTAGGCAGGTGTCCTTAAAGATGTTGAAAAAATTGAAAATAACAGACATGTTCAATTAGTGCAAAATGATCTCGAAAATGAATTATTTTGTTTTAATAGGTTGAGCAGAAACACTCCCCAGAGCACACAAGGTGAGCTCTGCTCTCAGGTACAGCACTTTAAGTGGATCAGAACAAACTGCTCTACAGTACTCTCTGTGCGAGCTAATGAAGACCATGAATAACTGCTGACATGTATAGGCACACAGACAGTAAAGCAGTCCGTCCATAAGAGAGGGATTTTTTGATTTCATATTTAATTTAAGCAAAGTTCAGTTTCTCAGAGGTGATTTTTCTGGATTATCACACAATCCTGTGAGGTAAAAGCTTTTAAAGGCAAATGTTCTATTCTCTTTTGTAGTAAAGTTTATTAGAAACCTGATGTGGAAACAGATGGTAAAGTCAGTGCTTAAATTCTACACAAAGAATCTCTGACAAAGGAAGAGTATCATTTCGGGGGAAATTTTATGTTTGTAGTAAATTTAAATCCCTGAAAATCTGAAGCAGAAGCAAAACATGTAAAACAACTCTTTTGGAATTATTGCGCATCAATGTTGTTTCCAAAAAATGTATTTAAATAATGACCATCAAGTAACAATTATTCAAGTACAAGCTTGAACCTTTTTTTCATTATTTAACAAATATTTTACACTCTAAATCTTTGTATTCCTACCCATAATATGTAAGATTTGTATCTTCTATCTGTTTCTTTTATCTGCCTATAAATTCAAACTTGGCCCACCAGGGTTAACCATGTGTAAAAGGAGAGAGTGAATATGACATCAAGTGTCGTCTTCCCTTTGTCTTAGCCGGCCTCAAGGTGACATGGGAGTCTGCTCTCATCACCAGAGCCAACTATGACACTTATTCTCCGTGGAACTCATTAAGGGGCAAAGGGGACCTCTGCACCAGCAGCATGTTCAACAAACTAAGACATTTTACCGGCCCCCATAACAAAAAGGGGGGAAAAAAGCGTTTCCATTTGTTCCATGAAACACCTGCCACAACCAAACACTTGCATTGAGGAAATGTGAAGTTGCCCTTCCAAGGTGATTTGAACAGAGAAAAAACAAACTCCACTTTCAGATGTTTGTAATGTGTCTCAATGCTGTATTTCATGTAAGATTTAATCTTGCACAGGCCGTGTGGATTGTTTTTTTGGAGGCATGATTCTAATTCTAATTCATTATTCTCAAATACTAAAAGTGTGTCAATACAAGTTAAAAGCATTGTGACATATATACCAATTTCAGCATGATGAAATAATAGGCTATTCAAACAGCTCTGATAAATAAAGATTAAAAAAATAACATGTAGCTGTAAGATTTCTTTTTTAACTTCATGAATAAAAGCGAATAATCCTTCCAAATGTACTTACATTATTTGGCATGACCCTAAAATTTGTAACTCAACCATAATACACTTTTTAGACCAGACAGGTAGCATCAAAACCTGACATATTGATAAACATGACAAATGATGGGAATTTATTTATTTACTTATTATATCCTGATATGGATTGTTTTCCAGTTACTGTTTTCACACTGTGCACTTAACTGTCACTGTTCTATATATTCTGTGCTATATCAGACTGAAATTTTATCAAGAAAAAAAAAATCATTTGACCTGCCACATTTGTCCTTTAACATACAGATCAAACTACTATTTCTCTTAAAAGTGCCAATATCTCAACTCTCCACATGGAACATGCTGAAATTGAGCATGGAGCAGCGTTCAGCGAGGACACATGGGATGTTTAAATGTACAAAATAATTACTTGATCTTGCATTACAAAGTTTATGGTACTACTTCAATTTTTTTCTTTGCATTATCTTAGCTAAATTAAGCTATATTACTCATGTTTTTAATTACATCACAGCCTTTTTTTGCTGTTGTCCCTCTGGAAAGAAGTTCTGTTTACATTTGTTGATATGCTGAACTTTGGTTCAACCACTGACTTCTGTAGCAAATGAGCAGAGTCAAAACAACAAACATCTGACCAACAGAAATCTAAGGCACAGATTGGACTTGCAAAGACATTAAAATGTGATGACCCAGCTCTGCCAATAGAGCATTCTACCTTAGTGTGATTAAAACCAAACTATAATTTGCAGATGTTTCCGGTCTTTTCATTCAGCAACACCGGGCAATATCCCCCAAAGAGACGAGACATTCCTATAAAGAGAAATTAAAAAGCAGACGATGAAGAAACAGGTTCACCCCTGAGTCATAAACAGCACATGGAGACAGCAGGACTGACGCTGCCATGAAAAGAAGGGCTTGATGTGTATGAGTGCCTGTTTACAACTGTAAATAATGGAGTGGACTGTAAGTGCAGCAAAGGGGATCAGAAAGCTTTCATTTTGATGTAGTGTAATTTGCACCTGAACTTGATCTCAGGCTGTCACTTCCCTCTACATCAGGGAAAGCTCTAATGGGGTGGAGTGTCAGCCACTGTGCCTTTTCTGCAGACAGGGCCACACAGCTCATTTCACAGAGAGAACATTTCCACGATAGCCAAATTAACCACACAACCCACTAAACCACTCTGAGGATGTGACTGACATTCACCAATAAAACAAAACCTGCTGATTCAGTAAGAAACAACAGGACTCCAGAACAAGAATGTAATGTTTTCACCTCAGGACTTGAAACTTTCAGAAGAAAACAAGAGTACACTCTTAATTCCTCTATCACATTACATTAAAATCATAACACAAAGAATGTGAGAGGGGCAGGAGAAAGAAAGACAGCACAAGAAACTGTCTGGAAGTTCACTTCAGGAGTTATATTTACACTGAGTGCAGCATAGTGGGAGCTCAGTAGACAAATACTCTCACATCTTAATTTTTCAATTAGCATGGCTCTTGTTCTCTAAACATATGCAAACACAGCAGGGCGTCTATTAAAATGCAACTCTAGTGTTGAGCCTAATTAGAGTAAATTGGTTGGCTTGTATTCGGAGAAATTTGAATGCAGCTCGCTATTCATGTTTCACTGCATGTTTCGCCCCAACAAACAAACTGGCACTGGCTGCCTCATGCATATGTTGAGCAGAATCACAGCCTTGAAGGAGTGAGTGTGAGGAAGTGTGCACATGAGTTAGTGTGTTTCTTAATGTGTGCTATGTGGTATTTTATTTACAGTAAGCTGGATCTGCCAAATATTTCAATATAGTGCACAAAAATCACATTACTTAAACATAACAAAAATCTCTTTATAGTGTGTCCTGATTATTTAATAATGCATTTGCATGGGGAATTACAGTTTTAATGTGATATTTTCTTTTATTATTTGATGCTCTACATTTGCCTTTGGCTTCATTATCACTTCATAGAGGGCACTAACTCAGACTAATAAAATGTTGCTGACTTTGTCCCTGTGATGTTTTAATAGGAGTGGATCTTCGATATTTTTGCCAACGTCATTGGAACATTGGAGAGCCTTACAGTACAGTAGGCAGCAAGCCAAATGGACCCTGTGCAATGTAAAGGATAATTTCTCCTGGATGCTCTCTGCTTTGCCGAAGTAAACAGCTGCCTCCACAGTTAGCACAAGAAGACTATGTCACTGCCAGAGTGATGAGACTGACGAGTGTTTGAGGACCCTGAGCTGTGGTAACACTGTGTAAGGCATTAACTCACTTTGGCCTCAGCTGTGAGTGATCTACTTTTTTTTTTTTTTTT
This sequence comes from Acanthurus tennentii, assembly GCA_029783805.1. Lineage (NCBI taxonomy): Eukaryota > Metazoa > Chordata > Actinopteri > Acanthuriformes > Acanthuridae > Acanthurus > Acanthurus tennentii. The sequence continues at coordinate 23,015,987 of JAPZDZ010000012.1, read as the reverse complement.
TTTGGCTTTTGGGCAACCAGATCTGTCATACGAAGAGAATTTTTTAATTGTGATGCGATGGACCAGGTGGCAGATGAAACTCTGAGAGCTGATATGAAAGACAAAGGAAGAGTAGACACTGCTGAGGAGAGCTCTCCATGGGTGAGAGGAGGTAAGTTAATCTGTCTCAAGTCTGTGGAAAATATCTGAGCATCATTATTGAGTCACTGTTTCCTTTTTCTCGTGTTAAGAGAGTGTACAGGGGACGGTGTGGTCCTTGTAATTTCACAACAACTTATTACTACTTCTACTACGTTGTGCTGCATAATCAACTTGAGAAATCGAAAAAAGTTACAGTTTCAGAACAATTTTCCCAATGAATCAAATTGTACTACACATAACAATTTGATTTTGTCAGCTTCTTGCTTACTACATTCTATAAATTGTGTAGATGTTTTCTGTTCCATGGTTCTGATGTGCTGCACATTTTAGTTTGCATTTTGATTTAATACATGAAGAGAAATTATCGTCAGATCCACTGCTCTGAGTAACTGCGGTGCCTAATGAGTAAGCGTGGCATGGTGAAACACTGGAACAAAACCTGAAAAATGCATATTATGCCTGCAGGCCTTATTTCTCTATCAGCTAATGGTCATGGGCATAGACCAGCTTTACTTCTTACTTAATTTATTAGATAACCTGGGAGCATCACGATGCTTCTCAGTTTAAACACAAACCCAGACAGCACTGATTTGAAAGTTCATTTTAACTTGTTCACATACCCATCCCTGTCTTTTTGACTTCTAATTCAATCACTGAAAAATGACGGATGAAAACAGAGACAATCTCAATGAGGGACAAAATACAACCTGTAGTTGACAAAAGGTGATTACGGTGGGGAATATTTTGAACTCACTGTGTTCTCTTGCATTGTGTAAAATTTGTTTTCATATGCATTGAAAACGCCTCATAAAATCTTAAATAATGGCCAATACAGCCCTGAGCAATGTCCATTTGTATCTCTCTTAATTAAGGTAAGAAACAAATACAGTTTATTTGGCTTTCAAAAATGTGCATGAATAAATCATTAGGCATTCAATATAAAATAAAACAAAAATGGGTAGCTGGCCTTCTACTGGGTACAGGCATTTAATTTGCACATCAATGCTGCCTAGCATGTCATGAAAAGTAAAAATATATATAGTGCACAAAATTCTAAAATAAGTCTAGTACAACACTGAATTCACAGAAAAAAACATTAAAACAAATAGCTCAAAAGCACAAAATATAGTTTACATAATTCATTTGAAGACCATTGATGGTTAAACTTACAAACCGTTTGCTGAACATTCAATGAAACAAAGGCAAGCTGTCACAATGCTGTGAAATTCACTAGCAGATAAACTGCTGCCTAACCTGTAAGCACATTCATTAGCTGCATACCTCGTTTGTCAAGTTAACTCGAGGAGAGTATTAGGAAAATTTTAAGCCTAACAACTTCACTTAATTAAAATCTCCATAAACAACTACTAGACAGCATAGTGATTCTAACGTTAGTGTAGCGCACAACTAACAATGACCCAACACCACTCTAGCACAGGAATATTGGTCCACTATAGAAAAATTAGACAGGTCTTTTTAGAAGTATGTTCTAATGGTTTTGTCCTTGATTTTACTTTTGTGAACAGAGATATTGTTTTGTTAAAATGTCAATTATTTCTATGTTTAACCTGAAATTATTAAATGAACCTGAGCAGAATAACTGACCTTGGTAGTTACAAAAAGATGATGTGTTATAAATTTTTAAATAGGTGGTGAAAAATAAACAGTCTGCACCCCGTGCAGCAATCATTGATATTGCCAATATATATTTATATATATATATATTTTTAAAAAATCAGATGCTAATAAACAAATATACTTCAGCCAAAAAAAATTAAAAATTATCGGCAAGTCTCTTAATATTGTTGCCTGACTTTCTGGCAGTTTCTTCAACATATAGATTTTGTATTGGTAAAGTGTTTTTCACTGTGTTAGTATGGTCACTTCTTATAAGCTGTTTCAGAAGCCAGGGAGGTAACACTGCTGAACTGCTATTCCACATATTTTGATCATAACACACCATTTAGCTTCACAAAATCCACTGAAATGTGTCCGCAAGCCTTGTCAAAAGAAATAACGCTGTGGTCAAAGATCAAGGGGTAACAGTCATCAAGTATGTTTCAGTCATTTATTCCCCAGCAATGAATCAGCCTGACTGATAACTTTCAAGAATAGCCGATGATACTTAAGTCTACTTTTCAAGTTAGTTAGTTTGTGCTGTAAACAGTTTGTCAGTCTATCTATCCATTAGTGGCTTTTTACCAGCTGCAGAAATTAGTCTTGTGATGGTTATCACACATACAATGCGGAGACTCCTACCTAGTGTGTGATATCTTGTTATATTGTCTTATGTCCCATTGTACTAATTATTTTGTTGCGCTACGTATCATAATTCATAAGACATAAAACATTGCAACACAATCTCAAGGCATTTCGTTGCAGCAATATCCTTTCTGTGCAAGAAAAAGAAATTATTATTTTGTACAGTTTGGTATCCCCAAGTTTCTGACTGCAAGACCATTATCATATGTCAAAACACAAATGCCACTGTCAAAACTTTACTGCAACATTGCAATTTATTGTAATCAAGCTTAAGTCTTAAGGTGGCATTTAAAGGTTGCCAAAATGTTTCACCTTAAAGGAAAACTTCCCTTTTGGGGGAATTTAGTCTTTTCATCCACAATCCTTATGCAAGACAAGAACATAGATGCCTTTCCCTTCTCTGTACGTTCAGTAGATCTGCCATGTGCAAGCAGTTGTGCACGTTGAATGGAAGTAATGAGGAGACACCATTACCGCCTTCTAAAGCCCTTAAAACACTTTCAAAAATCTCCAACATTCTCCATCAGAATAGCAGCATGTCAAGCTCACATTACCTGGACCAAAGAAAACATGCTGCTAACGCCTGGCTATAACATTCATCAACTTTGACTCCGTTAAAATGGGCTTATTTGTCTTATTACTTACCGGTCCAACAGTAAGGAGTCCACCTTAGCAGGTGTCTTGCATCCTCCTATTTTGCAAACTCCTACACAACTACCTACAAGTTCACCATTTATTGTTGCCTCTATCACTCTCTTTCAAAATCAATGAACTGATTATGTAAATTAAATGTACATTATATGTATGCTAACATATTTAAATATATTTTGCATGGTGAATCCAAAGCCTATTGACAGTGACAGCATATATGTTAAAAACTGTGCATTTTAGACTGTAGGTGGATGTTTTTAGAGGTTTATTGACACTGAATGAGGGATTTATCTGTTTGTCAGAGTAATGGCTCATGGAAAGAAACTTTTGTTGTGTCTGGTTGTTGTGGCGTCCAGTGTTCTGAAGTTGGAGCGGGTTATATAACTGATGATGGTCTGTTGTAATGTTTCCTGACTCTGGAGATGTATAAGTCTTAAACACAGGGCAGGTTGGCACCACTGATATTTGACACAGTCCTTACTGTCTGTTAAAGTCTATTCCTATTTATTTGATGGCCAATCAAAATCAAACAATGGATGGATGTGCAGAGAATGAATCGGACTGCAATGTAAAACTGGATCAGCTGATCCTGAGGAAGCTTAAACTTCCTAAGCTGACAAAGACAGACAGCCTCTGTTGGGCCATCTTGATGACTTGAAGCTTTTTCTTAGTAGACTCAGTGTTGTTAAGTAGGATGATAAGGGGCAGTGTGTGTGTGTGCGCGTGTTGTAATTGACAGATGAAGTCTGGCACAGTGAGCAGGGTGAGTTTAAAACAAAGGACTTCTGGGGTGATGGTGTTGGTTACAGAGCTAAAGTCCCAGAGGACAAAGTACATACATCCCAGCAGGGAGTCTGTAATGTCCTTCAGGTGGTTCAACATTACTCTGTCAAAGGGTTTCTCAAGTACAGATTTTTAGGACGACAGGGCTCTAGTTATTTAATCTTGAGAAAGTGCATTTCTTGGGGATCACGATGATTGCTCGGCATTTAAAGCAGTAAGGGACTTCACGCAGCTCTAGTGATCTGTTTAGGCTCTGTGTAAAGATGACTGGTTCTCACAGATTCTCATACAAGAAGGGGCAACGCATTCAAGTCCAGGTGCTTTCCTGATCCTTGCTCAATGGAGTATGTGGGGACTTCTGCAGTGGAGGAATATGCCATGGTCTCTGTCTTTAACTTACTAATAGCTTGTTTTTAGTGTTGCCTACACTTGTAAGAACACATAATGCTGTTTAGCCACTCCACTAGGCCTGTTACAATGATAATGTTACTGACTTGTTTTGCAAAAATGGACCTTGGTCTCAATGTAGTTATGTTACCATCCAGTATATTGACATGACTTGGATCGTTTTCGCTGAACTTAACCTTGCCTGATCAGAGTTTCACCATAGACTGCCTTCAGACAGCTCTAGTGCCCTTTTAGTGCATCAGTCTTAAGGTCTCTGTACTCTTTACCCAAGCATGCTGGGATTGTACTCTTCTAATACTCAAATTCTACCTATTTCTAACCAATGTGTCACTGATTATTTGACATAATCTTTTAAATAGAAAGGATACAAAATGAAGCTCAAATCGAGAACTGGAGACTTGGTGTCCCTTCAGAGACCAAGCCCGGGGAGACCAACAGAGACATGAATGCTCAAGGGCCAAGAGAGTGTGACGGCTCTTCTTCCCCCCTGTTTTCTTTAAAAATGTACTTGAGGAGATCTTCCTCATCAGCATCTTCCACCAGAGACTCTCTGTCTTCTTCTCAGCAAAGCAACATGGGAGGTTAGTCGCACCAGTTCTACATCCATATGATGCCCTTTAGCTCCACAGACAGCTGCTGTGGTCAGTTTTCAATCCCTTTTAAATAATCTCATATTGTGGTTATTGAATGAGAAAAGAGCTTCTTCACCATGGGTTTTCAACTGATGAACTAAACCATTAATAATATGCAGAATAATGATGCCACAGACTATAGACAGAATGAAAAATTTGACAAATTGCAAGCTTTATGCCTCAGCATGCTGTGAGAATGCTTAAATACAGTTCACATAATCAATTATGAAAATGTGTGAATAATTTAGAAACTGAAACTCGGCAAAAACGAGACAGACTAATGCAAAAAAAGGGCCACCAAAGTAGACTTGCCACTGTATATGCAGCATACGAAACTGTACTACAGACTGTTTATGCTCTTATATACTCCTATTAAATTAAATATCTAATAAACCAACTATTTATTAATTGTAATTAAAGAATTGGTAAGCATTTCAGAAGACAGCACCTATGCTATCTTTTAAAAAAATGAGAAAAAAATGTAAATCTAATCTCTGCGCATTGTGTATGGAATTGTTTATTTTTACATTTTACATTTTATGTAGTTTTTTAAATATTTGCTGTGTATCATCAACTATATGTTTTTTGTTTTTTGTTTTTTTTTTACAAACTCTTTTTAACTCTCTAACTTACTCTTGAATGCATTGTGAAATTGTCAACAGCATTAATCAAAAATATTCAATATTCATATCAACAATGACTTATCTTGCAAAACAGAACAATGATTTGTCCGTAGGTGGTGCTAGGTTGATTAACTTAAAATTTTGCATAAGACCTCCTTGTTCAAAGACTTAAGTGCCAAAAATGAGATTCAACTAAAATCAACATGATGGTTTATTGCCAGCTGTATTTTGATCCAGATCCAGGTGCAGATTAAAAATTCTAAAAATGATAAATATTGTAGGATGGTGCAGCCTCGTTAGAGGAATGCTTTTACTAGAATCTTTGCAGCACAGGCCATACGGACTTTCGTACAGCCTGTTTGGTGAGTAACTCTCTGTTCATGGTCAATGTCATTTGATGATCTCATGCTTCATAGCTCCCATGGGGGCACCATTTGGCAAAGGCTGCTGGGAAGACACATTGCACATTGTTTCATTGCAACCACAATGCAACTTAGAAATGCTCTTGGAAAAGTGTACAGGAGAGGGTTCTGGTAATTGATTATGCCTCCAAACAGCTTTCTTTGCTTGTCTCTCTGTGAGCGATCAAGGCTTGATTTCTTAAATTATGCATGTGTAAAGGAAGGAAAAGAGGCTTTTAAAATGTTACGAGATGTAAGCGAAGAGCAGCAGCTTCTATAGCAGCACAGATGATTTATGTCCCAAGATATGGTTTAAACACAATTAATCGCACTTCATCTCAAAGAGGTTATTGCAAATGTTTGAAGAGAGGAGGCCTTCTTTTGAGGACCAACAAAACAAAATGATTAATTTATTGTGACATAAATATTATAAAGCAAACCATGTTTTGAATATCCTTACTTTTCCTCAGTTGACTGTGCAGGAATCGTCCTGAACTGTCTCTACTGCCGGTTCTACGATATGATCCTCATGCTACCTGAGTCCTGTGAGAGAGTTGCCAGTCGCTGCTGCCCCAACTACAAACAAGTCCTCAGCGCAGTGGAGGCTTCACCCAATAATGAGGACTCTTGCATGGACTTGGACTGCGGTCTGTTCAACTCCTGTCACGATGCAAGTGACTGCCTGGAGTTAGCTATGGAGATTTCTGAATTATGCTACCACTAGTATTAAACTTATACTTATACTTATGATACCAATCATCATATGAATGGTTAAATAATGAAAAAAAAGTCCCATGTGAAGTGGAGAATTTGTAAGGGCTAAAACACAAATAAATATAAAGAAAATAAAATTAAACCTGTAAAATGCAACATTTGTGATATTAAAATGCAATAAATATATACATTATCCATCTGTGCATGCATGTGTGCTTATATGGATGTATTTAATAGACCCTGAAGAAGTACTTAGCCACAAGATTTTACATTGTTGACTTAAAGATACATGGACCACCAACTGTTGCAAACACATCACAAATCACCCTTAAAAACGAATATATCTTTATCTCTGACCTTCCCACTTGGGTGTTGGAAAAACACACATCATAGCTATACAAGTCACAATCAACTGAAATTACGGAATCACTGAATACCTTCACATTCTGACTACCATAGTGTCTTGAATTTCAATTGTACAGTACCAAATTGCTATGCGGCAATGGAGCACTGTTATCACAAACAGTACACTGGCCTTGAGGCCTGGAATTCCATTGCTGTTCTGTTGATACACTCACTGACACACCAACAAGCACTCCAGCTTCAACATGATAGTGTTTCTGAAGTATGAAAAAAAAAAAGATCTTGAAGCCTGTCCCCTGTTGAGCGTGTCTATTTCAGTTCAAGTGCCACTGGAAACACAGGAGCTGTTGGATATGGCATTTGTAGGACACTCGTCCTTGTCGCTCCCCTCGACCTCTCTTCTCAAAGACAGTTCTCTCAAGTGGTAGATCACTGTTTGGATCACTTCAGTTGGAAATATGTCCTTGTCACATAATGGGAAATGGTGCTGCTCTGTCAGTGTGAGAACCGTATACAGGACAACATTGCTCTTGAGCATCATCTGTTTCCCAGAGAGGTCAGTGTGAGAGCCGAGGCGTACAACACAGTGTTACTGGATTATCTTCAATTACCAAACATTTGTTTTTTGCCATTACATATAAAGACCAAGAGTGTAATCTCACTCTACAAATAAGGAGACTATTATAGTGCAGTTGTCAGAAGTACTCATGCTGTTACAGTTGCACTCTGTGATAATAGTACTGTATCTGTACAGTCCTGAGACATACTACATGAAAGCAACATGGTATGGAAATTTACTGACATGCTAAGCAGACATAAAATGCCATGAGTTATCATTGTACCACAAACTTTGTAGATAAGAAATGGTTTATTCTTGTGTTTCAATAGGATGACTACACTGCCCATGAGCCTCAGTGTTTTTAACCAGCGAAGGATGACACATTAATCACTGACAAAGAAAGGAGAAAAGGTTTTGTTGTACTGTAGCCAGGGAGCCAATTAGTCAGCAGGCAGTATCAGTGCTGCTTTACTTTGATTTAACTGTATGTCTGAACTCTGAATTATGTATTTAGTTTTTGAAAATAACATGTAGACAACCACTGGCAACCAATAAACCCATAAACACCGTTTACACAGTGTTTACACATGGCCAGAAATTGACCTAAACTGATGTCTTTGGACTGTAGGAGGAAGCAAGAGGACAGGTACCCATGCAGACACATGGGGAACATTCAAACTTCACACAGATAGACAGGATTCAAACCCTGAACCTACTTGCTGTGAGGCAACAGCCCCAACAACTGAACCACTGTGCTGTTATGATCAGTTACTATAGCTATTATTTTTTCTTTTTCTTTGCAATCACAACAGCAACAATCTGATCCTATTACACCGAAGGCATTTTAATTGCTAACACTGAAAATTGAGAATGACAGTTACCACTTTGTGTTTTTAGACATAACAGACTTCAAAAGAAGCAAAATACTCCATTGTTTTCACTTTGTAATGGCATCACAAAAATGGAGAAAACAAATGCTATGCAGTTTAATTAAAAACAACATGTGTTAGAATCAAAGAGCTGTAATTTACAACAGGGCTGACAATCATTGTAAGTGGAGGAGAACCTTGTTCAAAGTATAACTTAAGTGCATACTTAATTCTGGTTGGCTCAGAGTTTTCTGTTACTTCCTCATAACAGACGCTGCCTCAGTCATTACTGTGCAGACTTTCATTCAACATTCTGCGTACAGTAAAATTCATTACTTGATGCGAAAATAATACACAAATTTTTTTTTATTATCTCAATGATAAAACCCAATGCTTGTGGAAAAAAGGGGTTGAAGGGCTGGCTCATAAGGGGTATGAGGAGACATGGCTGCTGAGCCTGATGCTCAAGCTGCATCAGTGGGATCTAACAGCAGAGGCAGCAAGAACAACTTCTTTAGCATGGATATCTTGCTAGTAGTTTATGTGCATCTATTAAAAGTTGGCCGAAAGAGTTGTGAAAGGCAAATCATTGTACTATGACGACAAAAATTTTAGGGGTGCACCAGTGGACAATTTCACTGTGGCACGAAAACTAATAAATTTCCACCACTCACAGACTAAATCCACCTTTCTTAACAAAGGTGACATAATATTGCTCTTTCCTCTCTTATTGTCTTCATCCCCAATCTTTCAGTTTTCGGAAGCCAAAATTATAATTTATAAGACGCCAAGTTTATTGCTTGTCTTTTTCGTCATGGTCTTAACTTGGAATTTGCTGCAATCAACTAATGTTGCGCCTAATCTTGGAGCAGGACTGAACCATTACATGGAAATGGAAGGAGGTTTTAGGTAATGGAGAGGCTGGATGTTTTTGTTTTTTCAAGAAAAAAAAACAAGAAAATAAAAATCAACTGTTAATTAAATATTCTATTGATTATCAAATGTTGATTATCAAACCAAAAATGAAAATCAAATGAAAAAATAATGTTCTAATATTTTTTAAAGCCGCTCTGAGTCACAGGCCCTGAGAATCATCCCATCTTTCCCCCCCATAGAGGCCCACTGAGTGCACTGCCCCTCTGACCTTACTGATACCTCCTATTACCCTACCAATCGATCACATGACATCCTATTCAGTCTTTCCTTTGATTTCGTTAGACAGCGAGCACAGCAAGTCATTTGTTCCTGAAAATCTTGAAATTAATTTGGGTATGAAGACATAGCTGAATAGCTAGCTAGTCTTGTTATAAAAATACTGTGAAATTAGACTATATTTGCTGTTTTGTATGTGTAGCCTATTGTGCATAATGCATATGCATCTTTACTGACTTTAAATACTCTTAACACAACTAGCTTATTGGCTTATTAGAATTATCGTCATTACCAAGTTGTAGCTAAGGTTTGTCCCATCAACTGAAATAGTGAATGTTCTTTTCATTGCATTAGAACTCTGAAGACACGGCAATGACTGCTCCAGGTGTTAGTCAAACTTTAAAGGTGTTACCAGAGAATCCAACTTCAAAATCATCTTAAAGCTAAAAGTAGCTCCAAACTTGCTGATTTAACAGTAAATCTTAAAAAAATTGATGTGTTTGTCTAAATTTCAGGACTCCTAAAGTTTAGGTTAACATTATTTCACAACAAAGCATATTAGCCCTTGAAAACTGTTTAGTTTATGAAAAGACTGAAGTAGACAAGAGCACTCCTAAGTAACTAAGATAAAAGCACAAGCAATCTGAAATTTGCTGCCGCGTGCAGTTCTCCTTGTAATGCATCAATTCTTTAGAAATCTTGAATGATACTGAGATTTTTAAAATGTATCATCTTACTAAAATTGCAGCTATAGCAGAGCTATTCAAGGTTGCAGTCACTTAACCAAGAGAAGCAACCTTATATCACCAGTGATTAACTTCACTGGTCACACTGTAGGGTCAATGCTCCCCCTCCAGGTAAGGTCTGAGTGCCCAAAGACACTAAACACTTCTGAGGCAATGGGCGATAGAGCTTTAGGTACTGAGCCTCCTCCAAATAAATGCAACAAACATTTTCCAGTGAGAAATTATTTGTTAATTATGTGCATTACATCTGCCACTGACTGAAATTGTAACAAGTACCAGTGTTTTTCACACTACTTGTAGATCTGGTCAGAGGAAGAAATGCTGCATTTATACTAAGACATATATTTTCCATCGTTCCTATGCTTTTGCTTTTATATGAACTCTGAACTTGAATTCTAAAAAAGAAAAAAAATGAAGTAAAAGCTGTCCTCGTGTCCAGTTTGGTTTCTGTTTGCATCTCTTACCATCAGTCATGGTTACTGTAGTCTGATTACAATGAGGCTTCCTATATTGATACCCACTGAGCTGCCAAGAAGCTGACAAAGAGCTACACCTACACTTCACATAAATTTATTTACTTAATTATACTCTTTGTTTCATGTTAAAATAGTGACAGCTCACATTATTTTAAGATCTTTATTTCGATACAGCAAAATACCTACTACAGTATTTCCATCATAAATTCACTGACAGAGACCTACGACAGCTAATCACAGTTTCATTGTACACAACATAATTCACCTCAACAAAGTCAACCCCGCCTGTCATCTTAGCTCAAAATTGTTCCAAGTTCCTTAGAAAATGTTGTTCTCAGCAGCTCTGTGAATGAGTTTTAAAAGGAAACTCTGAGCTGGGACTTTTAGTGCTATTTAGAAGTCCTCCTGGTGGTAAAATAAAATGTTCTATAAAAATGGTTCCAGGCCCCCACATTGTCCGTTAATTCCTGA
>JAPZDZ010000012.1:22958595-22986451 GCA_029783805.1 Acanthurus tennentii | reverse complement strand
TTAGCTCTTGGCCTTGCTTTCTCTCCCCTTTCTATCTATCTCTTTCCCCTCCCCCTCTTGCCCCCTCCTTCTCTCTCTCTACCCAACCGGTGCCGTCAGATCCCATCCACCTCTGAGCCTGGATCTGTCCGAGGTTTCTGCCTGTTAAAAGGAAGTTTTTCCTCGCCACTGTTGCTCATGTGGCATTTGCTTTCAATTGTTGGGTTACTATAAATCTAAAATATAAATGTATTTATACAGTGTGGTCTACACCTGCTCCATATTTAAAGTGTCTTAAGACAATTTGGTTGTAATTTGATGCTATATAAATAAAATTGAATTGAATTGAATTGAATTGAATTGAAACACATAACATACATATTTTTTTACAGGAACTAGACAATTTATCAGCATCCATTTTTTTTCTTTTTTTCTATTAGTGAGTGATTAACGGGATTGATAATTAATCAAGATATCAACCTGTTACACACAAAAAAGAGACATAAAAGAAGGCTGGCCTCAGTATGCACACAGCTCCTGCAAACAATTAAACAATTTTAATTTATGTTACTTTTTTAATTTACTTTGGACTGTACACCCTTCTAAGTAAACAATTTTTTTTTTCAATTATTTGTATATCAATTGTATTTTGCACTTTGCATTTAAACTGTAAACCTGACTTTTCCTTGATATGTCTAATTTGCCTCTACGTACTAGAACTTGTGCATGAAATACAAATTAAGTTGTGATATCTGAGTTTATATTGAAAAAAAAAAATCACTAATTGATTTTGAGAGCTAGTAAAAATAATTTTTCCTCTAAGAATACCTATCTTAGAACTATTGGTTAAAATCTTAAAAAAATAACTTCAAAATGTATATAAAAGGTGATATTAGCAGAATAGTTCTTCTCATTGACCAATTTTTGTTATTTCCTTATGACTCCTGAAATAAAAACCATGTCTCAAATTGATGGCCAAAGGCTTTGCTAGTAAGCATTTAGTATATTTGCATTACTCTGAATTAAAATATCTAACCATGTGCGTGTGTGTGTTTGTGGTAATGTCACAGCCAAACTAATTTGTAATGTTAACAGCAAAGTGGTGTAAGATAACTTAAACTGGTAAAAAGGGAAGAGATCAGGAAATGAATAGGCCTCTAATTAAAATATGACTAAATATATAATTATCAAACACAGGAAAAGGTAATGAAAATCTGCATCTAATCCAAGCTTGCTTAAACTATGGGCCTGGCGCCCTCTGTAGTTGAGGTAATTAAGGCCCCAGTCACTATTTGAGTCAATACAGTACATTAGGAACACGGGTTAAAAAAAAAAAATTGGAAACAGCTACTAACATACAATAAAATGCAACACTTGATACTTTCATTTTTTATAACCTTATTTTTTTTATGTTTTGTGCAATTGACCCATCAGAGGTCAAACACTGTGAGACTGACTTAAGTTAGTAATCTAATATTCTGTCTACAAGAAGTAATTTATATTTTTTCTGGCAAATTTAATGTTTGCACTTAACTACCAACTAACAATTTAAATACGTTACTGCAGTGCATTCAAATACAGTGCATATGTGGGACAAACAGTTTTAAAGACAATTCTGAATTGTCCACCTATACAGCATTAAGATTAAAAAAATGTAAAAAAATACTGTGTACAATCAAGGAACTGCAATGACTCAGTCACATTTACATACAGCATTAAATGGGCAAAAAGTGAGAAAAAGTCTGGAGTCTCTTCATGGTGAGGTGCCTCATTTGGATGCTATCGATATAAAGTGTCAGTATGGCTCATGGCAATGGCTTAAGCTAACAGCCTTGTTCCTTCTCCTCCATACTAGAGCAGGAACTATGATGGCTGCTAACATTGATAGAACCATCTGGAGACAATGAGGTCAGGAGCGGGTCGCTTGGAGAGATGGGCGCCAGGGTGTTGTCCCTTACCAGTTCCTTCATTTTACAGGTCCTGGAGTTTCCATAAGGAATAGAGTCTTCAGTGTCTGCAGGAATCTGGTCAAAGGTGATGGTGCCATTGTTGAGGTCCAGTGTGGTTGGAGGGGACATGTCAGGAGTCGAGCTATGCTGGTAGAGATCTGAGGGGCAGTCACCGAGAATGGGCTCCTGTTTTATGGCCCGTGTTATCAGTTCTGATGTGCACACAGATGGAGGTGACACCACTGTAAGACCATGAGCCCGGGCCTGGATCTCCAACTCCTAGAATAAGTGCACAAATTAAAAATGTGATGTAGATGACACATGCCACAGTGAGTGGCTGTAAGAATCATTTTAGCTAAATGATAAAGTCAGAACATAAACAAGGTGCATTGCTAGAACATTAATGTTCAGCTGGTATAATATTTACTGTGTTTACCACTTTAGTTTAGCATGGTATAGTGTAGCATTAGTGTCTGGGCTCAATTAAACATACTCTAAGATAGTTTGCTCAACCTAAGACCAATGACCTACCTGTATACGAAGCATCAGATGGCGATTCATGTGCTCCAACTTTCTCTGTCTGCACTCAAGCTCCTTTGCTCTCTGCTGTTCCCGCTGTAGTCTCCTAATATAGTCCACCGAGGCTTTTAGAATGGTGCCCTTATTCCAGCGCATGTCTCTGGGGTATACAGAAGACAAAGATCTACAGTCAGAGTCAGCTTACCAGCTGACCAAAGCAGCAATTTTTTTCCAAAGCCTCTTGAGCAAATAATTAATCTTAATCTTTAAGAGCACTTGGATGGTATGAAAAAGAGATAATACAAACAAAGGTAATGAATAGATGGAAACACAGTTAGATGAATAACACATGCATTACAAATCATAGATACGTACAAAAACACTTACGGATCATTAGACTTGGGAATCAAGGTTCCTAACTCCTTGATACGATCATTGATGTTAAATCTCCTCCTTCGTTCAACTAAAATTTTCAAATAGAAAATAAGCTTTATTATTCTTCATTATCATTCATTACAAATGCATATGAAAGCCCCGAATCTGACTGACTCACTCAAGTTGTGGTTGTCTTTCTTCTGTCTTTCTTTAGCAAGAGCACGAACTTCAGCCTCTGGGAAGCAAAGAAAAAAGGAATGTCAATACTCTAAGAAAGCATCATAATTTTATTATATAGGTACAGAGGCACTAAAATTAATGAAATTTATTTTACAGTGTTCGGCTGGGTTATGACAGCCAATAAGAAATCATTGACATGATGTGAATAACATGAGAAAAATAAAGCTAACATCATTCTGTTGTATAACTTCATATTGTGTGCGATTTAGTCATACACAAAAGGCTTATCTGTAGTTTCTGAAAATCTGATAAAAAAAACAGCTTTGAAATTTACAAAACATCATCTTTTTCACTTTCTTCATTTTGTTTTGCTTACCTCCCGGAAAGCCTTCTGGCCTTTGATAGTTTTCATACTGGCTACAGGATCCAGGCTTGTCTTGCTTCATGCCGGGAGCTAGAGTAATTATTTGGCAAATTATTTGCTAAATAGTATCTTGTGCATTTCCAAACTGCACACAATATTGGCAGCAACCTATAGTCTTATTCTTAACCTTTTACTTTCTAATTGAAATGTGTTGAGATTCTCCTTAATTGGGCTGTCATCATAATAGATAAAATCATTTCCCGTATAAATATAAAAATACTGTAACAGACATCAGACAACTTTAAAGGCATATTAAAACGTTTCTAAGTGTGTATTTCAGATTTAACTAATACATGTGGTAAAGTTTACTTTAGTTATCTGCTATCATTAAGATCAGTTTATTCAGGTTTAGTCATAGAAAAGGGGACTGACTCCTCAAAGATTTTCCTGTTTTAATTTACAGCACACTTGCTCACAACTCCCACCTAAATTCAACCCAAATGATCCATAAGCACAGTAGATCAACAGTAAAAACAAACTGATGAACTAATTTTTCTCTGTATTTTACCTGTGTATTCCCTCTTAATGTTGGGAGGACAGGAGTTGCTGATGGCAAGGCCAGGGAGTGGAAGTCCTTGATTGCCATAGACGTCGAGAAGGTTACCAGACACAGGGAGCTACAGAGTATAAAAAAAGAGTAATTCCAACAAATATTTAAAAAGAACAACTGCCTTGTATATAAATTAAATTGAAGGACACAGATTAACAGCAGTAATTCTGTATAGACCTATAGAAATGGCAAATGCACCCTTTTATTGGGTGGGAATTACCGAATTGTTGATTTGGAGTCCAGGGTCCATAAGTCCAAGGACGTCCTCATTGTAACTTGACTCCAAACTAATAATATCATCAATGACATCATCCATCTGTATGGAAAAAAACCACATTTGATTTAGTATGTATAGTTTATCACGGTAATAAAAAATCTAATGACATTAAAAAGTCTAGCAATGAGCAGGCGTACCTCTTTCTCACAGTTGGAACTGAGGGTGAGCAGGGCCATGGGACTGTTGGGGGCACTGCTGCCGGGCCCGGGTGGCATCCCGTGCTCCGGGGGCTGGCTGGGACACTGGTTGCCAGCTTTACCACCCAGGGTGGTGGACAGATACTGCCTCACCTGCTGCCTTTGAGCCTGCTGGATGTGGTATTTGGTGGGGTTTTCCAAGTGGGACTGCACCTGCATGATCAAGACTTAAACATTAGAGCCTGGGAGCACAGATCCATTCTATAATAGAGTCATATAATCCAAAAACAAGAAACAAGGATTCCAGGTGACAAACAATAGATTAATTTTACCAATGATAACAACCCTGGATCTTGTTTGTAAGTACCGCTTAAAATGTGACAGATAATGTTAAAGCTTCTTGCAAGACATCACTATTACTATCTTCACTATTTTATTTCTAATCCATAAATTTATTTTTTCAAAGTTATCAAAATGAATCGAGTTGAACAGTTAAGATGCATTTAAATTACTATCATAACTATTATTAAAACTTAAAGATAAAATTTTAAACGCCAACGTTTTTGGGGGGGGTGACTGCATGTCTGCTTGAATCTTGTTTTACAATTCAATTATTGAAGTAAAGAGAGAAACAGTGCAGATTATTTAAACGCATCATCTACTCTACCACTGGATATTTTTGTTTTTATGTAAGATAAAAATTCCACTCAGAAGCGACACCGTGGAGCACAGCAGTTGAGTCACGTGATCTATGACACTTAAACAAACTGTTTCGCATGGCTTATCTATGTTACTGCTTACTGTGTGTAACAGCAACAGCTCTGACCTAGGTTTTGGTAAGCTATGATAGCATTTAGGCAAGATAATGACAGTCTTTAACGACATAATGTAAAAATAAATCCTATTTCAGCCACGCAAAAAAAAAACAACCTTTATCTTCAGACTATAAAAAATATTTTAGATTAAAAAATCAATTCATCTCACCTGATAGTGGCTGTATTCAAGCATCTCCAACATGTTAATTGAGTCGTTATTGTTTAAAATAATCTAGATACAGTATATGATCCCTTTATCTTGTTAGCCAACACTGTGGTCAGTAAGCTAGTAATGTGCAAATCTGAGAGCATTCACAAACCCTTGTAATTTATCCAGAGCTTCTAGCTCATTAGTTATGCAAGTTAAGAAATGGGAGAGGACACTGAAACTCATCCTCCTACTCTGTTGTCAGAGCTCAACTATGAATTTTTGTCTTTATAGAGCCCATTTGACGTCACCACCTCCAGCTCACAAAGAAGTCTTTTTACTGGCTGGCCAGTTGTCTGCGAACTGAAGCTTGCTTAAGGCCAACTAACATTTAATCTTTAGTTCTGCTCATCTAGTATAAAACATTATTTGTTCTGAGTACTGGGAAAACAATTGACACCACTGTTTAACTACAAAGTAGCCGTGCCAAAATCCAAATGTATGATGTGTGTTTCAACCCCATCCATTTTTGGGATTTTCAGAGGTTAATTACATTTAACCGTCAATTGTTACGCTGTGACATTTGCAAAGAAGATGAACAGTTTAATTTTAATTTATTTATTTTTAAATGCCTAAGGGCTCAACAAAACGTATTGAATCTGACTACCAAGATATGCTCTTGTCCAGCCTAGGTCAGTTCTCTTTGTGTTAGAAAACATTTGGCATCAACTCTGATATTTATAGAGTGGCAGAGAAAGGGAGTTTGTTTCCTTTTTTTGTCAATCCATTGACCATGGCGCCAAGCACAGCCGGTGATGCACTGCAGGGGGCCCAGCGGCTGTGCCGCTTGACTTTTAAGGCATGTAACCAGAGGTGCACTGTGGAACTGTAGCAATGTGTGAAACAGTGGTGTCTTGACTTATTTTTTATTATTATTATATTGAGTGCATCAATGAACTGTAATCTCTATCCAAAATTGCTACGAGCTAATTTATAGTATGCTATCTTGAAATGTAAACAGGGGACTGAGCATACATGGCCCTCATTTAAGGAGGCTCCACAAAGAGACTAGAATGAAATGCCAGGAATGTTTGTATGTTAATGTGTTGACACAAAGGAGCCCAGTTGATCCAAATGTATTGATGAATGCTTTGAAGCCCAATGCTGAAGAGATAACTCAGAAAAAATTCTGGTTTTAGTTTAACTTTTAATACTTTACATATGCAGCATCAAAGGCACGGTGGCTCAGTGGATAGCACTGTTACCTCACAGTCAGAAGGTCCTGGGTTTGGAATACCTTTTTAAACTTTTGTTAACCTGAAACAACCAAATCTTACTGTATTATCTAGTATTGTACTTTCTCAAAGGCAGTGTGAAGACCTTTGAGAAGTACTCACGCAACACATATCCCTCCTTTCATGCAGAGCAGCTGGCCTGGAAGGCGTTGTTCGCCTTTATTGTCTTGATGGTTTGCTCCTTTTTACAGTGTAGGTTCTAGTATTGGCCTTGATTATAGTGTGCAAATGTGGTGCTTCTTGTTGGGGTTTGCGATTGAATCTCCTCGTGATAAGTACTCTGCCTACTTTACTGTTAAAGGTGTATGTAAGTACCTTTTCAATATTTTGAAAAAAAAAAGTAACCTGTAAACACTGCGTTAGGTCACATTTAGAAGGTAAGGCATCTCTTTTGTGCGTTTATTAAGATATACTCCGACTGAGCAACACGTAAACAGACCAAACATTCAAAACCCTTTATGACATTTGTACACATAGTTGCAGAGGTTGGGCAAGGGGCTACTGGCTCATCAGGAGTAAAAACCATTTCCACAAACATACCAATCAGGAGAAATTTGTGGTTCCCTGTCTTACCAAGTAAGTGTATACTGTGAACTGCACTGACCAGGACTTGAACCATCAACCTTCTGTTTAGTGAATGACAGCTTTACCTCCTGCCAACCTAATTAAGTACTAAGTGTGTTTAGCTCATTTAAATGTCACCATAGTTAAAGAGCACATGCATATGCAGTGGCCACTTCCTTCTACCTTTGCTACATTTTTTTTTTGCTATTTTATTTATTCACATTCATTTCCAAGTCACTTTATTTGACAGATACTAGGCCTGCACGATTCAGGAAAAAATATGAGTCTCGATTTTTTAGCTTTGAATTGAAATCACGATTTTCTGCCATGATTTTTTTTTCTCACAAACTGAAATGTTTATTGTACACATGAACTATGGTTCTTGGGTGCACACACCAGTAAACGGATGAGGTTTCAATGAAAAAAGAAAATGAAGGCTACTGGCCTACATTAGACTCTGAAAATTGTAACATAAATAAGCATTAATAAAAAAATAAATTACAATCTGTCAACCTATTGAGGCTTCAGTGATAAAAAAAAAAATTGTAATGAAAATTGAATAATTTTTTTCAGACATAGGCTAGGCCTCTCAAATTGCCCTGGATTAGAGCCTGAACATGGCACTTAAAGATTCAACACCACCGAAGTACCACCTATTTTCGGAACGAGGTCGGTTTGGGTGGTGGGCTGATTCTCGTCACTACCACCTGATCTTTCAGCAACATCCATTTTGCGTTCATTTGTTCACTGAGTTTTCCATGCGATTACCGTTATTTCGGCAACGCCGCAGTCCCTCCTCGGAAACATTCAACTCAACTATTTGATTCTGCGTGCCATGGATCACGTGACCAAACGGCGCTTTGTCATAGGATAAGGGAGAAGCCTTGGAGCGCTTGTTTACAACTCTAACACATGCCGCCGGCTCTTGGAAAAAAATAATCGACGTAATTTAAAAATGAAATCGCATGTATCCACATCGAGGTTTTAAAACGATTAATCGTGCAGGCCTAACAGATACCATTATCAAAAAGGCAATATGGCATTGATTTTAGTGCAGCTGACCTTGAAATGATCAGTGCTGACAGCATTCCCAACTGCAGCATTTAGGCAACACACTGACAATGTTTTCCTAAAGATTTATTCAAAGCCTTCCCCTGCTCCCATTCTAAACTATGAAATCTTGTTTCCCTTCTTCTGCTGCCTATTTACTATCAGCTGGCAAAAACAGTGGATCAGTGGAAATTGTTAATTTTTTTTTACAAATGAAGCAATAGCAAATGTACAGACTATTTTTAAATGCAGAAACTGGCACATATTCAGAGACTGCCATCCAGGAGAATCGCATCAGTCTTTAGGTCATCTTTGAAAGTTTAATTCAGTATTCCCAGGATCAAAACCAAGAAAGGTTAAGCAGCTTTAAGCTTTTATTCTCCCTACTTGTGGAACAAGCTTCCTGAATAGCTAGGTCTGCTACAGCTGTCAACTTATTTAAATCGGGGCCTAATCAGCAGCTATTAGGCTTTTCTATTGCTTTTGTTTTTATGAGCTTTAACATGCAATTTATTTTATTTTTCAATTACCTGATGCTTTTCAAAATGTCTTTTAATTGCGATTTTATGGTTTTCTAAATGTCTCTTTTCTATGTCTTTCTATGGCCCTTTAAAGCACTTTGAATTGCCCCATCTCTTTTTGGTGGTTTATAAATGAACATGCCTTGCCTGAGGAATTTACATCAGCAATGACACCATGCATTAGCAAATGTGTTGATGATGTGCAGATCACATCGACAAAAAATTCATTATGGACCAGACAACCTGAATGAATTGAGGGATGATTTATCCAGAGCCAAAAAATGTCTTCTGTCAGGTGACAAGGTAGCATATGATGCCACCAGATGATGCTAGCATTAAGGTTGCTTAGCAGAGACATCAACAGAGATTTAAGACAGACCCAGACATTTAACAACATCAGAGATATGTGGCACGCTATCAAGGGTATCACAGTCTACAAAACTGGGGGGGGGGGTGGGGGGGTCATATCGTCTGTGAGGCCACAATAGCAGATAAGGTTAATTTATTTTATGTTAGCTTGAATCTCAACAAAAAGTCAGTCAGCAAGCACTAATTAACACTTGGTCCGAGATGTAGTGTGTAGTAAATTCAGTATCATCACCACAGTCAAATTTGTCCCAACATTATGTCTTGACTGTATATTCTGTTTCATGTGGAAATACATTATGAAACAGAGGCTAGACACTCTGAAATTACCACATCATGCGAACTTTAAGTATATATAAAAGTAGGTCCATTTGTACTTTGCCTGAGTATTTTTTTCACAGCACTTTCGACATACATTCCACTACCATTCAGAGAAAAATATTGTACTTTTTAAAACTTCCTACTTTATTTACCTGATAGTTCAAGTTACTATTTACTTAATAAACTAAGGATGATGCATACAAACATATTAACAAATAATGTTTTAAGAACTGAACTACCCGCTATTTAATAAAAAAACAGCTAAAATACTACAACAACTTAACAAAAAAAATGTCTCAAGGATTCACAAATGTAAAATTTTAATAGCATGCATGTGTTCCAGAGTTTCTATTCTTCTATTTTTTTGAAAATATGGCAAGACGATTGTACAGAATTTAAAATTCAAAATTTAAAACTCTTACTTTGTGGAAAATTGATAATATTAACTGTGTACACTTGGATGACTTTTTTGTACATGTTGTGAAAAACAAATAAAAGAAGCACTGCATTCCAAAATTATTATCATCATTGTGTTTGTTTAAAATGTTCATTTTGTTTATACTGGCTCACTTGTTGCAAGTCTTACATCAACATTGGATAAGTTGATTCTTTTGTGCCACCAGCACAGTAAGTGTTGCTTTTTTAACTGCAATTAATAGTCGTGAAATCAATGCCATGCCAAATTCTTTTCCAATTTGGACTTACACTTACACTTACATTTAACAGTTGAGCATATTGTCAAAGCGCTGTCAATTATGAATAGACTCAAATGAATCCACATAAAATTTTTGCCCAAAAAAGAACTACAGCATTGATTATTTACACTACTCCAACTTGAGCTTTGTCACTGTCAATGATGGTGATAAATGTAGTAGTAAAAGCATTCTAAAATTACCCTTTTTTATTTTGGTCAGTATTTAAAAGCTAAGCTAAGGCAAATTGCTGTCAACTGTGCTGACATTTCAATGAAGTATTGAATCCAATTCTTTGAATCTGCTATTAAAAGCAAAGCACACAAAGTAGAAAAATGGAATGCTCTGCATTGAAAGCTGATTTTTATGCTTTATTATCATGTTGAACATTTATCAAGAAAATGAAGATTCTTATCAGTGTCCTCACGTGTAATGAAGCATATCAGATGGGCATTTATCTATTGCAAATGTCTGCCGATGAATCTCGTGTAATGCTGCTGGACTAAACAGCAACATATCTTTGTGCGGCTTACTGGAAACTCACTAGGAGCTAGAGAGGTGAACACAAACACAGGGGAAGTGCCCCCTGGCTGGCCAAAGCTTAATACGATAAAACACAGAAAGCTTTCTTTGTAAACTCATAGTAGCATTTCTTTGTCTCCCCTCTGCAGTGTGGCCTTTTCCTTAAGCCAACCTTTGGGTTGAGAAGGATCTATTAACAAGGGATGTATTTCATTTATCCCTACAGCAAGCCAGCCTCTAACTTTATTTATAGACTCTTTGTGAGACAGAGGTTTATTACCTTCTCAAGGAGAGCACATGGGTCCAAGTTTTAGACTCATGCCTTGAGGACCAGTAACATTTCAAGAGATAGTCGTCACTCCTTGACCCTTGAAAAGAAACAGATCCATTCATATCTCGCAACCACTCCGCTCTTTCTCTTACTTCCTTGGAAACTAGCTTTACTTGGGGGCATTTTACCAAAGGAGGATGCTAAACGTTTGCTGTTTGCTAAATTTTAAGGGGGTGGTTACAGTGGAGCCTACTGACTACTAAGTCCTTTCAAATCAGATCATAAGTACATGCACACATGTGCGTGCACACACATATACATGCAAAAGAAGTACAACTGAGTGCTCACACTTAATCAGTGAATTATTGAAATATAACAAACTCAACAAACTGTCCTTTTAGCAAGAGTTTTAATTTGAACTTTATGCCAGTGACTGAGGATATTTACAACACATTCTAATTTCATTAAATAAACAGCAGTGCTGTAAGAGGAATTGCAGTAAAGGCTGTAAGATAAATTTCAACTGACAACCTTTTTTCCATTTTTCTACATCTATAGAGAACAGACATTGTAAGCACTTAATACCAAAGACATTTTACAGTCCTTGTAGTATTGCCTTCATACTTCTGCTATAGCAACTCTCAGTTCTGATACTCCACTCCAGCCCACACATCTAATAAAATCACTGGCTGTCATTGATATTGATAATATTTTTGCTGTTGCACAATACTACAGATTTGACTGTCCCCTTCCAGAAACCACTGCTAAAAATGCTTTTTTAAATCATTCAAAAACCAGACTTCTGGTGCCACTGAGTCTTCAGGCGCTAACTAAGGATCATTACAACATGTGACTGAATAATTTAAGTGACTAGTTCAGAAATAGTATTAATTAAAAGGTTAGCTTTGTCAGAATAAACCAAATTACTGTTTAATTTCCCAGATGTAAGCGGAAGACACTTAATGGTACTGATGCAGACAAACGTGGAAAAAACTTTTCATCAGCATCCAATTTATGTGGCATTGAATATTAAAGGACCACAGAGGTGATATAATGATGGACTAAGCCTCTTTGTTTTATGAAAACCAACAGACAATGCCTTGTCTTCTTACAGCAGACAAGCTCTTACCACTTAATGTTTTCTACTGTTTTCTAACCCAGTTTAAACATTTTCAAAAATAGACAAAGCTTCATTAGAATAATGGAACTGTAGGAATATTAATTTCTCTGCACAAATGTATTTTGCTGTTACAGGCAAACCAAGACCTCTTAATGCCCTGTGCATTAGCTTGTGGGTTATTATAGCCAGAGGAGTAATATCAGAAGCGTGTCAGGGTATCATTTGGAAAAACTGTTAATATATCTGACAGAATATGGCTCAAGCTACATTTCTTCTAATGCTGTATTCAATTAGACATGTCCACATATAACTCCCCTCTAGAACTAAGTAACTAAATTTTGTGTCAATTCTTTGACACAAAGAGAATCCAGTGCAGAGATCTAAGAACTGGATTTATGTGATCCACTCTACTGATCTTATTGAGGACTCAAGAAGTGGCAATCTGAATCAGCTGTGGGGCTCTGATCATTTTTTCAGAGACCTATGAAGACAGCTTTACAGCACTCAATAAACACATGGACCTATTTTTTTTTTAATTCTGCCGAGAAAAAAGGTGCTTTAGTTCTTAATATACTCTTAAGGTGATAGAAGGATGATTATGAAATTGTATTAATGTAAATGTTAAGAGCCTGCAACAAGATTTTTGGCCTGGTTTGTGGTCTATAACATTAGTGATCGGAGGTGTGCACTTGCTTTAAATCTTTGTATCTTTGTTTCACCAAGCTCCCAGGCCTCTTGCCCTTTTTGATTTTTGCCTAATTTTTGCACTCTCCCTATTGAATTAGGATTCTATTAGGCTGCCTTTTTTGGATTTGACCTTTGCTTGTCTCACAATTCTAAAGGCTAATTTTATCCTTTGTATTAATCCTGACTTCCTGGCTTCAAGCATGACCTGACCATCACCCTTCTCTGGTCCATAGTCAGTGGGCTGACTGATACCAGTTCACGTCTCCCTAGTCTGTGGTTGACAGCTACACTCACAGAGATGCAGCAATCCCTTGGCCTTCCAGAGCTCTGGCAGTCTCTGTAAGACTGTCACCAGTGTCTGGGTTGTGGCTGTTTCCAGTTCCTGTGTGCAGCAGTTTCTTGTTCCTGGGCTGCTACAACTCTCCTCTCCTAAAATATGACAATATACTTTTATTTTTCCTCAGCTAGAGATGTCTCCTGTTCCTGCACAACAACCTCCCTACTTCTTTACCCACATCAGCTAAACTGACAGTCTCCCAAGCACCAGCCTCCAGTGCTGTAGTTCTATAGTTGGCCTCTAGCAGCCCTGTTGTTAGTCTTCTTCTTAGATCTTGCCTGTTATTGCATTTGGTTCTTGTCTGCTCTTGCTGGGCTTGTTTGCCTGCTTTGCACTCTCTTTTCTGTAGGTGTTGTTGCCATCCCCGCAGTCCTTCAAGTCTTTGTGGACCTTTTTTGTGTTAATTATAAACTGAGCTGCTTTTACTCTGCCTGGTGTTTTCTTTCAGTTCCTACCTCTTGATTTTTTCTTTTTCAGGTCTAAAAAAAAAGCTATCTCAGTGTCACGGTTCCGTCAGAATCCTAACTGAAAAACATTAGAACAACTGTTTAGGGCTAAGACAGTATGAAACTACGAAAACCCAGACATTCTCCTCAACTACTTTAATTACAAGTGGAAAGTACAACATGGGTCTGCATTTTTTCATACTCAGTCATTTATATTATGCATTTTCAATTGTGTATAGTTGAAAATAAAGTTTTGTGGGCCTGTGGGAAAAGCCCGAGATTAGGCAAGTGCTGATTATTTCCACAGAAATTGATAAGGTTCAAAAATAAAAATGGCCTGTAGGGAGAATATCAAGACAGCAGCGAGTGTCTAATTTTTGAATGTTTTCCTTGTGGATATAAGTATAGTGCCTTACTGACACAGAAGGGTTTTTCAGCCTACCCAAATTGCGTACAAGGCATGGGCATTTTTTTTTGCAATTATGCCAGGGAGGGACTGACTTACACTTACACTTAATACGTTCTTGTTTTGGATTCAGAGTCTTTCTTTAAAGATTTTATAATGTAACTAAGATTTATTTCTTGCTGCATGCTTTCAGCTTTTCATTTTTAATTCCTATTCAGTTTGTGGCATTTGTTCATGGTGTTTTTCATATTGAATTTAAATGTCATTGTAGTGCAATGCAATGACACATGTAGAAGAGTGGTCGAATAAGTAACTCACTGGTATTTTTAAGTATGTACAATTTTGTGACTAACTCTGTGCACTGTCTCAAAAAAAACAAAACACAAAAAGGATCAGAGAGAGTAACATCAGACGCTGAAACCTTAAAGATGTTGGGACATCATTAAATCCAGAGTGTGTCCTTTGTCGTGTGTTTGTTCCATCACATGCTGGGTCAGTTTATAGTTGCATATGATTGACAGCAGTGTGGTACAGTCATTGCACAAAGGTTAGCACAAGGAGCTCTGACCAATGTGAGTGAGAATCACTACTGCTGCTTCAAATGTAGTTAAACAATTTATTTTGCATGTGTAAAATATCTTTTGACTCATGATGTGACTCATGATGTTATGTATTGTGCTTGGTAGGGGTGGAGGCAGACGATAAAACAGTAACCTGGGGTGAATTTAATTCTTACATTAATCAGCCCATCTTTTATCAGTGAAACCTAAAAGGGGTGAGGCAGGGGAGAGGGTAAATGGTAAGGGAGAAGACTTTGGAGACTAATCCATGAGCTGGTTTTCAACACGTGACACAGAAGCTGTGATAATGAGAGGGATTTTGAGTTTAACGACCACTTGAGTTCGCCTAGAGGAAGTAGATTTTGCTCTCTTGCCTAATGCCCTTAGAAACAATTCTCCATAGCAAATAGCAGCTCCAGCAGAGACAGGCCGCTTCATCAAGAGGAAGGGCTTGGGACAAAGAGATGTCTTCTTTTCTCCATACCCTGGGGCGACAGGGTTACATTACCAAGAATGCACTGTAACATCCTCTTTCAAGAACGAGACACATTGTCCAGTCAGTGTGAGATTAGGAACATGCACTTGCTTAAATGGCCAACAATGGGGCTTAATTTAGCAGCTACATAAACACACAAAGCCTTATCTTACATAGTGTTCTGACAACAACAGAGAGAAACAGTTTAAAGTTTAAACAAGATACTCTATGTTCCAAACTAGGAACAAACTACACAGACTAGTAAAGGTCACATGGAGCAGCACAAGTATAGTTAATGGATGAAATGCACTTAATTAAAAATAAAAAAATAATTATTAATTAAAAAAACAAAAAGCTGAAAAGTTCTTGTGTTGATTTTTAAAACTTGTACAGACCTAAATGTCCCAGTGTTTGAAAATTATATCTTTAAGAATCTACTGGCAACAAGACCTCCAGAACTGAAGTCTAGGTATGCTGTTATGAGTTTAATAAACAAAAGGCTCTCTTTGCTCAGCTTCAGCTAACTTTTAGACCTCAGAATGAGAGCACAAAGATGCAGCATTATTCAGCTTAATGTGCCTAGAGTTTGAAGAAAAGGTCAATGCAAACCACAAAGGTCTGCACGTGGAGTTCAATCTGATGATTTTAAAAGTCAGGATTCTTCTGGGTCATCAAATATACAACAGTCTTCAATCCAATTTTTAAGAGTTAGAAGATTTTACTCTTAATGTGTCCGTAACATTTTCAGTAATAATGTTTCCCTCAAATGAATACTGTAAACAGAAAAAGAAACCCACAAAAACAGGATTCAAAATAAGACACTAGATCCTTACCACAGGACATTCCATAAAAGGTTTTTCTCAGCTTTTATCTTTCATCATTCGTATTATATATCCAGCTGTGAGAGATGTCTGTCAGCTTTACTGTACTACTGTACATACTGCAAGTGATACAAAACTACCCATAAAGGTAGTATGGAATGTATTAAAATTAAAGCTCATATACCATACAACAGTTTTAGCACATGTGAATTATTGATATTAATTAATTTAAAAAACATGAAAAACATGAGCACAGCAGCAAGGATGACAACATGGAGGAATGTGTTGCGTCCCCCTCCATTTCTGGAGGGTTTCTGGAAGGGGACAGTCAAATCTGTAGAAGATGTGGGTCTAACAAGCTACCTGTTACAAGTCCTACAAATGTTAAATTCCTCTTTTTGCTGTAGTGCTGTTGTTTACCTTTTACCTTTTAAAACCAAGCTACTTTTGAGAATTTATGGATTGCATCGAATACAAGTTACATGTGTCATGTAAAATTTGATATTAAATTTCAAACTTGATTAAAATCTGAAGAGTACTTTGTCTTGACTCATCTGTTGGTTTTTTGAGGTTTTCTTAACCTAAAAAGTCATACATCTTTTTACTAGAGAAGAAAGTTTGGTTTCACTTTTAAGTACTTTGCAAACAGGCCTATTACTGCGCAGGGAACACCAAATAAAATTTTTGAAACTAGTTTCAGAATGAGTCACACTTTCCTGAAGGCTCTGCATACAGTGGCCACCTTAAACTTCTCCACAACCTGATAACAGAAAACTCTCACTGACAACAAAATATAGGGCAACACAAAAACAATCTGCTTGCATGTAAAGCACATCCTCAATAGGTGATCATGTAAGGATAGATAAGATTATGCAGATAGGCTATATGATAGATTGTGAAGAAAAATGATACCGCTCTATTATTAATCATTGCAATAACTAATCACCAGACGTAGCCTCAGTAGGCAGAACACCCTGAGTAAAGTAGTCTCTTTATTTACAGAATCCTCGACAAAAGGACATGCGATGCTCAACAGAGTAGTACGTTTTCTATAGTATGCCCAACAGACTAGACTATTTAAACCAACCCTGTTTTTTATTCAGACTGATGGTGAAACTCCACTAAAATGCCTGTGATACTGACTGAATGAATGAATGAGGAAATGAAACAGTGTTTTTGGCTCAGTAAGAGAGAGGAGACAGAGAGAAGCTTGAGGTTCATTGAAGAAAACCTGCTCCCAACCAGGCTGAGTTAACAGACTTATTTACTAGATCAACTGACTCAAAGCCAAAGTTACTTCTTATTTAAGACAGGCTGGAGTTAACCCTTTGCCTTGGTTTGAGTTACCTCACTTTATGAAAAAGAAAACCCAGAGTCTCCTTTATTTCAGGTTTAACAGACTCAGTTCTCACTAAACCTGCTTCATGAAATAGGGCCCTGTTCACATAAGTCCAATATTCACACGAGTTTTAGCTCTGTGTTTGATCTTTCACTTCTTAGAAAATATAGTGCATTTTAGCTCCTAAAGGGTCCACTAAGTTTACCTGCCAGTTGCTACCTGTGTCTGTCTGCGATCTGTCATTAGCAAAAGAATTACAGAAGCATTTTTGTTGTTTAAACAACACTCTGTCTCTTGTAAAAGCAATGTCAGAGCACATAGAATGAACCAAAGTAGTAAAGTTGTTGCCAGTAAAATTGAGCGGGCTTAAAGGTGCTGTACTAAGGAAGACAGATGACAATCATCTGTGGGTTGTTGCTAAAGAAGACTATGAAAGCCTTGAAAGGCAGGTGAAATAGATGAACATTTTCTAAGTCTGTTTTAAATTGTTTATGACTTATAAACAAATGTTTTGAATTGTTAATAACTAATGAACAAGTGAAAAATGCATTTTTTATTTATCTTGTCATTTGTGAAAACAAGTGATATTTTGATTTTTTTTTTTTTTTATCAGGCTCATTTACAACTGTTTGTTATAGTAACACACATTTCAGCCACAAGAGGGCTAAGTGCTCTAGTACTTTGCTAGTGGGAGAACTTTTCTTTTTCGGCGAAGATTTTTTCTTCAGACTAAAAAGTGTCTGTTGTAACCTAAACCATGATTTTTTTCCTAAAACCACTCTGATAGTTATCTAAATATTACAAAACCGCATCTGAGAACTGAAAATAATACAAAGAAAATTTAAATATTTAAGTTAAAGGAAAAAAATAAAGTGATGTGTTCTGCAAACTCAAGTCTCCTAAGTGAAGGCCTAGCAGTTAGCCCGTCATGTTTCCATTTCTTCATGGACTTTGTGGCCTTTTATATTACTTTACCTGACTGCGTATCACAGAAACAAACACTGTTTCTACCTGTTAAAAAGCTGAAAAAAAAATGGTAGAAAAATGTTGCTATTTTATTGTTTTTCACGTGGCAAAGTTCCCCTCCCCCCCATTTCTTAAAAAAGAGAAAAAAATCTTTGGGATTAAGAAAGACTTTCCCAGCAAATAGCTTTTTTGTTTTTTTTTCACTTGCTCTTCAGTTATAAACACAGCTGAGAAAATAATTTAGACGAATTTAGTAAGTTGATTAACCAAAAAAAAATTACCTTTCATTTTGTTTTTCTATTCCTATGGTCATAGAAATATAAAAATATTGATTAGTGCTGCTAGTAGTGATTTTTGCAGCTTGTAGGGATTAGAAATAGCAGTAATGCTATGTGTATCAATATTTGTCTAAGTGGTGGTAAAGAGTAGATTTTAAAATGTGATCCAAAGTGACACAACAGGAGAACACCATGACACCTCAAAATAAAAAGGTTGATTTTAAAGCAAAGATACATACAAACATACCATGTAAGTTAGGCTTAAAGAACACAATGTTGTTGCTGATATCAAATGGATATGTTAAATTATCATTTTTAACATTTTCTCTTGTTTTATCAATAATTTATGAAACAGCTCTTGTCTGTTTTTGAGGTTTGTTTTTCAGAACTAAAGAAGTCATTACTGATGGTGAAGCTCTGCCGCTTTGTCCTCAGTCAGTCCTGATAAAACTAAGAAGGCATGGATATAGGCACAATTTAGCTCTAAGGAGAACAGTTGCAGTACCAAGAACAACAAACAATAAACATTCCTAGCACTAGTGCTGTGTGGAAGCAGAAAGAAGGTCCCATTGTATACAGTAAGACTATAATCTCAACCAGTAAAAGTAAGGTAAGGTAAACCTTACTTATTCTTGTTGTGATTTGTCTGTTGTGACATTTTTTCTTTCAGCCACAGTATGTAGAAAGCTCACTTTGTTTTGATTTTTGAATTATGATGTTTCTTTATTCTTGAATGAGGTTTGTCACTTGAGGATAAAATGTTTCTGGAATTCTTTAGAGCTTTATCTGATAATGTAGCACAATGGTAGCACTTTGTTAAGGCAGTATTAATTCAAATTTCAAATCTCAAACTTACATTTAAAAAAAAATGACTGGATTAAAAATTCTCCTTTTTACTGCTTTTTTTGATCTCTACTAACTCCTGAGAGGAATTATTCAAATATTTGCCTAAAGCTTCACTTTGCTTGCCAGCATTATAATGTATAAAGCAAAAAAGATTAGCTTTCTGAACTTTTAGTCTGCTAGGAACTAGGAGGACCAAAAATGGTACGGATGGAGGTGGCTTCAGAAAAATGCTTTTATTCTTAGGTTAATGACTAATAAATTTACAGTATTTTGTGGTTTGGCAGTTGTTCCCCAGTAACCAAGTTTCAAACCACCTCTGAACATTTGTTGTTGACTTACGAAGTGAGTGTGTGATCAAACTCTGCCTGTTTTTTTGTCTTGATCCCTGAACAGCTTTTTCACTTTATTCTCACAGGGGTCAGAGGTAACCTGGCTAATTAAGGGTCCCCCTCCTCTTCAGGACAACCTTGTCTGAGCTTTATGTTTTCACTTTAATGGTCCAGCGGCTCTGCCTGGTACTTCTAAGCTAATTTTGCCTTGCCTGCACAGCTCTGGGGGGGTCTTTGATAATCCACAGACAGGTTAGGTTCAAACTGTCAGGAAACCAGAAGTTTTGCTTGGGCTCTTTACAATAGTTATAAAAGAAAAGTCCTTTCAGACTGTTATCCCATTTTTTTTTATCAAAAGTGCAAATGTCTTTGAAAACAACTGGTAGAAGAACAAACAACATTTCTATTTTCCCAGAACAACTTCCGCCCTGAAATATTGTAAACAATCAATAAACAATGGGGTAATTTTCTGCTTTGACACAAAACCACGTGAAAATAGTAACACATGTCAAATAACACTGTGACAGGATTTGATTTTCACACTGACATGTCAAACCAACTTCACACAAGCTGATAACTGATACAATTCATGACCTTAACAGAATGTCTCCCCTCTCAGTGGCTGAAAGTCGCAGTAGCATCTTGCAGAACACACTGAACCCAATTATATCACATGCATATCTGTGATAATTATAATAATAGGAGACTACTCATAGCCACGGACAATCACTAGACCCAATGTAGACAAGTGCATATCATCTATCTGAAAATTTGGAATTTTCTGTTATGATATGACATACTTTGATACTTTGAAATTTCTGAGTGTGTAAAAACTTAAACAGCTGAAAAAACTTAATTTTCATCTAACTATTTTTTGCATTTTTAGGGTCATTTAGACATACTAAGAAGGAAATGAATGAAAATTTCCCAGTGTAGTGGAGCAAATAGGATTAAATGTGCTGAATGCCAAATGTCTGGAAAAAGGAATTCTGTCAAGAGATAATCCCCTTTCTTTAACACAGTGTCTCAGGAAATGACACGGACTGAAGAATTTCTGAAGCAAAGGTTAATAATCACTTTGAGTTTATGATTTAAAAAAGAAGTATGTATATCAAGGGTCCGCAAGTAACCGCCACGATACCTTCCAAACACTGTCACCCTACACATCACAGCTGCTCCTCATACACGCACACCAGTGTATTGGTGGGCTTACCTTAAGAACTTTAGCGGGTGGCCTGCTCACCGCTGGCTGGCCACTGGAAGATGAAACATGAATGACAGAGGTGTGTTGGGTGCTATGTTGCAGAAGTTTCTTGGTTCTCTCCCGGTCCTCTCTGCGTTCTTGAATCCGGTGATGGGCAAACACTGGCTTCTCTCTGAGCCAGGCCAGTGATGTCACAGTCGGTGGAGGGTGGGAACTTTGAAGGCCAGACAGGTCCAGCAGAGCACTGTGGACCCCAGCCCACCCAGACAGCAAATAAAGGAGAGAGAAATTAAACAGACCAGGTTAAGTAACATGCTGGCATGTAAATGCACTGCCAGTGGCATTTTTCTAAGTAATCCTGAGTAAGTCAGCTGTATGAGGTACTGTAGTAAAGTGCGATATAAAGACTGAGAGAGAGAGGAAAGCCAGAAATTCTTTTACTGAGAACTTGTTATTGTTTTTTTTAACGAGGGTTCAAAAGACACATCTTTTTCAAGGAGGTTATGCAATTTGAAAGAGGGGTGCTAGACATTTACACAATGTATCAATTTAGTGACATAATCAGTTCCAATTGAATAAGTTGAAAATATTTTTAAAAAGCTGTGGAGTCCATTTCATGTCTCTATATGGCCATATTAACTTCTTTTTTCTACTCAGGGACAGCAGAAACAAGCTCTAAAACAGCTTAGGGTTCAATTATATGTATACTTTTTAGGTCAAGTATACTGCAATTTAAGAACTTTTTTATGAGAGCAAGCAAACAAACTTCATTGCAACACTCTTACTAGATTACTCCAATAAATTCTGATTGGGTTGTTTAGTTTGTATGTGGTCATTGGCTCCACATTGATTTTGTATCTTAGTTTGATTTCTTTCATGTCAGTAGAATTTAGGCTAACCTCATAATCAAATAACTTTTAAGACATTTGTATTTGTGACATTTTAGGCCTAATATTCATATTTATCGGATTTAAGATTTCTGAGACCTATGTTAACTCTGTGTGAACAAGTTAATATGCCTTATTTATATAAAACAGGAGTATTTAGAATTTGGAGTAATCTTTGTGTTAACTTGACTGATAGTAATCCGATATTTGCTTTCCTTTAGCTCTGTCTTGGTCACCAATAACTCCTGAGGGAAATATCTGGATCCTCAGCTACAATAATCTACCATGTTCACCAGCAGAGTGCTAACTGCCGTATCGTGCTGAAAAGATAGTGTACAGTGGGTTTTTGCAACTTTCGCAATGAAAAAAAAATGCCTGTTGTGAATGAAAATGACACTTCTGCAGACAACATTAAATGCAGAAAACATTTAAGCCCTGGAGAAGTCAACTTAAATACTAAACTGTAATGTCCAGAGAGTTAGTGGGAAGGGAACTAGAAGTTGAGTGATATTTCTTTGTGGATTTATCACTACATACAACCATTTTTATATACACATTCACTGTCTTTAAATCAGTTTTGTGTATAAATTATAATTCAAGCAGCTTTATGTCACTAGCAGTTAGGGTGAACTAAGCCAAATTACCTCTATTGTATTAGGAAAGGAAGGCAAACCCAGGGCTGAACTGAGACATTACATCAATCATTAATTCTTTTAATAAGCCCACCATCAATAGCCAAAGCTGTTTGGTAAGATAATTAGGTCTAAATTTGGTTAATCCTCCATACTCTGCCAGCTCAGAGTTTGATTTCAGTTGCTGGCATGATAAGGTGCCAACAGACTCCCAATAAATGGTCTGTTGTAAGGTCTGAGGCTATACCTGTGTCCTTTAAAAAAAACAACTTATCTAGTCACTTCACATCTTTACTCATGTGAAATCATATGCTGAGCATGAACACAGAACAGTGCTTCAATTACTCTGCTCCTGTCCACTCAGAGTTCACTCTTTCAAATCTGCAACATATGTGCACAGACAGCAACAGCACATCCCAGACCGAAATGGATCTGGCAGTGCACACGCTGTCAGGATGAGGCATTCCCCAGGAAAATGATCCTTTTGATAAACCCACTTCAAATCCTCTCAACCTGTGCAGCTGTGCAATAATCGCACTAATTAGGCTGGCGTTTCAAATCCAGCCCCCGCCTACAGCTTTTGTTTCAACATCACCAATGGCAATGCTTCCTCACTAGAACAGAAACTGAGTCATTTTTAAAATTTTATTTTACCCAAGAAATTTTTAACTACTTAAGAAAAAGTGAGGAGTACTTTGCTATTGTGAAGGTCTTTTCATGACTAGTGCCACTTAAGTACATAAAATCAATTTAAATCCTATATAATCCCATGCCCTTAGGGAAACAGTTATGTCAAAGAAATCTGAATAGTAATTTTCCGAATAGTTCCATAATATTTAGTGCTTGTTCAGCTGCTCTAGCAATTGACTGTTCATGTACACATTTTTTTGTACCACAAGATAATATTTGAGAAAAAAAGGACTTTTACAGTACAATTAAAAAAACTTGGTTGGACTTATTATCCATTAAATCATATCGTCATGTATAATACAGTCATATGGAACAGTAAAACACATTTTGTTGAACAATTAATTTTTTAACCCTTGTGTTTCAGTAATATTGGTTCTGCTTAAAGATCCCCTAAATACATATATTAAGACATATTGTACATACATATATTTTGCTCAAAACAATAACACGTCTGATGTGTTTTTTCTCAAAAAAGTAGAATTTACATATTAATCCTTAAAAAGCATCTGCTTCTCCTTTCTCAGTAAAACTTCAAAAAAATCTATATGCAAAATGTTAATTTTAGCAGTTTACCTGCTGTATACAACATGTCTCCTATGACACTGTAAAGTACATTCTCAGTATATATAAACCAATGGCTTCAAGTTTCTACATCATAATTACTTGCATTTAAAATTAGAACAAGATTTATTGTAAATTACTTCTGATGTGACAAATCATGTTCAGATGCCCACCTCTTAAGTGGCACACATTTTTTTTCCACTTCAGCAGGTGTATATGTAAACAGCCTTCTAGTGTCAAGATCTGTGCATACATCATTGTGCACTGAAGTTTAAACAACAAATAAGGGAAACAAAGAGAAAAACATTGTATAGAATTATGGGGTCTTAAAAAATTAAAAGACTATAAAATGAACATTTATTCTTGAAATGTTTTTTTTTTCCTTTATTGTGTCCTTTATCAATATGTAAAAATGGATTAGAGTGGTGGCCCTTTCTTTTTACACAAACTGAGCATACACATTTGATAAATATAACAAAAAGTAGAATTGTTATAACAACAACCAAAGAAGTACTTCAAGTTTCTCTGGTAAATGGACAATATATATGTATTGCTTTTTAAAAAATCATTCCCATGCAAAGAAATTGTGTAGTTAGGCCTCTTTCACTAGCACTGCTAGCCTTAAACTGTATGTGAACCCATCTGTCTAAAAACTTTTTGCATGGACTTTAACCTGCTACTTCTCTAGTCCTACATCTGTGTAATTTGCAACTGAGCCCATGTAAATGCAGCATGTCATATCCAGGTATGTCACAACAAGCAAGTTGGAATCCTAATGTTCCGCTGCTGGACACAGACCTAAAATTCTGCATTTTTTTCACTGATGGGATCTGAAGTCAGTGCAGTGCAGTTGCTTGTACTATTTTCTGCTTGTCTATATGTATAGTGCTTTTCATCCCTTTTTTGATAAAGCAGAATTGTCCAAATACATGTAGTTAACATCAGTGCAAAAGCAGTCATCACCACAGATAAGCTAACAGTTTCATCTGCCATTGCTGCTGTAACCCATATTGGGACTTACAGGTTACAAAGAAATGCATTACAGTAAGGCCATTACTTTTGGTAGAAACTAATACTCTAACAAATGACTTTTAAAATTAAGTAACTCAATTACCATACCATATTTATTGGTAAACTAATTCATTTTTGGCCAGCAGTTACCCTTTAGTAACTGTGTGCAACTTGCCGGAATTTTCACAACCTCCAAACCCTAAATCCTTTTGGCAATCAACAATACCAGTCGTAACTCCACAGTATTGTGTCAGCGCTGGAGTCTGGCTGCACTGATTGTCATTCTGCTATAGAGAAATACAAAACTCTCTGACTTGTTTGTAATTCTTTAAACATTTTAAGAACAAGACAACTGTTAATTAAGTTATTTAAACTTAAATCCATTCACAATAGGTGTGGATTGCCTTTAGCTCAAAATGCGGCAACCATGCCCTTTCAAACTTGCAGTGCACAGATACCAAAAAGGAAATGAAATAGTTGTACAATTGCGAGCTTACTCTTGCAGTCTCCCTTTGGTTCATCAGTGTTAACAATGGTTCGTTTTAAAGACAGTATTGAGTGTAAAAATGTATGTCCAGCTGACTTAAATAAATTGGTCATGGTTATGATCCATGACAAGGCCAGAGGAGCCAAATTTCAGCCTTAATTTTTAGGGCCAATCAATTTGCATGACTTTTGTGATATTTATTCATGTCTTCCTAAGGTTATGTGGTTTGATCAAGGTAACAAGGATATTTTAAAAATGACTTCGAAATTAGAAGAATGTCAGGTGACCTGTCATGATCAAATACAACTGCTTGCAATTTAGCATTTCTATAGGTGTTTTAGTGTTTACATGAAAAAAGGTATGCTTGTAGATACCTTTACTAAAATTGTTAGATTTTTAGCACACAAAATGAAAGAGCCTGGCACTACTACCACAACATTCATTGGCACGCATTGTTTAGCTCTTCTTGGCTTAATGCATTATTGAAAAAAAATATTTCAATACACAAATCATTTACAGGCACTGTGTTTAGGAAGTAAAGAAAGATGTGCATGCTCAGTAGTGTAGTGTTGAGTAACAGAAGAGTCCCTGACTGTCATCTTACAGCTTCTCCGAGCTGCTGTCTGTGTTGTTGGAATAAAACAGACTATCATGAAACATTGCAACTTATTCTGCTACAGATTAGATCCAGTACATTTTGCAAAAAAAAGGCCTGCCTGCCAAAACCCCACAGTGGTGGATATCAGTCAGAAGCAATGTATAAATTAACAATTTAGAAACAATTGATAAGGAGATTATGTGTTGTTCAAGATGATATAATGTCAGTGAATGTGTTTTCTTGTTGAAAGTGCAACTGTGACTGGTTTTGACAGGCAGTTCCATTTCCTCTTTCCAGTACTGTATATCATCACTGACTCTTTTGGTGGTATGCAGTGCTGGACCATACCACCATACTTTTTTTACCCCTACTTACTGCCCAGTTGTGCACTACGGCTCTCAAAGTGCTGCTTTATTCACAGATAATAAGAAGCTCAACAGAAATAGCATCAAAACTCATTTTCTATGCATATCCAGTGTGGTTAGCTTGATCCTCTTATCTGTTTTAGGAAATATGTTACTTACTTTAAATTCGAAACCAAAAAACTGCTGTATGTAGATTTAACGAAAATTTTGGTTACAACCGCAGCTGACTCATAGCCAACTTTATGACTGTTTACAGCTAATGCTTCCTGCTTATCACTGAACACAATGCATCTATGGATATTTTCCTGATCAAACAACAAAATCTTGACAATGTCAATCATGCCACGTAAAACTTTTGTACCTTGGTACAAAAGTATGTGTGTACAGCAAAATCAGCCCCACTGACTTCTATTTGTTTTATTAGATTATTATGAAATAATTAAGGTAACCCTGCTTTTTTTACACCAAAGTATACCCTTAGCAAAAAAGAAGCATACTTGAAGTTAATTTTATTAGGTATACTTGACTATAAGTATAAGTATAGCAGGTATACTACGGACCATGTACTTGTAGTGCACTAAAAAGTATACTAATTTAATACTTCTTCAGACAAAATTGGAACTTTTTTAAGTATATAAAAGTATACTTTAGGTATACTTTATACCGTCATTTTAAGTTTACAAAAGTACACTTTCAAGTATACAACGAGTACACTCATCTAATTACTACTTCTGTACTAGGTATATACTTCTAGTCCACATTTTAGTTTAATGAAGTGTACTTTAAGTATACCACAAGTACACTCTTCTATATATAAGAAAAAGGTCAAGTTGTTTTCTTAAGTTGTAGAAAAAATGTATATATTAAAGTGCAACATTAGCATTTATGATGACCATAAATCACACAATGATGATCAATCATTGTGTTGTGGTTAGGAAACAGTGACTCACTGGTAAAAGACTTTGAGTTCTTTGTTTTAAAGGTTAGTAAAAACAATTGACTGTATAAAACAGGAAAAAACTGACTGTCTGTGCACTGTGGTAGTTACAGGATATAGTCATGGATAGTAGGACAAAAGAATTATTGTATGATTTTGTTATGTTGGAGAGGCCCAGATACTATAATCTACGCTGTCCCTATCCCTATCAGATGCTAAGTCTTTAAGGCTGAAAGGATATTTACTTTGATACCTGTCAAGACTAGGAATGACTGGGGCTTGGACCCAAAAGCAGACGACTCGAAAATACCTGACAGGTTAGCTTTAATCAAACACAAAAGATCTTGGCACAAGGAGCAAAACTCTGGCATAACAACGAGCAACACGAACTTAGACAATGAACTTTGACAATGAGCCAACACAAGACAGATTACACACAGAGACTAAATACACACATCAATTACAAGACACAGGTGGGAACAATCAACGCAGGTGAAACACATTGGGGTTAATCACAAGACGAGAAAGGACCAAAGGAAGTAAAACCGGAGACAACACAAGGGGAGATGAGACTATCAAAATAAAACAGGAAGTCACAAGACAAACATGGGCACGAAAAGACACGGAATCCACTTAACTTAAATCATGAATGTTCAAAAAACACAACAAAAGACCCCCCTATACCCAACCCATGACAATACCAAGATACCTGTGCATCTTGATGCACCGTTATCTGGAGCAGAAAAAATGGGAAAACACTAACAAGCATATATATATATACAAAATATGCAATGATGCCATAGGGCCACTTGTTCAGCTAACATTTAGCCTATCCACCTCTAAAACTCGCTAATTATACAGCAGAATTCAAGTTGGGAATTTTTTGATAAAATATTTTTCAAACGCCAGGCATATTTTA
>JAPZDZ010000012.1:22917860-22946366 GCA_029783805.1 Acanthurus tennentii | reverse complement strand
GATAGATAGATAGATAGATAGATAGATAGATAGATAGATAGATAGATAGATAGATAGATAGATAGATAGATAGACTCTTTTCAGTCTCCATCATAAAAAAAGCTGGCTCCTCCTTTGCAGAGAAAATTCACCCATAACAAAACTTTTCTTGTAAAAGAGCTCAATCTCTTCCGCTTAACCTAAAAAGCTGAAGGGGCACAAATTCCCATAAAAAGACTGTAACCACAATAAAATTTAATTTAGAGAACTTGATAATAAAGCCACAGATGAAAACAAACATGCCAACAAGGTCATGGCTGTTTTTTTAAAACTCAGTGCAAATGAGGCAGTATGAGTATTAGACATTTACTGCCATGTGATGTCAGTCAAATAGCAGTGTGTGTTCCACTGTTGTTAAAGCTTAAACTGAGCAGTAAAAACATAATTTCCATACTGCAGTCTCTTTTCACTAAAAGAGACTTTGTGAACATTTATGCGCCTTAACGACCTTTTACAGAATGTAAAAAGTAGGTAGGCCAGGCCTATAGGCAACAATCTTGTGAACTATGTATCTCAAATGCTTTTGTATAACTAATTGCATTTCCTTTTCCCATGCATGAAAAAGGAATTGATACTCTTATTGGTGTGCAACAGAGTGCTGTGTGGGTCAGTGGTGTGTGCTTGCTACTGTGAACAGATTTCATCCTGCATCTGGGGTCTCAGCTGTTAAATGCTCTATGCATTCCCCAGCAAGTTTGCTCTATCTGCTGTTTAGTAGTCAGTAAGTATTTTACACTGAGTCAAAAAAATCAGTTTTTGCAAAAAAAAAACAAAAAAAAGGCTGGTGGGCGTGAACCAAAACAGTAAAATCACAGGCACCAAAAACAAACAAACAAACCTATTGACTTCAAAATGTGATGTAGAGTTGAAGCCTAAATTCAGGTGATAATTCCCTGTGTCACATCAAACTTATTTTCAAACTGAGTTTCAGTATATTTAGATTTATATCCAACAGCTGAACATGAACAGTTGAACAATCTGACTTCCAATAACATTACACCACACAAGGCCCTCAGGGCACCAAAGCAGAAGCTGCTCGATGTCTCACTGTGTAGCCTATGTGAGCTTCTGACCTATGCAAAGCACATACTCAGGCAAAACAACACTAGACCATAAAGAGTTGGATAAACACTGGGCCTACATGACTTGTGTATAGAAAAGCATCTCCCACTAATTATTAAGGCTGCACTTGCATCTTGAAAAATGTAGTTTTAAATGTTGCCCTGTATATGTTATAGGTCTACTATAACAAGCAACTGAGCGACTTTTTTACCTAAGCTATACCTTAAGTGGATTTCTACTCTTTTGTGGATTTTTTTCATTTAATGTTAAAATGTCATTAATTGCCCCTGTCAGTCGTCAGCAGAGAGCGCTCCTCCATTGGCCTTCAGCCGCGCGCTGAGGCAGCGGCAGAGGGAAATTCATCTGTCCCATCCTGAATATGTGGAAGGTAGCGGAGAGGAGGAGGCGGGGAGTGTGGATGGATGGGACTGACTGCACGGTGTGTGGGAGACAAGGTTATGCCGATCAGGCAGCAGCTTTCCTTTCTGGACTTTAAGTCCGGTTTCTGATGAACTCTGCGGGAAAAAAAACGGTTTCATTCATTTTAACGAACTCTCTCTTTCTGAAAGTGTTGGCTTTAAAGAGAGAAGTGGATTTATTTGACTGACCGGTGCCGGCTGAGGCGCTCTGCGCACAGACAATAAGTGGG
The DNA here is from genome assembly GCA_029783805.1 of Acanthurus tennentii. Lineage (NCBI taxonomy): Eukaryota > Metazoa > Chordata > Actinopteri > Acanthuriformes > Acanthuridae > Acanthurus > Acanthurus tennentii. Next base: position 22,944,616 of record JAPZDZ010000012.1, on the reverse strand, counting down.
AGCGATCAGATCACAACAAAAGATACAAGGTGAGAAACGTTCAAAGTGATTACCAAAAGAACAATTTACAGTCTATTACCATCATTTTTAGCCGTAAAACATCATCCGGCCGTTTTAAGACTTGCAAGAGCTTTTGTGGCAGACACGCGGTTCGTTATATCTTGCATTTTTAATCACTTTGCTTCTACTTTAGTACTTTAAACGGTTATTTCCGTCATCTTGTAAATGCCTCATTGCATAAACCAATTAATTGAAAGGGGGTGTTTGTTGTACTTGTTATTTACTACGGGAGAACCCAAAAAACAGCGCTCATTTGTTCTGTTTAAGTATAAATGGACCCACGCCTCCTGATATACCCCCCTGATATACTCATGACTGTTACTTGACTTCTGTTCACTGAATGTCAGCTGGGTGCTGAACTGTTGACATGTCAACATGAGAGCTCTGTTGGTCAGAAACTTGTATTGGAGTCTTTATTGGTTATTTGGCAAAGTAAAACACACTGACAGGACACTGTGAACACCCTCAGTGGTACCTGTGGTGCTCCTTAAAATGACATGATGGGAGAAAAATATTTTTATGTACTTCTTTTAAAGTAAAATGAATATCTAAGCCTTTCTTTCTGGCTCTGTGGTCATCTGGTCAGCTCTCCTCTGTGTGAATATCCTGTTTCCTGGACAAAACAAACAATGGGGAGGCAGGCATGGCGAGCATATGATATCCTGTATGGGTCTTGTGTCACTTCAGACAATGAAAAATAGTGTGTGTTGCTGGAGTTGGTTAAAAAACAAGATGAATATTTATTTATGGAGCTTTAAAATTATTAATCATAGGTATTAAGTGTCATTTATTGATTGTGACACACAGCAGGTCTGGCATGAGGGAGCTCAGTGACATGAGGCATGCGAGCGATACAGAACAAAGGCAGAGGACTGGTTTGTATAGTTGACTTTATTGAATTTGTGCCTCATGACAGCAACATGTGCTGTCTCTCTCTGTCTCTCTGTCTCTCTCTCTCTCTTTCTGACACACACACTGACAAACTGCAAAGGCAGCGCCGCTTTGTGTTGATTTTAGTCTAGGATGTTCAGCCGTTTTTAATGGGGTCAGCAAACAAATTCAATAAACCTATTAACTGTCAGAGAATATTCCAACATTCTGCTTGGCATTGATATAGGAGATACGTGCAAATCAGGATCCATTTACAACCATATTTGTGCAAGGTGTCCAGTCAACTTGGGCAGTGTGACCTGAGCTGATGATGTGTTCCCACCTCTGCTCTAAACCCCTGTTTTGTGTTCATCAGCATTTTTCTTGTTCTTTCCCACACAATTTTACTTTTCTTCACAGAGATTTGAATAACAGCATTTTGTCCGTTAAGCAATGTGATACTGTTGTCATGCAGGTTCATACAATTCGACACTTGTGTTAGAAAACAAATTCCTGCCAGACTGGTTCTGACAAAAGGAGTTAAATCAATCCCAGCGTGCAGGTAACAGTATGAGTTAGTTTGCATAAAGTATTACTAGTTATTTATATCGTCTAAAGGTCTAGGAAAAGTCCATGTAGTTTGTTCAGAGTCAAAGCAGAAGTGGGGGAAATATAAAAGTTTACATTCATTACATAGAGAAAAAAGGGGCATTTTTGCAAGTTAGCATTGCACTTCCATAAATTTGGGGTTCTTACAAGGACATGTGCAATAAAAGAATTTTCAAAATCAAAGAGGCAGAGGTCAGGAAATCTTGACTTTGAGCCTTAGTGTAAGTTAAGCTCCAAATAACAGATAGTTAAGGCCTCATGATGTTTTCATGTCGCAGCTTTGGAGAATTTCTCTCCAGATCTATAGAAGACATTAATTAACCACTTTCATAGACTGTGTAAACGCCTCATGGCTTCAGTAAACTGAACTTGATTTGTAAAATTTGTGAAGTTTCCTTCAAAACAAGAGTGTGATTTTTTGCTGATCATTCACTGCTAAGAGCTAATCTACCATTAGCTAACCATTATTTTGCAATGAACTAAAATGCTAAGCTATTATAACCGTAACACAAGTGGAAAAGAGTCAAAAAGTAAACTAACTCACTCAGTAGTGTATATTATACAACAAAACCTTAAACTTGAAAACATTAGCAACAACTAGCCAAGTAATGCTGGAGAAGCAAAACTTTTGATTAACAAGTAAAACACACCAGATCAAGAATACCTAGCTTACATCACAACTAGAAAACATGGATGTTGTGTACTGGCACTTCAGTATACACAAACAGGCCTAGTGCTTGAGGCCTTATTCGGGGTCAGGCGCTGAACTGTTTTCTAGTTAATGTGTTTGTGGGTCAACAGTAATCTATAGGCTTAGCAAAAGAAATCAATTCAGATCCCCAGTCCAGAGGAGGCATCTGAGCGAAGAGGATGGGCCATGCTTGTTGAGTATGTTCAGTTAAAAAAGATTTAGTCCACAGTTGTGTGACAGATCTCTTAGATCACCCACGCTTGTTGTAAATGTCCTCATTGCTTCTAGTTCTTTCCATAACATAATCCCTGCAAACAGAGTTCACACCGAAAGTTGTGTCAACAGGAATCTGTTCCTCATTGGCTGTGAACCAGCTAAGCAGTGTACAGACGCTACATCTCTTTTCCTTGTTTCATGTCTGCTTTGTCCTGTCAGACAGGACATCCTTAGCAAAACAAAGAGTCTGGCACTCAGTTTCTTGTGCAAAACACAGACATTGTGAAACAACCCACGTTTATTGTGTGTTTCACAATTTACAATTCTCGTATAGAAGAAATACAATTTGAGGTAAGTTTTATTACTCAAAAATACTGTTGTCTTTTGTTTGATTTGAAGGGATTTGGTCCTTTTATGTGTGGCTGTAATGAATAATGATGTTCAGGGTTGGTTTTTGTGTTTATGTCCCTTAGAATACAACATAAACTACAAGCATCAGCCCTGCAGAGTCGCTCTCAGCTGGTTGGTTATTCCTCTGGGGTCTGGTTTCCATATCATTTAGATGAAAGAGACTCCATTAATACAAGCTGCAGTCTGTTTAAGGACAGACACTTGCTGGTTTATGGATAAATTCTCCAGAAAACACTGCTCTTAAACCCACCGCTTATGAATTATTTAAAGAATGGACACAAGGATGGATTTAAAGGTTACCCATGTGTATCAGTGGCTATTGACCCGAGCACTTCCGAGCAAAGACTCCCTGTCCCTGGGGAAAGTTAGTGGAGAATTAATCACAATTCCAACAGTGCACGGTTTATGCCATTACAACAACCTATACCAATTAGAAGAAGCGTTTCTTTGGTGCTACATCATCATTTACCTTCAGTGAGGACTGCTGTTTTAGTGACAAAGCTGGACAGAAAGCAATTAGTGAACTTTTTTGTTATGCTCCCCTCTTCAGTTGCAATCTTTAGTTATGATTTTTGTTTAAGATGTTGATATGAAACTCATATGTTTAGCTTTGATAGCTTTATGACATGATTCTGTGTATAATTCTTACAAAAAACAATACACGACAATTAAATTAATCTCACTAAAGTATTAAAAGTGCTTAATAGGCACTTACATTTTAATGCTGATAATAACCATCAAGTCTTTTAGGTGATTTTACGGCAAAGCAATATTTCAAACAGAAGATGGGGAAATCATTGACTCAACAAGATACTCAGAGGATCCTGTGTTGCATTTAAGCCTGTAAAATTGCTATTTGCAGCCAAAGTTTTAATAAAAAACTGATTGTATTTTACTTTTCTGTGTAATTCCCGCAAACCTAAGACAACTGCAGGTTAAAGGTCATGTTTTTTGCAAACCCAGTGAGGAACCAGTGGGATTTTTGCCCACCTTGTGGCCATTTCAAAGTAAGAAGACACATGTAGCACAAAACCTTGTTGTGGGCCTTTGAATCTCTTGTTATGTGTCGTCACCTGCACGGTTTCAGTATATGAGGATATGTGAAGTGGTTGTTGTGTCCCTATTTGAATATCACATTCTATTTTTCCTGGATAATCCAACTCCAACTCTTGGTATTTAAAAATCAAAGTGCTCTGCTGCACAGGTGGGCAGGTGAGATGTAGATCTGCGGAAAATCTGCCTCCTGGTGGGTTTATACACAACCTTAGGCAGGAGGTAGCCTTGAACCTTACAGCTCTATGCAGCGTTACACTTCGGAGCAGAACATCCCTCTTTTTGTTTGTGTTCTCCTCCTCCTCCTCATGTGTCTCTCAGACTGGGATGTAATTGCTGTGAGGCAGAGAAAATGAAAATAAGAACAAAGCAAAACTCTCTACTACCGTTTTCTCTATCTGTGCTGCTGTTGGCTTGCCTATGAGATTTTGGAAAGAGGAGGGGTGGTCTTCCCTTTAATTATGCTGCTTGTCTGCCTCTTTTCATCCATCCATCAGTCCCTCTCTTGTGATCGCTCTACATTCTTCCTATTTTCCTCTCCATACAAGCAACGCATACTACACCAGGAAAACTGCAAGGTGATGATGTTGAGGGGCTGTTTGAAAGCCTGAATGATAATGACCACAATGAGCCTCCCAACACCATGAGTGTGTGTTAGGTAAGGGAGGAGGGGGTGGACGGAAATGGCCTGAGCTGTTATTATTACCCTCTCAGGCACAAACAGAGAGATACATGTTGTAGAGTCTGGAAAAAAATCAACCGTATTCACACAGCAGAAGTACCCTGCAGCCTCAGATCCACCGTGATCGATAGTGCTCAATGTTTAAAACCCCATGTGAGTGTTTCACCCGTTTATTGCCAGAAGGGATAGAGGCATGGTAAGGAGAACCGCTGGAGACTTCTGTGAACATGTGATGCTCTGAATCCAAGAACCCCCCACAAAGTAATTTCCTGTTGAGTTGGTGTGCTAGATTTTTTTTCAAACCTTGCCTGAATAAGTTAATTTTGTTTGGGTTTATTGTCAGTGTGGGTGTCATTAGGGTGGGGTATGGTAGACAATAGAAAAAGAGGTTTTATAGGTGCTCACACACTAGAGCTTAACATTCATCATTAATGAAGTGTTACGTGAGCCTCTTCTTTTGCAGGGTTAATACTAGAAAGCAAAACCCCCACCCTGACAGATACTCACACACAAACATACACACTAGATCCCAGATACCACTCACCCTCCATCTCACATCCCCTGCAGTTTGGAAAGAAAGAAATCATCCAGCTGCAGTCACCTTCACCACTGCAGCTTGGGATGAGGAGGGGAGGGAGGAGGAGGAGAAGCTGGGAGGGGAGGGAAGTCATTATCACCTGCCCTGTGGACCGAAACTGAGCACCCCGCTGGTCCACTCAGACAGGCCACACTGAGCTCTGTGACAGGGACAGTGGGTAGTGGAGAAAGACTGTGTGTTTGCAACAACATGGAGGGAAGACATAGGTGTATGGTGATACAATGACGAGGAAACCATGGTAAGAGATTCAATAGAAAAAGCTCTCTTTGATCCAGAGGTCATTTCAAGGTTGCATTGTGCTGTTTAGAGGCTCGGCCACTTCCTTTTGAAACACATGGCTTGTTCTTTATGATCACATGTGGTCCTACAGAAGCATGCCTACTCAACACAACTGTCAAAGCTGTCTGTCAGCAACATTAGCCTCTGTAGTGTTAGTGGGTCAGTGGGCAGTAATTACTAATGCTAGGACAATGTTCAGTGATACTGTCAACTGGACTCTGATAGAAACCTGATACGGAGGAGGTAGATAGCAGTTGTAACAGGTGTCAGGAAGGGTTGGGTTTCAGCCAGACCTTTCTCCAGCACTGGTATGGTGCAAAAACAAAGTGTGGAGATACAGTAGAAGTGCGTATGCCAGGCTATTGACGATATATGAATATGGATTATGCCTCTCCACTTCCTCCCTCAGTACAAAAATTGAGCTAAAATGTATCTTGAATATGAGAACTGCCATCTTGCATCTGGGATGTCATTTTGAGCCAGAGTTTGTGCTGTGGAAAACAGGGTTGTGTGCTTTAGTATTAAGGTCTCATCCAAACACCAGCTTGACTCACCTGCAAGAACACAAGCTGTCAGTCATAACCTTACACCTCCTCCTTTTTTTTTGCATCGAACAACTAACTAACAACTAATTAAATCAAACTTATCAGAGAAATGAACACTATAACATACACTAGCATGCTAAGAACTACCTAACATAACAAAAAGCATCTCTTGGCAATATTTATTTGATGTACTTTGATCTTTTAGTTTTACTCAAGTTTCATCTGCTGACATTGAGCTGGGTTTGTGACCTATACTGCAGCCAGACACCAGGGGGCGATTGAGTTATTTTGGCTTTAAGAAGCTGTCATGTTATCCTTCTTTATTTACAGTAAATGTAGGAGGATATGTGAATATTAAAAAGAAGTTCATTATAACTGTGAAAGTGAACCAAAACTTTGGAGTTGCAGTTCTTACTAAAACTAAAACAGAGAGGTAAAAATGTGATCTGAGAGGCTGAAGGGAACACAGTCAAGATAATTCTCTGACAGTTTGTTTTACACTTTCACTTTCTTTTAATAATTTAAGCCATATATTAAAAAAATAATTAGTGCAGCTCTAAATTTTAGTATGCAGCCTGTTCTGGTGACACTTCTTCAGCTGATGCCTCATCTCTCCTACCCTCTCCTCTTTTTTTTACCTTACCTTAGAATACATTGGCTTTGTCATTTGAGGTCAGCCTGTGAGAGTATTTCTTCATCTACAGCAACTTCTGCTCTCAGAATGTTTGTGCGGTTAAATATTGATTTGCTCACATGTGGTGTATTTTCTGACTAATAAAATATTGAAAAAGCAATAAGACATTCGTTCCATATGAAGTGTAGCAGCTGTTTCACAATATTTGACAGTGTCATTACAATAAAAGTTTTAAATTGAAGGCCCAGCAGCAGTGAAGGCAGGAGCACATTCCATGTTTTGAGGCTCTTTGCCATAGAAAATCTACCTATTTCTAAAATCTCTCAGTGAACTCATGTTCCTTCAATTCATCTTGCACCTCTTGAGATCACTCTGACAGAGCAAAAGCTTTGCCCATCAAGAGCTACTGTATTTATGCAGCAGGACAAAAATAGTGGTTTTCAATCATATAAGTGGCTTAATACTGAGAGCTTTCACCTTTTTATCTCAGAATGATGTCTACTCTGGGCACACAGGCTCTGCAGTGTGTACAGCACATTGGTTAGTGCAGGTTTTCAAGAATGTTTGGATTGGTTATTATTCTCAGACGTGTGCTGTCTGTGCAGGAAAGGCCATGTAACTGATCTGATTATCTAGTTGCTAAATTGGATTGAGAGTGATGAGCCAGAGGGTCTCATTACTGCACACCATCTAAATGCAGATAGAAACAGCCAGAACTCTACTAATGGCAGATTGCAGCTACAAAATGAACTTTGACACTTTGTTGTGTGTACTTGGTATGAAAATGCAGTTCTATGGGTTTAATTGAAGGGAGCTGTCGCACTTACAGGGGCAAACTCAACTCCAGTTGTTTTAGAGGCAAAGTTTTAATATCAGAAGTAACCAGACTGACATAAATGATTGATGCAAGAAAATTTCCATAATTTTAAAGACATATTTGCCAAGAGCTTCTTTAAAACATCCCAGGAATCAAGGACAACATATTAAAAAGGATTTAACAACTTTATGATACAGAAAACATGGAATATGCAATATTTTATATGCTAATTGGATTGCGAAGTTATTCAGTCAGTTGGCCTTGCTACTATGGTGTAAACTTAATTTTTTTAACACTTCAGACATGCAGACAGACATATATACATACATTACATACTGAAGAACTTTGGTTATGTCTTGATTTCTCATCAAGCACCATCATCAGGCGTGCACACCTTCAGAAGGCATTTTCACTGGCCTCTGCTATACTCTTATGTTAGCATGCTAACAGGCTAAACTAGGCTCAGTTTTGGCTGTGTTGCTTTGAAACTATTGTGTTAAGAAGCTAAACTTGAAGTGTGACCTTTTCCTCATTACTCACACATACTCCCCCAGACGTGATTCACAATGGAAATTCAAAAGACAATGATTTTATTTCCTTTTTATCTTTGCTGTAAGTGTTGTAACTCATTCATTTACAGCCTAGTTCAAGGCTTAGCCCTGACAAATACTTTGTGCTGTCTGTGAGTAATGATGGTTTGTTGCATGACAAATGATTTGAAAGAAGTTGTAAAGCATAAACCAGGAAATACTTTATAAATATATCTTGGCTCCCCAGTTTTAAACTTCAAACCTTTATCATATTTATTTTTTTCTTTTAGACTCAAAATCAGTTCATTACACTTCAGAAGCCAAACAATTTAAAATTATTTTTCTACTTTTCATGCACTCATTTCAACCCTTCCATCTCCTTCAGGCTCATTATAGCCCTTCACTGGTGGTGTCTCCTCCCCTCCCCCTCCTCTGCTTTATCTCTCGCTTTTTCTTTGTTTCATTTGTACGCCTGTGGTGATGTCAACAGTGGCCATTCATATTTTCCATCACTTGGCAGTGATATTGAAAGCTGATGACACAGGCTCTTTATGCTCCTTTTAAGAAATGTCTGAGTAAATCTGGGCACCCACAGTCCCTCAGGGCAATATTTTGTCGCGGCAGAGAGTGTGACACAGCAGCCTCTGCCCCCCAGATGCTCCCCCCACTCTGACCTCCTCTTCCTAATGGCATCTGGTTTATACATGCGTGGGGTTTGTCATGGCCTGTGGCCTCCGTTGAGCCCTGAGCACCATCCCTTACAGCATGAGGATCGGGCCTCAAATCCCCAGACCCAACCGACAAGCCAGTAGGTGGATTGCGGCAGCCTGATCCCCCAAGCAGCCTCCCTCTCCTTTTTCTACCCCCTGCCGTATCCCACAAAGCTGAGCTTGACTGTACCGTCTTAACGCACACAAAAGGCTTTTCTGTCTCACCATTCATTTGCCAAATGGAGCTTTATCACATGGTGTTAATTGGCTGCAATTAAGATGTCTTGTGGTTTTTTTTACAGATGCAGAGACAATCTCTGTCAAGATGTATAATGGCAGCCCTTCAGTCCCAGGCAAGGTTGTTAAATCTGACGGCCTCAGGGTAGCCTTATTTTAAAGTGTGTGGCTTTTGTTTGTTTGTTTGCTTAATGTTTTGAAAAAAAAAAATGTCTCAGAGAAAATAAAGAACAACAAAGATAGAGGAAAAGCATAGTATTTTACTTTCTGGATACTTATTCGTGAGGCTTGCAAAAGCCTTTTAAAAGATGAGATATGCTCTATGCATGACCAGAGATGGCCCTCTTTCATCTTTCATGAACTTAATCTATTCATGTATGATGTATGACTACAAATCATCCTCCTATCAAGTATCATGAATCCTGACAGCTGTGTCCACCTGCTTCATTTCTAACCACAAGTGACAGTCATGAAGCTTGAAGGCATGCAGCAGGGTTCTGTAAGGCAAGGACGGTATAACTGGGGGTGAACAATCCCGCATGAGCGTGTGTCCGTTTGTGTTGTGCAGTGTGTCAGGCACACTGCACAGAGTGTCTTCCATTCAGCCTGTCAGCTGCAGTCTCAGTATGTGGCATAGCTCGTCAGCTGTAGGCTCGTGTGGATGACAGCTGTTTGCCTGCCCTGCTTGTGCTCTGTTACATTCACTCCGAGGCCTTCCCCTTTTGGATAATTAATCTACCTCTTACTGTACAAGATAATTGCCATCCCATGTTGAAATAAGCCCAGGGACAGGGAACTGTGATGATCTTGGCAGCACGGCTGCCCCTGTCATGCCCTGCCTTGTATTCTCAACAGATTCAAGCCTATTAATACTGAACTTCTGGGGCTGAACAAAGCAGTAGGCCAAATTGTTACAGCCTGCCTGTCTGTGTTCTTATCCAGACATCCAGACATCACAAGTAAAATGAGGCCCTTATATTAAGAAAAAGGGCATGACATTGGCTTAAAGATAATAAGAAAACCCTCCAGACAGCATAATTTCTCAAACAATTATCAACACTAAATGTATTTCCCCTTTTTTGTCCCTGGGGGTTGTGCAAGGCACTCTATTCCTCCATCTGCTGGCTATAAAGGGACACTACAGTGGGAGCACCATGTCAGCCACTGCTACACATCTACAATAATTGATTGTACTATGCCTGATGAAGAGAGTGACAACAGCCCGAAAAGAATGATCCCTTAAGTGTGCAAAGTCTTGTGTGCAGCACATGACCTGTGGAGAGAAATGAAGTGACACTAGAGTGACATCAGAGAGGGTGATGGACGGTGGTGTGAGGTCATGGTGTTTACGACTGTGGTGCCGGGCTGGAAGCTGGGAGAAGCAGCAATGCATACTGAGTCACTAAGGCAATAGATGCTGCTGGTTAAAATATATTCAGAAAAGCATTTTACCCCAAAAGTAGACATGTCTAATACTCATATAAATATACTCATGTATAAAATGACACAGATCATTTGCCTTCAGAATTGGAGCATCTCAGTGTGAAAACACAATATGAAGTCACCCAGGAGGGTGAACTAACAAAATCTTATTTAATACAAAAAGTGTTGCTTCCATCAATATGTTAATGTAGCAATGGTTTAAATGATTGTGTGTAATGTTGAAGGGGTTGTTCGCAGTAACAAAACCAGGGAATTGTTACCTGATTTTGCAGCCCCCCTCAGTTCTACTGAGTATGTAGCTTCTTTCAGTTCATTGTTTTGATTAAAAGGCCTCCTTAATAACTGTTTTTGTTCACTCTGATCCCCCTCGTCTATCCTGTTTCAAGAAGAAGCAAACGGACGATTTTCTTTTTTTAATTATAAAAAAAACCTCCAAGAAATTAACTGCAATCTGTGTCCCCAGCACCAGGCAACAGACAGACAAAGCGAGCTGGTGAACAAAGTGAAGAATTTAATTGTAGAAAATGAGAGCGGAAATTAGAAGTGTCTGTCTGTCTCCTTGAAGTTTAAATGATGTTGTTAGGGGTCACCCCTCTCAGTCTGCCTGCAACTAGCGACTGCTGGCTAATATATTTAACACATCAGCTACAATGTGATAAGAGTAAGATGTTGTGTTGTTTTACTGTCCCACTTCTCCCTAAAAATAGTTAATGAGGTTTAAATGAGAAAATATATATGATGACAACACATAGGTCAGTTAAAGATGCTAAAAGAAAGCTTCAGAGAGTGCTAAGACAAGGACAAAATCAAATCCAAAACCAAATCAACTGACTATTGAAGGTCTCAGAGTTAGCACAGACAGTTAATTCCCACTTTCCCCTGGGATGCCCCTTCAGAGAGTAGACTCCCACAGATTGATTCTAGCTGAGGTTGTTGCCCCTTCCTACATCTTCACCTCACTGAAACCCCAGTCTAGAGCATGGAAATCAACCGGGTTTATCTACTGCCTGCAGCCATTTGGCATATGTGTCAATGTTTGTGTGTGCATGTGTGTGTTCCCGAGAAGTGTGTGAAGCTCTAGAGACAAAGCCTGCATGCCCTTACATTGAAATTCATAGGCCTATATCCAGTCTTTTCTTTGTTTGACTACACTGCACTACATACCATGTTCAGTCGTTTTATGTATTTTTAATCTCAAAGTCTTACTTTTAATGTTAATTGCATATTTTCTTTTTAAGCATTTCTTTGTTCCACCAGAAACAACAGACAAGTGGATTTTCAGATTTATTAATGGATTTTTGAATGTAAAAAAAACATACTGTGCCACCAGATGCATCAGAAACCATGTATTTATACACCTAATGTGGAACAGAACACACTGCTCTTTACACACGTGGCACTCATGTGTGTGATCAACAGTGGCTTGAGTCCACCATATGTTTTGAGCCTTGTCATCCCCTGTTGCTCCAGGCAGCTGTGGCCTTGCACATCTGTCTGTGTTTATCATGGTTAGCTGGTTACAGTGTGTCTCTACGTTCAGAATGAGTCTCTGATGACAAATCTTGCCCCCTAGAAATTAAGTTCTTGTGGGAGGAGGATCACAGTATCAATAGTATTTAATACTTATGCCTCATTAAGGTAAATGTATGGCAAATAAGATTAGGTCTGCCATATTAATTCTGTTTAAACACTTTACATTCTTTTGAATTGATTTAATTTATTAAATTATGTTTGCAGTGGTGCCAAGAAAGGCCCACTGAAAAATTTCAAATTGTCAATACTTTTTCTTCCCACACAGCCTCCAATCGTGTTAAGAACATAAGGATGTATGTTGTATTTCAAATAGAGAGTATATCTGCAGATTCATTACCAACCTTGGACAGTAAGGGATTATGATTCTCCGTTTAGTCAAGAAATCCATTTGCCTTTTTTGAAAATACACCTCTTTGCTTAATGCTGGGAATTACATAAGAAGACAAATCAAACTGATTGTTGTCAACAGTTGTCAAATCTCTAGATGTGAAGCTACAGCCAGCAGCACAGCACAAAAACTGGAAATGGGGGAAACAGCTCACCTGAAACCAGCCCATCTGTTCAAAAGTGACAAAATCCACCTAGCAGTCTTTTAAAACCCAACAAACATTTGATTAAGTGAAAATAAGAGTGGGGCTTCTGTGTTTATGTTCAATGTGAGAACCAATATTATGGCCTGTCGATTATTCTGCACAGTGTGAGCATAGCAGTTGTAGGTTCTGACTGTGCAGGAAGGCTGATTGAAGGGTGTAAGTGAGAGTTCACACTAGTTTTATGGTGATGTGTGGGATTAGTTCATAGCCCAGAGCAGTTACCTCCTGGGGTCTCAGCAAGTTGCCTGGAAACCTCTCCATGATGGCAAGACTCCAAGAGGTTCATGCACAAGATATACAAGTTAACTTTTAACCTTTAGAGGTGTTGGTAAGTGAAGTTTTGGCCTTTTAACTTAACTTTTAGCCTTAACTGTTTCCCTGTTTCCTGTTTTTATGTCTTCTGGCTCTTGAGTATCAGTCTTCTTATCTGACTTTCTTTATAGGAAAATAAAGAAGCCTTTTGCACATGGGCTTTCATTGAACTATTTTATTTTTAGAGTACAGTGCAGCACATCCATTCATTTATGCCTGGATGAAGATTTTTTTACATCCATCTTTGTGATTTGCTCATCATTCCATTTTTCGCAATAGCTCATTGTCACAGCTGCCTGCCGGTGCTCAGCATAGCCGCTTCACCGGCTGCAAAGGTGTGGTAATTGATATGTTCATTTCCAACATGCAAGCTTTGGAGCGGATTTACACTTACATGCATTACTGCATGCAGTGAAGCAATTACGTACATGGCTGATCATGAGGGGCGCTAAGACTTTTGTTTATTATTTATATGCGTAGTGAAGGGTGACTGAGCGCATATGGAAAATTCTGTAATTGGATCTGACTGTAAGTGTTTGCCTCAATCTTAGCAGCCCTGCTACGTCCACAGAAGTAGTTGATGAGGCATAAAACTTCCTCACTTTGCTTGCCATGTGTTTTAGGAATGATTGATTAAAAAATAGGAAACAGGTCTGTCTCTCGGGACTTACATCACACTTCTAATACTTTCTGTGTTATTACAGCAGATGTGAAGGTCACTGCTTTGAGCCAATTACAGTCATCATGTTCAGTGAAACAGGACCATGTTGACTGTGAACTCCTAAGCATTCTGGGAAACAGGGGTCACACAAACAAACAACAGGATATTGTTTCCAAATTAACTACAACACGTTGCCAGTGAAAGCTGCTCCATCTCCTCTTCCTCTCCTTTCATCTCTGTATTCTCTGACTTGTTCATCTTAACCAGGTGTGCAGCTTGTGTGCGACACTTGCTTATTAATTGCAGCTGTACAAAGGAAGACGTCTGGTTGTGAGTCACAAGCACTTTTCCTCTACGTTGTAACATCAAAGCTTTTCCAAACCTTTTTTCATTTTTGCTGCAGATTCACTTTCAGTTTTGCACTGTCAGTTCTACCATCCATGCTGATCCAAACAGGACCAATTATTTTTAGTGTTCCTGCAGAATTTAAGGGGTGGAGATGTCTGGTCTCGTCAGGAAATAGCTCCCACATCCCAGACAAAGTAACTGTTCCCACACCCATTTTCAGACAATGAAAGTGAAATACATGCTGAAAATAAACAACAAATTAAAAGATGAAGTCACTTGCCTTACCCTAGAAAAAATGAAAGGGAGTATATTGAGGTGCAACATTCACCATTATTTTTCTTTTTTGTAAATGAAGAAAGTAGTTTTGACTTCTGAGGTTGAGCGGCCAGCTGGAGTCTGTTTCCGTGTACGTTGTGTTTGTATACAAGCGTGTTTATGTTGGGGGGGGGGCTGGAGCCTCTGCAGCAGGGGCCTCGTGGTTCTGTCCTGCCCTCCCCTGCACTCTATGAGGCAGTGTTTTGGACTGAGGCCCAGGACCGAGCCTGAGGCACACTGCTCGGCTCCAGCCTCTCCAGAGCGCCGACTCTCACTGACATTACATCAGCTGGGGAGACACAGTAGACTATGTGTGCAGATGCTCCTTTCAGCTTGTTGCTCTGAAGCAAAACAAAGTAGTCTGTAGATCCATCACTCCTCCTGGTCCTGAAACGGTGAGGTGTCATCATTAGAGGCAGAAACTGGCTGTCAGGGAGAAAAGGCAGCTAACCATGGCTGTGCGCATCATACGTGGAATGGAAGACCTGGTGGCATCGGGCAGCCAGTTCGTCTGGAGCCTAGCACATCAGACCTTGAGGAGGTGGTACAATCGTGGGCTGATGCCATGCAGACGCTTCCTAGAAGCCTGGTTCAGGATTGGAAAATGCTACCAGGTATGACAGCTCCCTGAGCAAAAGGCAGCATAAATAATGTCCAAAAAGGAAGAGGAGTTTTAAAATAGCAGGATTTTATCGATTGGCATACTGTGCCAGTGTAAGATGGATTTCTTTAATTACCCATTGAATTTTTACAGCTCATATTACTTTTAATCTCCCTTTAACTTTCCCTCCAAGTGAAGTGAGTCAGTAGTTTTTCTCATCTGGATCTTTAGTGTAAGCATGTGTTTATTTGTGTGGATGCGAGCAGGCGCAGGCTGCCTCTCGGTGAGTCACAAAGCCTGTTTTTTAACGAGGGTCTCTCTCTCCCAGCACATATGGCAGTCATTAGAAAGCAGCATGACCAGCCGTTTGATCTCACTGTCTGGCTGAAGAGGAGAACTTTCAAAGTTGTCTTTGAAATGCTGGAACACCTGAGCACTGTCTGTGTGGTTAACACATCTTATTTGCATGTCCTCAGTGCAAACTTGGAAGTTTTTTAGGTTGCTCATTTTCTTTTCTTCCTTGGAATGCTTCGATGTGAAAATGTTTTTGGTATTAGTTGTCAGATGGGGATTTGAAGTTGAAATATTTTTTTCATGACAGTGGCAAGTTGCCTAATCATTTCTGGTACCAGATACAAAATGTTAGAAAAACTAACAAGATGACACAGAGAAAAACACTACATTCTGATAAGTTTTGTCAGTTATGCAGAACACTCAGAAGCTGATTCAACACCCGACACCCTTAAAGAGTCCTGGGAGTTTCTTGCCTTCTCTTTAAAAGAGTTCTTGGAAGTAACACAAGTATCAGATCCGTTTAAGATGTAAACCTAAAACTGAAAAACTGTTTTCACTTTAGGATTAATGACACAGTGTTGGAAGATAAGTATTCAGAACATTTACTGAATGTAGAAATACTACTCTGTAAAAAGACTCTGTTACAAGTAAATGTCTCACATGTCTAATTTTATTCAAGTTAAAGCACAGATGTATGGCATTATTTGAGTATACATAATTTGAGTAAAGTGTCATTAGTATAAGTGCTAAAAAAATGGAATGGTCCCCATCTTTGTTGTATTTTTATCTTACTGTATCATTATCGTAGATACATGCAAATGTTTTGTTTGTGAAATCTGAAATCGTAAAGAAACTTCTGCTAGCTGTTCAGTAAATGGAGTGAAAAGTTTAAAAATTTTCTTTGGAGTGGAGATAGAGCGTTCAACTATAGTAATTAGTTACTTTCCACCACTTTGGATACACTTATTGTACATCAGCTCCACTTAGCTTGTGGTTGCCTGTAGTTAATGGGCGAGGTGGTGGGTTTCAGATGGGGTAAGAGCTGCAGGGTGGGCTCAGTTCAGCCTGACAGGTCAGTGTGGCTAGGGGTCATGTGAAGAGAGCACCAGCCGGGCTCTCTGCCCATAATGACACGGCTTAAGGGGGATGACCTCCCTGACACAGTTGTGACCTCTCTTTTTTATCATCTCACTCTGAAGCCCAGGTCCTTTCTTCAGCACTGGCAGCTTTTCCAGTGTTAGTATGTTAATGCAATAGTATCAAAGCACACTCTACATCTTCAAAGTAAGTGTTTTAAGATTACATTTAATGTCTAAATGATTCTTTTAGTTGTTTGAGCATAATTTTTTAGGAAAAAGACCTAAAAATTGAAGTACATAGACAGATTTTGGAGGTGAAACAATAATTCAATGGCTAGCTTTGAGCTTGGATTCAGCCTGTTAACTAAAGGCCTTTGTCTGCCTCCCCATGTTTTGATGTCACTGCCCTGCAACAATGCAGCATTAATAGCTTGGCTCTCGGGAGGATTGTGCCCTGGACAACCACAACAATTCATGACAGGGCTACTGTAGTAGATAACCTCAAATCATCTGTGGGATTTATGTAATTTATAGCCACAATTATTTTTTATTATCAATACAAATCAAATAAATGTTCCCATTGAGTTCAACTTCAGCAGTTCATTGCTGTTTTTGTCTATTTTTGTCCTTGACAAAGACACTTTCCTGAGCCCTGAGATGCATATGAAAATCAAATAGAGGCTCTGCTGTGCAACTCAGACTGACAGCTAGAGGGAGTATGGTCTTGAAACCTGAAGTCTGCACAATAGCAAGTTAGCGTGACTGCAAATCAACTCCTTTTGTTGAACAGTACAGCTTCACCCACAGAGCCTTAAATCTTACTGTGGTTTAGGGCGTTGAAAAACAACAAAGTGGAAAATGAGTTTGTAGTGTATAAAAGTGAAATGACAGCTCAGTTGTGGTGCAGAGAACAGTATGTCCTGGTAGACTGAAACACCACGCCATGAGGCATCGTTCCATCCTGGGGCCACGTTGGATGTCAACATGACCCTCACTTTCCAGCACAGAGGCCAAGCAGTTGGATTCCACATGTTTTTAACTGAAGTCACAGAAATAAAAGGCGTCCGGGACACATTCCTGGGCAGCAAATAGCATCCAGTCAACAGGAACACTCAGTCTTTGCATCAGAGGAATGGAGCCTGTTTAGACGTAGAGAAAGCCTCTGGCAAGTCATTTTATACTTGATGATGTTGCTCTTAAATTAGTTTTGTCTGAGATGCGTTTTAAATATGCCAAAAAGAAGACATCCATGGACAGTAAAAAGATTAGCAGCACCTGAATTAACTCCAGGTCTGCAAATGAGCTTTTAATAAAAAGGAAATTTTCCTCTGAAACTTTAACCGATTACAGTTATATTTATTTTTTAATTAATTTATGTTTAGCTTATTAAAGTATTTAGTTAGTCCCCAACACTGCTGAGGGTAACTGAGATCAATTCCACATGTAAACAGGTTCATAGTAACAGATGATGGTATCATGATTGGAGGCAACGTTTGCATGGCATTTGACTGAAAAGCTTTTGTTGTTATGCACAGTTTACTGTTTTGTTTGCAAATTACTGTAGTCTTCTTTGTTGTGTTTCAGTTTTTTCTTGTGTTTTTGTGCTTTATTTTTACAGTGTCCCAACTTAATTTGGAATTAGGATTGTAGCCTCGGGAAGATATGTGCTGACTGTGCAACAGGAACACTGAGTCTTTGCATCAGTAGTAATAATAGTAACTAATAGTGGCATCAGTCTTCTCAGTAACATCTCTGAAAGAGAAGCAATGTAGAGTATTTACCAAAACATAAAATGTTGCGCTTTTCCTATGTACTAAGAACATTTTGATACCCAATTTTATTTGACCTACAAAAGTAATGAGTGACCAACCTCTGCAAATATAAAGGTGGAAAAGTGGGTTTATCCTGCTGTACTGCTTTGTACAACTCCTATTAACTACTGCATGAGGTATTAACACTGTGAACACAAGGAAATATTTAAACAGTGTCACAGCTCACAGCACTACTTTGCATATATTATTCATTGTGGTGCCAACAGGAGTATAGGGCAAAGGATATATGGATTTGTCAGTATTGTGAAATGAGACTAGATATCCTTATAGATGTCGTTATATCATGAAATGGCATAAGTTTGGTCTTTTATGATTTGAAAGCATCACAGTAAATAGATGTCATTTTCTAATTTTACCAAACAGTTCTACCCATTCTGCTGTTTGTCTTTAACTACTTTGTGATTATATTCACAATACTGATGAGTATTTATTGAAAATCTCAATGTGTTATATTTTGTGCACCAGAAGTCTTTCAACTTTTATCTAGCATTGTTTTTAATGTTTACATCAAATATTTGGTCAAAGATTTACGATATTTGCTTTATCTGTATCACCAATGCCTGCTGAAGTAATGAGATTATATTTCATCAACGGCTATCCAATTGATTATATATAAACCAGGTATCGGAACTTGAAAAGGAAATTAAAAATGTGTTAAAATACCATAAGAATGAATGTTGGCATCAGCTTGACACACTGAGCTATGGACTGACTAACGTTTATCACCACACAACAATATTTCTACCTCAACCTGCTTTAAAAGACAGTTCTGCTGACTACAGCAGAATGAGTCTTAAAGCCATTCATCTTAAACAATACAGTGAGAATTTAATTAAACCATGTAGCAGCAGCAGCAGCACTTCATTGTCTTTTGTTTCTTACAGTAGAGGAAAACATGGGATATTGACATTTCAGGGATTTTCATTAGACCAGTGTTGTTAGAGAGGAAGGATATGTGGGGGGAGACAGAAGCATGTGTGGAGCCTTTAATGCCATAAGAAACTCTGATTCTTTCTGATTCATGGTGCACTGGAGCTGATTATGGCTGAAATACCATTGATCTATTTTTTTAATCTTAAGCTAATAGGGATGAGACTTTATCAGTGACTTGAATGTTTTTGGAGAGTGGGCTTCACATGGACACTTGCCCAGTGGCTCCTCTTACTTATTCTTTCAGGACAAAGACAAACATGACACTGGAGTGAGTCATTGGGAAGTGAGAGGAAAAGAAACAGCCATTTTATCCCTGGGCTACAAGAGTGGAGAGGCACAGGTGGAGCTTTGCAGTGCCTGTGTTGTCTTGCAGATATCATCATGTCTAATGTTACGTTTCTTCTTTCAGATGACAGAGGGTCGTCTGTGCCAGATTCACCTCCTGGATGGCAGGAAGCTGGAGCTGCTGGTTCAGGTGGGGTACACTTTCTACTTGCTTCCAAAAAATCAAAAAAGCGTGTTTTACTGACGCACTGAAAATGTGTGGGAGTTCTTGTGATCTGTGCCGTTACCATTACTGATTTTATTGTGATTTCTGGCCCATGTCTTTAGAGGTGGCATACACATGATTGTAACTGAACTCTTGTGTTGTAATCTAAACCATCCAGCCTAAGCTGTTGTCCCGTGAACTTTTGGATTTGGTGGCTTCACATTTTAACCTGAAGGAGAAAGAATACTTTGGATTGTGCTTTACAGATGACACGTAAGTACATTTCATCATATAATAGACCTTTCAAAGACAAAAAGTGAGGTTTCCTAGGATTGTGTGATAGTGTTTAAGTGCTTTGATTTTTAATTGAACATCTGTTACAAGGATTGTTTGATTAAGGATCTATCTTTGTTTACAGCCTTAGAAAGCATTATGAAAGGCGAAAAAAGAAAGAAAAATTATGATTGCAACATATGAGCTTCTTTTTTGTGTCTATGCTCAGTGGCCAGAATAACTGGCTCCAGCTGGATCGTAAAGTGCTTGATCATGACTTCTCCAAGACTTCGGGGCCTTTGGAACTCAAGTTCCTCGTGAGGTGAGTGTCCTCGAATGCTTGCCAAACATGGAACATTGGTGTGCTTTATCATATGTCAGTACAGTCTAATAATTTTAATGTTCTATATGTAAAAGTGAGCTGTAAGCAATAGAGGCCTAACTTGAGGCAAGATGGCTTGTTGAAAGCTTGATGGCTGCCATGATTTTTTCTGACCAGCAGATGGCAGTGATAGAACACAGCTTAAGTCCTATGAGCAGATTCCTTAACTGTATTGAAAATGATGAAGTCTGTGAAAAATGTTGAGGCGTTGACTAAATTGACTGCCAATCTATTTCAGATGAAGTTTGCTGACTCAAAAAAAAAAACTGTTTACAGGTTTTATATTGAGAAAATCACCTTCTTGAAAGAGAACACGACAGTGGAGCTGTTTTTCCTGAATGCAAAATTCTTAGTGTTTAATGTAAGTATTTTAAACTTTTATTTTCTAAAAGCTTGAATTAAACTTTTTAGTGTAAACTAGTAATGAAATTCTGCGTGCTCTTAAGTGCCACACTACTGCACACAATAATCGCTGAGGGTTGATTAATATATTGCACGCATGGGCAAATGTCGTTCATTATAATAGTTAGGCCTAATACTTCACAGGACTTACTCAGGCAACATTTAAAATGTGTATCGGTTTAGCAGATCGTATACGTTTATGTTTCCTTAAGCCTTGACTACAGTTATTATTTTTATGACTTTCTACTTTGACCTCTTTTATCTGTATATTTAATCGTTGTGTAATATGTGATTAATAGCATAATCTTTTGAAGAAATACATGTCTCTGTAACCTCTCTAACACAATATGCCATCGATACATTTACAGTCTTCAAAATCATCAAGATTACAGTTACATATTATTCTTATCTCAAAAAGTTATTCAGATTGCTGCAATGAAAGGCTGTTGTAAAATTGACTATTTAACTGGTTAAATTACCTACTCCAATGAAAGTAAGAGGCGTATGTCATTGTTTACTGCCATGTTCAGCATTGCATTCATACCCCTCACACAAAGTCACAGTTCAGCAGTTATTTGCAAGTAAGTATCGTTTAGAAAAATGGGGTTTTGTGCCCTGAATTGGATAATTTCAAAATTATTATTACATAGCTTTCAAAATCATAACAACTTAGTGTAAAAGATAAGCTAAGTTAATTATTCATATAAAAACGTTCGCAGGGACAGCTATTCCAAGTGTTTCCTGCAAGCAATTTGATTACAAAGGTCGGATGAAACGGTAATTACAATGTGGAGATTTGAATTTGCGGAACCGTACGTGGAGCACGTGAATGCAGCATGCAGCCAAACGTTGCAGTGCAGTTTTTTCGGGCGAGAGCAGACCGGTCACCATGGGAGACGGAGACAGTTGAACCTGCTTTCGGACCGTACCATTTTCCAGAGGGACAGTAGATTCAGAAAGAACCTTCAGCAAGACTTACTATGCAGTTGTGTGTATTCTGTCGCCGATAGAAAATATCAGGATAAGTCGAATACCTAAAAAATAGGTACTGAATACACTTCACGCATAGTTTCAAACAGTGTATTGTCCTTGCGGTAGTGGTTTAGTCGGTAACGGTGGGACCGAGGTACGGGACGAAGATTTTCTCTGAAGTCAAGTGTGTCGAGCGGGCTGCACTTTGTGTGCGATTGTGCTTCTCGAGACGCTAATTTTAACATTCTTTTTCATCAGGAGACCATCGAAGTGGAGAGTGAAAATGTTTTCAAATTAGCTGCATTCGCATTGCAGGTAAGATAGAGTGCTCGTAGGCTTTCTTGACTGAAATTTTGTCACTCACCCCAACTGTGAATGAAGACGCTCAGGGCACGCAACATTTGAAAACAGTTGTCTCTTGAGGGGCTATTGTTTAAGAAACGGAGTCTTTAAATATTGAAATTACCGACTACATTGATTTTTTTAAAGTTTTAAAAGCATTAAAATGAAGTTAAGTTACATGTGTCAATGTTTAATTGTATATATAACTGTTTTGTAATTATGCAAGTAGCTAACATTAGCATAACATTAACTTACTCGGCAATTAAATGCTGCATGTTCTTACAGTGCTTTCACTAACTGTTAACTGTATTTTTTCACTTAGGAGGCCAAAGGAGATTACATCAGGTAAGAAGTTATTGAATTAAATCATAAAAGTTCTGAACATCAATTAATTAAATGTGGAAAGATGTACCTCAAAGATTGTTGTCGACCTTACAGACTAAACCAATACAGACTAAATTAACGCTAGTTGAGAGAAAAGGGTAGTGTCAATCAATGGCAAGTTGTTACATTACAAATGCATTTACATGTTCTAAAAAATAAAACTTTGCTTTGTTGGCATAGTGTTACACTATAAAGTTTGCAATTTTCAGATGAATCAAAACTCTGTACATTTCATTTAATATTTGCTTTTGCTATCTGATAGAGAAGCAAGGTTTTGTTGGTTTGGTCAGGTTGTTAGATTAGTGCTTAGTCTGTTAACGATGGTTGTGTAGTGAGCAAATGTTGAACTTGAACAGCTCAGATTTTATTTCATGTTGGATTTTAACAAAGTTAATGATTTGCTCGATTTTGTTCTTGTGACATTGAACTGAACCCCTGCTGGCTTGCTGCCATCCACATGGCCCATGACTTTTAAAATGAGAAAACTTTTATATGGTTGCTTGTGAAGGCATATGAAATCATTTCAGTCTTACTTAATATTGACAGGTCTTTTCTGACATGTTGTAATTCATTACCCCTTACAATAATGTCACGTAACACAAACAAGACCTTTGTGACATTTATAAATAATATATGGACTTTGTGCTCAAAATTGGTTGACGATGCCGGTAAAAGACTTTGTGCAAAACCTTGATAATCTGTTCACTAGTGTAGATAAAGTTGTAGTAATGGGCTACGCTCTTAGAGGCTTGACTTGCTGATAAGGTATGTTGTTTTTTGTCAACCATAGGAGTGAAGGGCATTGCTGCTCTGTCAGAGTGAGTGACTGAGCACAGGTTGAAGCAGCAGAACCACTGTGTGTTTTCTAACTGCTTTACCTCTAAGGGCCTCTCTGTCTATTATGTGAACACAAAGACTTGTGCTCTGTAAGGTACTGCCTGTGTATGGTTTGAATGATGATGCACACATTGCTGAAAATGCAGTTTGACCCCCTGTCAAACCATTGCCTTTGTTCTCTTGCAAAAAAAGAAAAAATAAACTTGGCTCCAGCTGGTTGTGCTCATTAACTGCCCCATTATTTCCAGACATGATTGACCTGATAAATGTTAATTATTATTTATTGCAGCTTAAGTACAGATTTATGCCTCTGTGTTTAGTTTTAAAATCTCTTTACCCTGGTGTGTAGTGTGCAGTCTGAACTTTCAGCTCATGTGGGTGTGGGGATGGGCCGTACTTTGTCCTGATTCTGAAAGCACAATAAAAGACAACCTGCCAACAAATCTAGTACAATCAGCAAGGATGGGAATATTTCCAAATCAAACTCTCCTCTTCATATTTCCTCAGACACTGCTTTTGACCCCTCATTTTCTGATTATGGTTAATAGATATTAAGTTGTTAACCACTTAGAGTATTTGTTTTTAGTCATATGACAAATTAAAGAAAATAATATTTTCTCTTCTTCAGGAAGTAAGCAGATATTGACAAAAAAAGTTGCTCTGCTCAAACTTCTCTTACTTGAACATAGCACTGGTCTCAATATTTAATACTATTATGGCACTGAAGCATCCCTGCAGCCATATTTGTCATTATCTCTACTTCTTTTAGAAAACAGGCCCAGTAAATCCTCTCATAAAGCATACAATATACTGTAAATGTGTCTCCCCCACACTATATCACTTAATGGCCCTGGAGCTGTGAGATTAGCTGTGGAGAAGTAAGGGAGACCTCCTCCTTTGGTCAGCTGCCTTAAGAGGGATGAGCTAGACTCACTGTCCAATAGTAGACAAGTTGGCGTCAGAAGAACTCACTGTAGTCATGTTATTGTGGTGGTGTGGGCCAACCCCCTGCTGTGCATTGAATTAATGCACCATGAGGTTTTGCATTGTACTTGTATAAGAATTCCCATTGCTCTGTCTGTATTGCATTGCTTCTTATCAAACTAATTTACACATTACTGCTATTGCTCTTTCCACCTGCAGGTATAAATCATAGATGAGTGCAGCCACTTACAGTTCTTCTTTAAAAGTTTTATAACGCGTGATGTGTAACATTTTCTCGTTTGAATGTTTAAAAACATCATGCTGAGCTGTGTTCTTAAATGATTCGAAATGCTTCCATAAATATTCAAAGCCAGAGAGATCCATAATTTTATTCAACGTAACCATGCCTTTCATTTGTCGCCTGTCACTTCTAGGGTAACCTCAGTTAGAGAGTGAGGAAGGAAGTCAGCAAACCTGGCTAATTTTAAAATGAATTAAACTTTGTTTACATAACCTAATCTGTGAACATTTTAGCCTGTGTTAATTAAATAGATTTTCATCTGCCATGGTGGCAATAAGATAATAACTATATCCCATGATTCCACACTATTTCATGACGTCATCATATCATGTCTTTTGTTTTCACCGTTTTGATTTGAGACTGCTAGTGGCCAAAATTACATTTTGTGCATCTAATTATGCACAGCAGCAATCTAAAAGTAATGGAGCATTTTTGGGGTTTTTTTTGCACAATTGCAATTAGCCTTAATAGGGAGCATAGTGAGCTACAGACCTTGACTATGCCACTAAATATTAAGTGCTAGAAATTTTAAAGCATCTATGATTAATACAGTTTCAGTTATGTTTGAATCGTACCCACAATTTTATACCCTGACAATTTTAGTCCTCAGTTCTATTTGCAGGTGTAGCCTGTAGTTAGTGGTTCATTCACAGCAACAGGCTCTCTCATTGTACTCCCTCCACAGTCACCACATCTCAGTCCTGTGGAATAGCTGACACATGAGTATTATCTCTCCCACACTGGGAAGGCTTTGCTGGGCTGGGCTGTACCGGGTGTAGGAATTGCCCCCACGCTGCAGGCTGTGGGGAGATAACCAACGTAGTAATGAATTCCAGATTGCTGACAGGGCAGCAAGGCTGCAGACCAGATCACCCTGACAACACCAGGCCCCAGCCCCATAAAATGTATGCCATCAAACATGCTGCGAAGTGCCGTGGCAGCAAAACCCAGTCAACCTAGGCGAGGTAGTTACAGGGTAGAGTGATTCAAGTGCCTCTGCCCTTGCAGCACTCACCCTTGTTTTGTTTTTTTCTTTCTTTTTTCTATTTTAGTAAACTGGTTCACATAACTGGATCAATATACTTCTGTCCTACCATGTTAGATTTCATCATTCTTTGAAGAAGAAGACTTAAATTGAAGTTCATAAAAGTCAACTTAAGGTCAAAAGACCCTTGGCTGCAAATTATCCGGTACTAATTTTGTTGAGTTTAAGATATTGTGGCTGCTACAATCCTTGAAGATGTTCTAGTGCTTTATTTTAATTATGGTCCACCCTACACGTTTAGGTTCTGTCTCAGAGGCTTCAGACTGTTTTATAACAGTGCTGGGGCTCGTACAACACTTTTCAACAGAGGGAGAGGCAGCCAAGTGCTTGTAAAAGGCTTTTGTTCAGCTCCTCAGTGGACTGACCCGCCAAGCAAGAGCCCTTTTTGTCCAGCAGAAACTGTAGACCCAGTACTCCCTCCTACATGATGTTGGAGTGAATCACAGTTGGCTGTCATAGATCTTGACAGTGACAAACACCATCATTTGTCTGTACAGATAACACGGCCAGTTTCTGTGTTTGTTACAACTCTTGAAGCCTTTACCTTATATTTTTGGCAGAGTGTGTGTGTAGGACCAGCTGTACCTGTTGCATCCGTTACGGTGCAATCATGAACATTCCAGTGACCTTAAAGGATGAATCAATATAAAGTAGTTTGCCTGTAGTTCATAGTATAACTGTGGAGTGTATTACTCATACTAACCTGCATAAAATGGCTTTGATATTTTTGAAAGACTTCTCCCCAGGCTCCTAAAACAGCTCCTCATGACTTAAAGGCCCCTGCATGTGCTTTTCTAAATTGAGTCTGGCAAGACATTAGTGAAGCTTAAGTTTAGTCTTGGCAGGCATTACTATTCTTTAAAGATAAGAAAGATGAAAACAATATCCTGCACCTTTTGCTAAGGTTTGCACACATGAGTTATTGCCCTCATGCCTTAAGATAGAAATTCAAACCACACTGTGAAAGCACAAGCATGTGGAGAAATGTTCTTTATGCATATTTAGACTTTGAGTTGATACTTTACTTTCCTTATGGTCCACATGCTGAACTAGAGCACTCACTCAGGTCATGACTGGATACTATAGATCTCTAATTGTAGAGATTATCCAATTTATGGGTGGCAGTAATTTTTCCATGATTTTATGTTTCATTAGTCATCATTAAACAGAGTAATTTTGGGAGTTTGTTGTTTCTCTCTCAGCTCTAATGCCCAGATAGGTGATGAAAGAATAAATTTGCGGTGGTTTTAAGTGTTTATATGATTTTTTTTTCAGTGCTGATACTGCCAGAGCAGACTTGAAGCAACTCCCAGTGCTGCCCACAAGAGTATTAAGGGAGCACCCATCTCTCAATTACTGGTAAGTGTTCTGAGCTATTGAAGTCTCTGAAAACAAATCACTAAGGGTCAGGGAGGGAGACTAAGTGTTAGGAGATCACAGTCCTATAGATACTTGTGGTTTTCAACTAATACTACAGCCTTTCCTCTGCAGTATAAGCTAATGAGTCAGCTGTCAGAA
>JAPZDZ010000012.1:22897887-22907981 GCA_029783805.1 Acanthurus tennentii | reverse complement strand
TCTCTCTCTCCTGTTATCAGATGATGTCAACCCTTCAGACCTCAGCTCCCTATCAGACAGCCTCACTCTGGATGATGGTGAGTGCCCAGTCAAGGACATACTCATTCTGCAAGTACTTTCACCTTCCTTTCTCATTTACTGCATTTAAGATAAGTTTTAACCAAGCAATCACTTCTGTCTCCTAGATGATGAGCTGGTTTCCCAGAGGCAGCGGTCCAGATCGGTTCAGTATTCTCCAAGACCGCACCATGCAGACACTCTGGACATCCACTACAACCAAGACAGACGAGCCTCTGCCAATGAGCAGCACGCAGACAGCCGGTAAACAGCCAGCACTAACACCCACCAAAGATATTAATATTATACTTTCCAGTGTATGTCTGACAATTGTTATTCTAAAGACCCAAAGCATGGAGCTAGTACAGACCTGTAGACTAGATCCAGAGCTGCATTCCTGCCAGTTTCCTCCTCCCTCCTTCTCCTGCCTCTCCAACAATCTGCCTCTTATCAGCCCAACACACCAGCTTTAAAAATAGATGGAAAAGAACATGTTGCTGCCTGTGAAGGAGCAGACAACAATTCCTAGCTTAGGGTAAAGGAAGAGGGAAACAGGAAAGTGGCTCTGGAAACTTGGTTTGAACAGCAGCTACTTCATGAGTGTTTACAAAATGATATGGATGATGTGTTGCCCTCAGCTCCAGAGATTTAAACTCTTTTTAAACAGTTCTAATGCTTGCTGTTGCATGAAAAGAAAGAGAAATTAAGTTATGTTGTGGCAATTATTCAGGTGTGGATTAAACAAAAGATATTTTTTTTCCTTCAGCTTTCAGTGCAGGAGAGAGTCTAAAAGTTAATTCCAACAAAAAAACCTCTGCCTCAAAGAGGGGAATGCCTGAAAACATTTTTCTTATCTGTGTTCTAGATTAAATTACAACCAAGTTCAGGAATCACTCTACTACAGTCACCGTGATGCCTTATCAAGCCACAGCAGTCCATTTAAACATACAACCAGACAACCACGTGATGCCCGCAGCATGCCCCCCACACCCCTCCTCACCCGCAACGCCTACAGCAGCACCCAGCTCAGGTAAGACTTCAAGGATTCACTTTTTGTTGTCCTGACTATCTGACTGATCAGCAGCTCTTTTGTGTTTTGGTGTATTTGAGTCAAAACACTGCTATTCAATGAAGTTTCTCTAACTGCAGATCAGAGGACACTTCACAGCATTTCCGCCAGCGCAGTGGCAGTCTGGAGTCCCAGTCACAGTTCCTGCCAGAGGTCGAGCCTTCTGTTCCAGCATTCGCCTTCTCCCCAGCGCGACGCAGCAACAGCACAGAGGTCCTTGACGATGGCTCTTCTTACACAAGTCAGTCCAGTGTGGAGTACAGCGTCCCTGGAAACCACATCCACACCCACAGACGCAGAGTTCGAGGCCGTCACAGAAAAGATTTGTATGCCAACACAGGCAGCATGCCCAACCTGGCTCAGCCAGACACCCACTGCTATGCCTACCAGCCCCGGGCCCGACCCACCACGACAGCCTACTATGTCACAGGCTATCCTGCCTACGGAGAACCAGAGGCTTACTCTAATGGACTCTATATGTTTGACAATGAGATGGAGGGACACTATAATGTCAATCCATCCTACCACCCAACCCCAACAGCTTATCGGAGTCAGGACATGCACAGTCAGTATGGTAACGACGAGATAGATGGTATGTCACAGAACCCATACGCCACACTGCGGCCTCCCAGGAACCGCCCGCCCCCTCGCAGCAACGAACAGGTCAGCAAGAACATCCAGAAGGCTTTGGTGGCAGAACATTTGAGAGGCTGGTACCATCGCAACGCTGCACAGAAACAGGCAGCATACAGCTACGAGTATGACAGAGGCTCCCAGCAGAGCCTGGGCTATCAGACCATGCCTACACCCTACAGCCACAACAACAGAAACACCTCCTACTCAACAGGTGAGATCACTGCACAATGCATTACACGTGCATCATTGACCCTGATATGTTGTTAACATTTAAATCACATGTTGGTGGGTTGACTTGTTCCATTTTTTTCTCCAGTGTCCTCAGCATCCTCCAGTGCAAACTGGCACAGCCAAATGAGTGGTGGTGGTATGTTGGAATATGACATGCCTTTGCATGCGCCGCAGTCCTACACTTACAATACAGCACCCTACAGCTACTCCGCCCACAACAGGTGAGAAAAAAAACCCTTTGCCTCATCTCCTTATCCAATAAACCACTCCCTAATCCTCCTTATCCTCAGAGCTAAGCACTAGTGTTTAATTACCTAGAATGGATGGCTGCATAAAATGAACTGTGATTTGGTTTTGTTGTTCATTAAAGACAACAATAATGTGGACTAATATGTAGCCAATTCTTCAACTTCTCCCTTAAATGAAGAAATCAGGAAACATCCATTTTCTTCACGTGACAAATTACAAGACCTGTGCAGCCAGCAGTCAGTTCTCCATCAGAGCTTAAGACCAGTTCTGCTGTCCTCCTTAACTGGCCACTGCTTTCTTATAGATATGGCGCCTCCCAGCTTTTTAAGGGCTCCTGGTGTAGCCCTGATGGCCAGAGGCGCCGTGCCTTTTTCCCTGCTAGTTCTTCTTCCTCAGCTTCCTCTCCCCTGCCCTCGTCCTCCTTTCCCTCCTCCTCCTACTCCCCCGGCTCTCGGGTCAGGCAGGTGACCTCCAGTCCTGCACAGCCACAATCCTCCAGAGGGCACAGGCTCAGTAAGGTGTCCTTTGTGAAAGGTAGTTCATAGTAAGTAAACAGCATCAGCCGGAGCCCGTGCGTTTGCGTCTTCTAGCCTGTCTGCAATGTGACTCCATTATCCGCTTGTTGATGTTTTGAAGTGAACTTTGCATTTTTGAAATGTTTGACTGATCCTTCATTGTGATGTATGATAAGGTAACTGCATGGCTTAAAAAAAAAACATGCCTGCCCTACTTCCTATTCCAGCTAGCATATTGTCATCCAGTGGTCACATTTATCTGGAGTGTGCCTTTAAATGCTTAATTTTTTTTTCTTTGGTTTGCCTTCTTCCTGGCCCACACAGAGGCTCCCTGCCCATGTGCCATTCACCCTAAACCTTTGCCCCCTTCTCATGCACAGATGTCCCCCAGAGTTTGAGTGGAGAAGCTGTGATAGGATGGCGTGCCCTGTGGGGCATTTAGAGAGGTGTGGTGCTGTTACCTATGCCTTTGACCAGGAATTTTAACCCCCTTCTCTAATAATCAAAGTCACAGCACAGAAGAAAGGGTGAGAGATGAGAATGTAAAGCTTCCTCTCATGTTTATAATGGTGACGGCTTTGTGTCCTCTTTTTTTGAATATATTAATATTATATTGCAGGGAGTGACAGAAATCATTTCATATCAATCCTGCTGATTCTTGCTTTTCTCTGGGTGTCTTGTGGTGGTGGGAGAGCACTTGTGGGGCAGGAATAAATGTGACCCCTGAATATTGTTGCATTCAAAGGCTGTGTGTGTGCATAATGTCTATGTGCATCTGCTGATTAGTTGGGTGAGAATGTTTGACCTTGGGATTACTCTTGTCTGAACCTGAGATGCCAAAAACACATGAAGCAGTGTTTTACATGAATGTTTGTTACATTTCTTTTAGTTCAGTTGCTTCTAATGACACCACCAAGCTGAAATGTGACAGGGATGGTGTTGACAGCCCACGGTTTTTTCATTCTAACTCAGTTAAGCAGTCATGTGCTCCATCCAGTTTGCCACCTGCCTAATGAGTTTCAATCTTGTGTGTTTATTACAGGTCCTACGTAGATGTCAGCCAAATGGACTCACACATTAGTAACCAAATGAACGCCAACTTGGAGCCAGAGGACCAGATTTACTGGCACGAAGACTCGAAACCAGGAACAATAGTGTAGTTGCCTGTCTGTCACCATGCTGTATTCATTTTTCTCTCACAAACTGCCATTGTGCCTTAAGACTGCACTTACCTGTTTTCGTGTACATGAGGATCCAAAGAATGAAGGAACTAACTTTGATGGAATTCAGCCTTTCATTTTCTCTCCTCTTGATGCAATGGCCAAACAGTTTTTCAAATCATAGCAGAAACCCATGGAAACGTCTTCATTAGAGTGTTTGTGGTGATGGCACTGAAACTATATGAGGACCTATTGTGACTGTGTGGTATAGCCAAAGGGAATCGGGTGAGAGATCGACTTCACATACTGAGAACTAGAACTGTCTGTGTAAGGAGATACTGAGCCGCAGTTAACACACACACAGTCACAAACATGTATGAGCACTGTAACCATGAAGGATTGGACTAAGATTGATAAGGACATCATCAAAATGAAGGATTGACCTCATTAAAAATGAGTCAAAAAGATGGCTATGTCCTGGAACATTCAGCAGTCACCAGATCCAGTTTTATCTTAGCACTGCTTGTAGCTGCCAAGGTGCTTCCTGTACTTTTGTTTGTCATTTACAAAGTGTTCGATCAATATCACTGTCAGTACTAAAAATACAAATGAGCCAAAAGCTTCTGTCACACCATCTGAGTATTATTAGTCACCAACTTTGATACCACTGCCATATCTGATTAGTCAGTGCAGGAAGACGTAAAATCCTTTTTTTTTTTTTTAATGGTTTTTCATCCATGCTGGAAATCATGGACTGGTGCTCCCAATTTCTCTCAAGAGAATGAAGCTGTATGTAAATGTTGGTATTGTAAATATACTGTTCTGTTTTTTGTTAGAGCATTTTTATGTATTTGAAAAGCATGTAATATATAGTTAACAATTGTTGTTAAGCTGGTTCTTAGTAATTTGTATAATTGCATTTGTTTGAATTAAAAAAAAAAAATCAGCCTTTGAAGTAGCTGGTTTTGGTCATGTTTATTAATAAGAACAGAGCGCAAAATGTATAACCTCTCATGTAAATCTAATCCCATGTCAAAATCTCATTTGTTCGAATGCAGGAAAATAGCATTTTAATCCGATTCCATTGACCTTGGAATTTAAACGCCTGTTTAGTCGGTTCAGTTACTGGAATGAGGTTTAAAGAAAATAGAATGATTGTCACCATTTACACAGAAAAAATAGCCAAACAGCCTAAAGTCTCATTTACATTTTATTGCTCTGCAGGCTTTGTGACAGTATCTTAGGCTGGTGGTCCTGGTCAACTGGAACATAGATTGCATTCTCCACAAATAAAGGTTGTGGAAACTGCTGATCTGGGATGCATTTAAAAAGACTGCAGAGAAGGAGATTATATTTAGACAGATAACTGCAGAAAACCCAGTGGGTCTTTTTATGAGCTTGCAAGAATGAATTCAGGGCTGCATTCAGTCACGATGAGAGGTAATTATGAATAAATGATCTTCTTAAAAAATGCTCTCCTGCTGCAGAGCTCTGTTGCTCTGTTTTTTATGTTCCCACTGTCTTGCTGTGCTGCCAGGCTGGTTTTCTGTCCCTTTAAGCCGTAAACTAACCAAACCAGTCTTTAAATGGTGTCACGCCCATATTAGGCTATAACCTGTTCTTCTGTCCTCCCTGTGAATGACAAACTAGTGTTTATGGCACCAAACCCCTTCCTGGAGGCATCCATGTAATAGAAGTCTGCTCTACATGTGTATTACTGAACCCCCCCTCCATCCTTCCAGATTACCCTGTAACCCTTCACCTCCTTTCCCCTCCCTTCCTTCCCCAGCCGGCACATATTTTCTACCGTCACAAGTGAATCCTGCCACTGGTTGCCTCTTAGGAAAGTTGCAGTTGAGCAGCTTAACTTGCCTGCAGTTCCCCTTGGTGTTTTGCTTCTTGAACAAGCTCAGGGGAGGTCTCAGACGCTTCCAGCTCCTCGGCTTTATCCGAGGCAGTGAGAGAGGAGGAGTGCTTTGTATCCAGCTGTCTCCCTCTGTCTCTCTGTGGGCCTCTGCTGCCTCACACCAGCTGCAGCCAGACATCAGCCGAGCCTGTTCCAGCTGACACTCGACTACATAAACAATGAGCTCCAATGTGATCTCCCCTCATCTGACACACTGACTGAAACATGGAGAACAGGGCTTGGTTTTTTAACCTAGATATTTTTTTGTTACTTACTAATTGTGTTGTAACACAGTGTCCAAAACTGTCACCAAACACTGCTCACCACTCTTAAAACGGAGAGCTTCCAGTTGAAAGCTGAGCTAATATTTTTACAGTTACAGTAGATCAAATAACTGCATTGTAAAGATATTGTTTGAGCCTGACTTTGCAGGTCCCCTCAACTCTACAGAGCAGTTTTAACATCTTTTGTTTTGATTTTATGGTCTGCAAGTCTAACTGTTTCAGTTTTATCTCACAACTCTCACCAGTCCCCCTTTTAGCCACAGCTGGCAGCTGTTGGCAGAAATCTCCAATAAACTGACTGTACACTGCCTGCAGAGCTCCACAGAGCAGACAAAAATAGCAACCAGCTAACCAAGTATAACAAATACCAGCTATTAAAGAGAATGAATAATAGACTTAAATAGCAAAGAATGCCAATGATGATCTTTGTCCGCTGGGTGTGTAATCAGGCAACAACTTTCTCATTGTTTTCATAAAATGACGTAATGTCCATATAATATTTAAAGTTTTAAGCCAAGTAAAGAAAAAAGGTTGTCATGCTGGTTTAAATCAAAGTTTATTTAGTTATAGTAATTACACAGCATCCCATGTTTTAACAACATTAGCATAAAGAACTCTTGTTTTTTTTGTTTTTTTTTTTTTTATTAATGGGCTTTTGTAGAAAAACATGTTTGGGTACCAGTACTGAACCATAGCTAGAAAATCTGCACTGGTATCAGATATTTTAAAACCATCCCCATATAGTAGATAGGTGACACACGAAACAACCAAACACCATTACAGGGCTCACCCAATCTGAGATTAAAGTGACTCTAAATTGTATTGTGCTGTGGCTTCCTCAGGATCAGCACATTTACCTTGATCCAGGAGTTAAGACCAGTTATGAAGAGTGAATAGTTGGATTACTGGTCACATACATTCAAGTCTTGTTGATGGGCTAATATGAATGACCTTCCATGATGGAGGCAGTAAAAGCTGCATGGGTGTGTGAAAAGGTTGAAGAGGATACTTCAGACTGCAGAGGTCACAGAAGGTCATCATCATTTTGTCACATGATCAGCTGTAGTGCTGCTCCGAGCAACAAGAACCTCTAAATGACAGACGGTTTGAGTTATGAGATTAACTAACCAGCTTGGCCAGCAAAAAGTCAAAACCCCTCAGGCAAGCTGAGGGGGCGCAGAAGGTAGCTGTCAGCATGCCTGACCCAACAACATAGCATTGTGTTTTACTTGACTGCTTCCTGTCCCACGCCTTTTTGTTGTGACAACTAAAAAGGAGACAGATGTTGAAAGTCAAAAGCCTGCACAATGGTGTTACTTAGCAGCTAGAAAAAAAAGAGTACACAGGTTTGCATTTGTGTGACATCCACTGACTTCTGCGGCCTCTCTGAACACTACCTTGGGAAACAATTATGGTTCTTTCAAAATCACTACTCAAGTGTTGTTGATTCATGTAAAAACACCAAGACAGAGTAAGTGTTGTTTTGCACTGAGTGCTTCCTCTTCAGGATTACACGTGTTGGGGACTAAACACCAAAAAAACACACCTGCTGGGTGTGCAGCAGCACACGCGCACTGGTAGGATCCTAACAGCAGCTGCAGTAGCAAGAACAAGGGCCTCCACTGTGCCCTCTGAGACATGACTTTACTTGACTTTATTGCCACCAGTGTTTGTTTTCACTTCTCTACGTTGCACAACATGGTTGGAGATGAGGCCCCA
Organism: Acanthurus tennentii; assembly: GCA_029783805.1. Taxonomy (NCBI): domain Eukaryota; kingdom Metazoa; phylum Chordata; class Actinopteri; order Acanthuriformes; family Acanthuridae; genus Acanthurus; species Acanthurus tennentii. The sequence continues at coordinate 22,900,155 of JAPZDZ010000012.1, read as the reverse complement.
CAGGGAAGGACATTAATCACTTCTTTAACACGAAGAAGGAAAGTGTTGCATTTGAGTCAAAGTTGAACTGGAGAGCCAGTGTTGCACAGGTCATCAAACGGGTGCATAATACCTCAGTCCTTATGGAGAAAGTATGTGGCTTAGCATTGTTTGTCATTTTGAAGGCGAAGGGTTAACATGGACTGAAAAACCAGCTCTCTGTGGTGATTGCTTTTTTAATAGCCATCATTATCTTCATGTCTCTCTGAGTTCTTACACACTGCCACTTAAAACCAAATAACAGAGCATTTCACTCTGTATGGATTCTTGTTATCTGCAGTCAATTTCAAATGGAATCCAATAAAAAAGCAGCAGAAGTAGCTGACCCAGCGACTGACTTTGTAAGTGAATGACTGCAGATGAACCCAGTCCGTCACTGTGCAAAGCTCAGCTCTCCACACTATAATCTACTCAGCCCATTCATTAGCACTGGGGTAGGTGGAAAGGAAAGCAAAGTTAGCCAATCCATCACCCAGGGGGCACTGTCAAGATTAAACAGTCAGAGGTGCAGGAGGAATACTGATGGGTATGGGTGAAGACCTCGCACCCCTTTGAAGTCTTCATTTTAAATATTGACACGGTGATCTGCAGCGTTAGGAGTCACGACAGTTTCAAGGTTCAAGACAAAACTGTGCCTTCTCTTTTGTCTGCCTCTTCTTATTTGTATGAGCATATGGTTGGCTGGTTTCTATTCAAATGCATACTGAACTGTTCAATTTTGTGTGAGAACACAATATTCAAAAAACCTAAAACAATCCAGCCCGCAGAGAAGCTTGGCACTGCTGTGTCTTGAGTGCGCACTTTTCAGTTTTTGTAACAAAGCAGCACTTGCAGTGCTTTCACAGTTTTAGTTGAGAGCAAACTGGCAGGACCGACTGTTGTTTCTGAGACTGATTAAACGCAGATTTCATACCTAGGAAAGACTCTGCAAAAGTGTTGCACACCAACACTGACATACTGCATAGCAGAGATGTGAGGCAGCGCTGAGATGCCTCCATCTCTGCTAGAGAAAAGTGCCCTAACAAGTTCTTCGTGGAGTGACAGACACCCTGAGGTAAAGATAAAGCCCTTCAGATTAGAAGCTTTCTTTTCAAAACAAACACAGGTGAGCACACAGTATATGAAGGAAACTTTAAAGGTTTAGACTCAAAGATACTGAATTTGGTTATGTCCAAGAAAAAAAGTCAAGATCTTTGGCCAAAAAATGTGTGCATGTGTGTGTTTGTGTCTTTCACTCTCTTTTATTTAAAAAAAAACAGCAATCTAGTCCAATCGCTCCTTCAGTTTTCCCTCCAGAAAGCTCTGGATCTTTTGAAAGTTCTCCTCTTGCTGACCCAGAGCCTCCAGCAAAATGCCCATAGGTGATCTCTTCAGCCCAGCTCCTTCAATTTTGTTCTCCAGTTTATTCTTCATGTTGCGCAGGCGCAATGAAGCATGTGCAAATATCACTGAAAAAGCAGGTGGGAAGGAACTGGTTAGTGTGAAATGTTTGTCAATAGCAGGTGTGTAAACTTTGGTTTTAATCAAGCTATAATAACATCGGTCTTTGAGAGTCTGTGTGTTCACTGCAGAACAAGTTTCACTGATTTTAAAAGAACTGTGTTGCATCAGGTTTATTTTATATTTGAAATACACAAAACACTACACTCTACAAAGATATTCATCATGTAATAAAAGACATTAAATCGGTCATTTAATTCATATTGTCTGTTTACTTTCTTCCATACTGCAGTGACAAGTATATATTTACGTTTAAAATTATTTTTCCAGCAAACTTCACACTCCAGCATTTTCATGTTAAACTTACAAGTCAGAGGTAAAGTGATTGCAGACATAAACACCATGACGCTCCCCAGCATAGAGATTAGGATGTAGCTGGCCACCATGACAGCGATCACGAATGCTGTGGGATTTTGCCTCTTAAAGTTGCTAATCATGGCTCTGTTCTCTCCAGCCCACACTGAACCCAGGAAGACGCCCGACACCACGGCCATGGCCGTGAACATCCCTAGAGGGTTCAGGAACCTGCAGGGCAGCAACACAAGACATGTGAGAGCAGATGAGTCCGTTTCAAACTGCTCTGGTACAAGTGGAGCACAGGGAGGATCATGTGTGTGGTCACTGACTCCACCAAGTGGTTGCATATTGTTCCTACAACAACAGTCTGCAATGCTACTATCTGTGGCATTACAGGCTGTTCTTATTAAAATGGACAGGCATAGGACCACA
>JAPZDZ010000012.1:22837900-22851815 GCA_029783805.1 Acanthurus tennentii | reverse complement strand
TCGCTAAGATCAGGTGTAGTTAGGACTATGCTTCAGTGCAATTTACAGTCATTTCACAGTCTGGTCTTAACAAAGAGCAGTTATGTGATCAGGAGCAGACTTGGTACCTGCTCTACTTGTGTTGCAGCTGTACAGGAATGGTTTTGCCTGTACAAAAACACCCTGTTACTCTACACAAGAAAAAAAATCCCCCCAAAAGACACCTGGGATGAGCACCAGGTTGCCAGGCTTCAGACCATGGTGGCCCCATCCAACAATTTCCACTCTGCAAATCCATATTTGATCAGTAAATTAACTAAAAAGGAGAAAAAGAGTTAGTACTGTTTTTTACAAACTATCTAAATAATTAGCCGGTTTAATCTTCACTTCAGTTCCCAGGTGATTCCACAGTTTTCTCATGTACTCTCCCAACTAGAAACTGGACTGTGAATCTGGAAAGTAGGACAGTAAACAGATAAGCAGCAGTAACAGTGTGTCCTTCCCTCAGGTGAGAAGGAGCTGACAGTTATAGTATTGATTATCTTTGAGCTTTGTGACGGAGTGATTGCTGTCCTCGGTGCTAATGCAGCTCTACAGCCTGCATGGTGTCCTTGGACACTGCTGTCTTTAGACACTAAATATTGTGTGTATGACATGTAAACCAGAGGAATGCAACCAATTACTGCTCACAGATCTGGCAGTGAACATGAACATTAAGTGAGTCCTAATACATATCTTCACTTAATATCGGTGCACAATCATGCAAATAGTTCTTGTTTGATTTAGTCTATTTTTTTTTAAAAACTCCTTCCAAATACACTGATTTTAGATTTATAGATTTTTAGTGCTTTGACATCAAAAAGTTTACCTCCATTGATTTCAGTTGCTCTATGTCTTTGTAGATGTTGGACCCCCTGCCTCCCTCAACATGTTAAAATCAAAAAGTTATCCTCAAATAGAAAGCTACATCAGTGGAAAACACTGGGGACATATTGGATAATACCTGTGTTTACAGTGCAGGTTGTGATGTTTGACATATTTTCTGTAATAGCAAAGAAAAAATCAATTCCTGCACACACTTATCACCTCTAGACAAGGACCTTCCCCAACATGTATTATTTTTATGCCTTTAGACAAGTCCTTTGACTGAAATTTGACCTTTTTTATTAAATCAATGAGGTGAGCAAAGTGTTCAAGTGACAAGTGAGAGCAGTAATTTTTCTTTGGAAATGGGTTTTGATTCTCAGCATCTCAAAGGAGACAAAGCATTGAGTGTGCACGTTGCCCTCTTCTCATTAAGATTTCCGTAATATCCAATACACGTGCCAATGGCTTATGGGAGACTTGAAGTTGCCAAAACAGGCCCAAATACATTTGAAAAAGCCTGTGAAATTGGGCTGGTCTTTCCAAACATTCATGGTTAGTTTGGTCAAGAAAAGGGGACTTTAGTGGTTTCATTTCCTCCATTGCAACACACAGACTTGATGCTGATCCAGATAACTTGAGAAAGTAGATGTAATGGTTGCGAGCTTTAAGGGTAGCCTTTCTGACTTTCACTGCAACAAACTGCCAAACTAGGCAGTGCTGATGAAATATAAATCAAGATTTTGTCACTACATTGCCTGTTTCTCAGCTCAGAAGTTTTCGATATTCTTTTTAGCTACTCTATTACAGCAGAGTTTCTTATCCGGTTGCCATGTTGAAAATGGCCTTTAACTTCAAGTGCAATGGAGAAACACCTTGTCATCTCTGTGCAGAATTGAACAGAATTTCCTTTATTCAGATTATTTCCTGCCAACAATGTACAGCAGAGCTCACATATTAAAAACTGCCAATTTTCAGGCTTTGGCCTTGTAATCTAAATTCTTTTTTTTCAACAGCTAGGTTTTAGTTTGAGGAATACTGTAATAATAATTTAATGTGACTCGCCTTTAACTTCATTTTGATGGGGTTAAAGCACTTTTAAAAGAAATTAATTACACCAGTAGGTGACAAAAATGTCCTCCTTATTTCACTATTATATTTTCATCATGGAGAGACACTTGAGACAGTGGTGAGAGATGAGCTACGTGAGGCAGACGGCTGTGGGGTGTGACGGCAGGGGCATGATGAGACTGAGACACCCCTGACTGTGCAGAGAGAGACGAGCGCACATGCACACGAAGAGATATTCAGACCTCCTGCAGCACACAGACAGTGATCCTATTTGTCACAGAATTGTGAGGGTGCTTTAATTAATAAGGCTTGTGTTGGTAGAAAATTGAATTAGATGATTACAGTAAACAATGGGGTGGTAATTCCAGGAATAAAATGGCATTAGGATTTTAGTATATTGCCAGCTATGTTAATTGTCGAAAAAATCCCTGCCAACAGTTTCGATATAAATCATAAGGCAACCTATCCAGACTCAATACTGTGAACTCAGAGAGCTAATATTTGTAAGGTGGAAGCACTTTCTGATCCATCTGCAAGACCGATCCTATCAGGTGTTTAAAAGACAGTACTGTTCCTTTATTGCTGTGGTGCTTGCACCTACATGTACACATACAAACACACACACATACACACACACACATGCAGTGCTCAGTGTCATCTCCCAGCTTGTGCTTGCTGTCTCTTTGTTCTGCTTGCCTCAGCAACGTGAGATTTCAAGGAGACACACTCCAGTTCTCTCAACAGAGAACTTCTCCCCCACTCTGGCTGCGAGGCAAACTTCTTGTTTTCACAATGGCACCATGCCCTCGTTTTTCCAGCTCTGCTCGGCGGAAAGATGCACATACACGCAGGGTCTGAGCAGAAATACTCCCTATGTCCACATGGGAATCCCTCGGTTACAGTGACGAATGTGTTGTCTGTGTCTGCCCAGGGAATACGGACAAATATGGTGCAGTCAGGAAAGTGATATACTGCAGCAGTTAAATAAAGTTAACTGAATAAATCAAAAGGGGAGCTCATGGTGTATCCCTTATGATTCTTTTTCAGGAAAGCTATAGGCCTTCATTAATCACTAGATATCTCTAGAGCACCATATAAAGAGTAGGCATATGTACAATAATCCTCATTCATGTGAGACTAACTGTTTGTTAATGTCGGTCTAGCTGAGAGTCATCAGAGAGGTCGAAACTGTCAGAGGTCTTCAGTTAGCAATCAGTGTCACTACCTCTTAGCAAACTCTGAGCAGTCAGTATGTATTTATAAGCAGATCTTTTAAAAAGTAGTTCTTTCATAGAGATTAAATACAACTAAATAGGCCTATAAATAACCAATAACTGCTGAGTACATGCTGCTTATTGACATAATTAATATAAACTTTCCAATGTGGCAATTTAGAATGAGGAGTTAACAAGATAATATGAAATGTAGTTGTCATTGTGATCCTGTGCTTGATATGCTGTAATGTTAGAAATTGGAAAGATTTTTTTAATCACATCTCATTAAATAACACAGTGTTTCAAATTGCAAAATGTTATGCCAGTATTGTTTTGCTAAACAACATAAAAACATCAGCCGTGTTGGCTTTACTGGGTATTTCCTCCTTGTTGTAAACAGTTTGATTACAGATTCTGACACATTATTTGTGATGATACAATGATTTGTTTTTGATTTGACAGTACCATGATGTTTTTCAAACCAATCTGGCTGAGGGACATCTTTTTAGCAGTGTAACTCAAGCTAGTAAATAGAATAGTAACTGTGTCTTCCCTGCAGACTCTTAAACATGCAGACAGGAGAAGTAGGGGAATGAACCACCGACCTTCCAATAAGTAGAAGACCCCTCTGCCTCCTGGGAACAGATGCCAAACTCAGTGATCACTTGTTTGAAACTAGCTCGTAATAACAAATAATTCAGCCTAATAATGGAGTTACAAATAGCCAGTGCAAGTCAATCCTGATCTATCACCTCTGTGTAATGTGTTATAGCATTCAGTATTTATTTCGGCACCTGGTTTTGAGTTTGTCTTTTGTCTTTGATGGAAATTCACAGTTACCATGGTTACAGGTGTTTTTGTTTATCTGATGGTTTGTTGAAAAGGCAGTTTGCTTGTTCACGGGTTCACACATAAGCTGTCCATGTCACTCTGCTCTGCAGTAATACAACAGACATGGTATCAAACACCGTTGTTATTAAAACTCACACTGCTGCTCCCGGTCACCTGCTGCAACTGGCTATGCTTCCCACTGCAGAGCAGCGACTCATTCAGAGGCTTGATTCACTCACCTGTTTACTAAAATACTGTTCTCTCTGGGTACAGCTTTAGAGAAGAAGCTAAAACACAGTTTTTTTCCTGTCACAGAAAAAGAGTCATAGTCAAATCTTTTTCATTACAGTTTTGACAACATTCAGACTGTAACACTGGATAAATGCTGCCGTTTTATCATGAACACATTAGGTGGAAATCTATCGACGGACATGTTTTGACTTATCACTCAGTTCTCCACTGTGTCATTACAAAATGACACACTGTCACTGCGGCTCCATCCTTTTTATGCAAAGGTCACCTCCATTGGCATTCGAGGCAGAAGGGCCTTTGAAGACTAGAAATTAAATTCCCATCACCATGAAAGAAATCTGTTTCCACAGAGGGGACCAAACAAGGCTGAGACAGACCTGTGAAAAGTTCATTTAAATTATGGATTGCAGTCATTTCTGTTGCATTTTTCACTGTGATTGTTTTTAGCTTCCCTGGAACAGTGTAAAGGTTAATTGAATAATTAAGTGGCTGTTACTGCCTTTGCCTTTGTCAGCATGTCAGGAGGGAGCCCAAATTATAGCAAAGTATTGCACCATTGTTTCATTTTTAAGTAATTTAGATGATGTCAAAAATATGAACATATCCTAAATATATGTCAGTATCTGTTGTTGTAGTAGGATGTGCCTTGTTATGTTTGACAGTTATCTCTTCTATACATATCTTTTGCAGAAAAAGAAAGTTCTTTTTAAAATTCTTTTAACCTTTTCCTGAAAGCTGTGCTCCCTTCCAGTGCATCTGCCTGAGATAGAGAGGTGTCTTTGTGACATTTTCTCATGTCTCCTCCCCTTCATCCATCATTTACTAGCGTACATCGCATGTGGCCAAGCAGGTGTTTGAGCTCAGAGTGGCATTCCGCCACAGTCTCAATCACAGCCTGGAGTACAGGAGTCACAAGACTTCATCTCTTTTCCCAGCCTCAGAATAAAGCCTCAACACCACAGCTCAGACTGGTCCCATTCTCTTCCATTGAGTCCAAGGTCACAGTTGCATAGCAAGGGTCAAGGTGATAGGCTGGCAGACGCCTGCCTCATGCATATGGATGACAGACGCTCCATCTGTTCTGCTGCAGAATGCAAATACACAAGCCTCTTTCTCTGCTCTCTTTTTCTGCCTGAAAGGGCGACCCTGCCAGACCTTACATGGCATCAGTTCCACTTGTTGGTTGCACAGTGACGATTTATGCAAAACTATAATAGAAATGCAAGTCATCGCTTCACAAAGTCCCCAACCTAACACCCTGTCCCACCACAGCTGACTGTTGTATTACTCTGCCTAAAACCTTTACAAGACTACTTCATATCATTTTTAAGCAATTTTATGCTTCTGCTGCATTTATTCTGATTAACGACTTTAAGGTTTAGTAATAGATTTCCTCCTAGAGTATGAGCAGTAAGAGTGTGACTCACACATGAAAAAACTCAATGAACTTTTTTTATCTTGACATACACCAAAATAACAGTCACTTGAAGTGCTGAGCCCCATTTTTGTTTTTTTGTTTTTCAGTTTTAACGTTTAATTTAAGCAACGAGTCCTCGAGCACAAATGCTCTTTTCCAAAAACACTCTGCTTCACACTCACAGTTACACACATTCACACTTGGAGGCTGCTTAGAACAACAACCTCTTTGTATGTAGTAGAGAAAAAACTATGCCCGCTCTAAAGTGCCACTGTGCGAAGCCCAAGAAAGTTCTTGCCAAAGAGAAGCTTCACAAAATGTTCTCTGGAGAAAATAATGCTGGCCTTCTGTTGCTGTTCTAATTCTGTGACCCAATGTGGGAAATTTCCATGAGTTAAAACAATTATCATGTTTGGTCTTGTTTTTTGTTTTTTTGTTTCTTTTTTTTATATTTACTAGCATGAAATAAGTCTATTCCTCCAATTTTTTAATGCTTTTAAGAAGTCTCAGTCAGTCAGTCAGAGGTTGAATCTCACTGACTTGTATTAAGTAAAATTTTTGTTTTTCCAATACATTGGTTTATGAACACATAACTGCAGAAATAATGACATTCTAACAAGCCTCACCTACATATTGTTTTTGGCACTAATTCGCATATGCTAGCATGCCAGCATACTTCACTAACAAGGTGATCATTGTTAAAATATATGTTAAGCTTTGATAAGCATGTTGTCTATTTGCATTTTCATTTTAAACATGTTCATATACATTCCTCTTACGCTGTATAAAAAACCCATCAACACTCACTAACATCTGGCATTTTTAATGGAAGTGTCTGCAACTGGGATTCATTCCCAGGTCAAATGACACCATTGTTATTTGTCATCAAAATTTATCAGCTTCAGCTCAATCAGCAATGCTGTAAACACGTGAAAATGTTAATTCTCACCTCTGTTCTGGTTTGATGCAATGACACGGTGTGAATTTACAAAGACAGAGAAGTGAGAGAACTTCTTCTCATTGGAGAGGGAAGAGAAACTAAGTAAACAGATTACTGCGACAGTGAGAGACAAACAACTAGATGCACCATTTTCCATCAGTCTCTGTTCAAACAGCACTCATATTAGTTCAATTAGTGTTGAATTTAAAGAACAAAATAGAAAAATATTAAAAATTTACCACTGTAACATTGTCACTGGACTCCATGGTGACTTCAGCTGTTCCTTGTTTTTGGTGTCATAACGTCAAACATTAACAAGACACTCACACACACAAACACAAAGGCAAATCGTTTACTGGCAATGGTAAAGGAATAAATCTGTCATTTGTTTAAATACCTGTAAAAACATGTTAATTGTGGTTTAAATATGGACTTAACACTGTTAACTTTCTGCTCAAAGCATCATGGTGCCTAAATTCAGCATCACAGAGCTTCTAGCATAGCTAATAATCTAAGTCTATACAGCTGCAGGTTTATTAATGAATAGTGTGTGTCTTTTGTTTCGTTTCATGGGATGTTGAACGAAGAGAAACATCAAACAGTATAATGAGCCTCAAGATCAAGAGGAGCCATTTTAAATTGTGAAAAAATCTCAACACATTAAATGCAGTTTAGGATTTGGGATTCAAGGATTTAAAGGCAGCCTATAAACTGTACTGAATATCAGCCTTAATTCTTTGTTATATGTAAGTGCTCTGTGTCATAGACCAGTGTTAGCAGCTCAGCATTAATATTCTTCTGCAGTATGGGGTGAGAAGTTACTGTCTAAATCCTCCTGCAGTTAACTATCAGACGACATCAGTTTACTAAATGTATAGGCAACAAACATATGTACAGACAAAAAAAGAGCAGGAATGACAGATGGTGTCTTTTTTAGAGCAGTATGTCTTTATTGTTAATCAAGAGCAGTTTAATGACCATTTGGCGTGAGGCAGCCAATCACTGCGACCATGGTGAGATCTCATGCTGTTAGCCAGGCTGCTACTTGGACTGTGGACTCTATGTTTGATCCCCATGAGGTTGGTGGTTAAGCTCCTTCTGTCTGAAGTGGCAGTAATGGGAGGGGGCTGAACATATACACAATCCTCTTTGGTAAATGTGTTTAAAAGAGCTGCATTGTGCTCTGCCCATCAAGGGCCAGCAGGTGTAATCACCACTTTTGTGTAGTATTTAAAGCCTGCTTAAGGGTGGCGGGTGTTTGCTATTCATCGATACAATATGCGACCTCAGGCTCTTTTGAGTGGTTCTGCACCTAAATAAGCATGCTTATTTGAGAAAAGATGACTTCTTTGTTTTGTTTTCTTGCTTTGGTGGGTAGTGGTAGAGCCAAGTAAAGACACTTTGTCATAAGTATGGATTTTTGGGCGGTATTTTGGCACAAACTTGTCTTGTCTTTCCAAAAACACTTTTATCAAGGCATCAATTCTGTAATGACCATGTGTAAGTAGGCTACTAAATGTTCAGTGGGGGAAAAAAATAATAGAGACAAAGTGTTGACTTTCCAGCACTGGCTAAAGGTTGTCTGCTGTCAGATGATGAGAACAGGTCCAGGACAGTAAAATTCAGTCCCAGAGAAGGACAAAAAATCCCCACCAGGAGTGAGGATAAATGAAGGCGAATGAACAGATGACTTTCCCTTTAGTTGAATAGACTTAACTATAATGCAGCTCTGAGTGGCCTTGAGAAAATCCGAATGTCACTTTGACAAGTTGGAAAGTTACTATAAAATCATCTTTTTTACAGTAACAGTGTGTTTCAGGGTGTTGGCATGACTGTACAAGAATCATTCTATACCCCACTATTCAGCATTTATAAGCATTATATAAACACTTATGCTCAAAAATTCTTCACAAACAGCTATAATGTATTTGTCAGCAGTTAAAACTCATTATAAGGAATTCACAACTGGTGTATAAACAGCTAAAATCATCGCTTTGTTGTGTAAAAATACTATAAAACATAGTGTGTTATAAACCATTTACTAATTATTATCATACTGGTTATTGATTTGGGGATGGGGTTAAATAAATGTCATAATTATGTGTATACGTATGTCATGCAGGAAATGAATTAACCAGTGTAATCTTACTATTTTTGTTTTGGCTCCGAAGCCTGATATCTTTGTTTAATGTTGGTTTATTGTCATGTCTTTAGTTACATCAGTATTACCAAAGCAGGTTGTGTGATGTTTATGATGACAGTGCAATGATTCAGAATCTAAGGACCAAAAGGACATAGAAAAAGTTTACACTTACTTTGTGGTGGTAAAATACATAGAGCATTTATGCTACACAAGATTACACTATTTCATACAAATATATGATATGCAAACAGTTGCTTCCTTGAATAGATTGTTTGTTGTTTGAATCATATTGCAAATACTGTAGCTGCAGATTAGTGAGTGTTACGTAAAGTATATCAGGCTTGAAATCAGCATCTCAAATCCAAAGGCAGAAAAAAAGAGCAAAAATTAGCAGCACACAATATGAAACAAAGCAATGTTGACAAGTGCAGCAGCAGACAGCAGCATAACATCATACTGATCAGATTATATGGATTAAGGACGTGTTTGCATGACATTTTGCTGCAAAAGAGGATTTGTGCACAGTAAATTTGGATTTAAATACCCATAACTGCATTTAGGTGTCAACAGACCTTTTTTTGTTTTTTATTATTTATTATGTAAAAATCAAACAATGCAAACATAAACATATGAATAAAGCTTTGCCTTCTGTGAATCTCCACATTTTCTGAGGAACAGCTTCAGAAGGTGCCACACATCAATGCCTAAAAAAATTTAACAAGATTACTGATCGAAATAAAAATCTAGCACAAATATGAAAGAAATAAACAAAAGAAATAGATGGAAACTGAAATGTTTTGAGAACATGTCCCAGGCTCAGTCGACTTCCGTATGGGAAATTTCCATCTTTAAAGCAGCAACTCTGTCCAAGGTGCTGAAATCACCTCCACTCTCTCTGGCTCCTGGAATGTGATTATGAATCTTCGAAGTGATTCCCACCAGAGTGTCCCAGAAAATTGACCTACCATTCACACATCAATCTCACTGCTAACTTTACCCTGCAGGTGCTCAGCGACCACAGGAGGATATCCACTGCTGTTCATAGGAAGAAATGGGGGTTTGAAGCAGAGAAGGCAGGAGCAGATTATCAGTTAGCTTTTGATCTGTCGTTGTGGCTGAATGTGGGAATATATGAATGTCATTGTTGGTGGTTTTTCTACACCTTGATTTCCCTTCAATAAGTTCATCCATTTGGGTGAAGAGCTGACCTCTCTCCGCGGCCTGACAGGTCGTCTCTGCTTTATGGGCAGTGGAACATGCCATGAAGATCTTGTGTTTGGTTACTAGGCAGATGTCATTAATATTTAAAGAGACTGTTCTTGCGTATGTTATGGTGTAAATTCACTTTTTCAGTGGTGCACAGGCTGTGTGCTCTCTTGGGATAAGCTAGGAGATTCTTCCGCATGCGGGATTGTTCCTTTTCCATTGTCACACACGGTTGACAGAGTACAGAGAAACCCTCTTACAGTGTGTTTGCTTATTCATATTCCAAAGAACTCAATCTCTAAACAGATACGGTAAGAAACTTCAGCTTTCGAGGGCATGTTTGGCAGTGTTTTTTATTTGTATGCTGTCTCTGTGTTTGATTGATTATTTTTATATTGAATGGGTTCATATAAATGCCTTATTGCCAGAATGCGTGACTGAAGCTGGTGAGGTAAGTGACTGAGTAATGAAACACCTCTCAAATCTGTTACATGGAGAGAGGCTCGCTACATGGGGGGGGAGAAGGAGGTGGAAAAAACAGGACAAAAAAAGAACAAGTGAGAAAGTGATCAGGCTAAATCTGCCCGGCAACTACGGTTAGTTTAGCAGCTATCAGCTGACTAACTGTGAGCTTGGTTCCTCCCCATGACCTTCTCACCCTCAACCTGTAATGTCACCGTGGTAACAGCCGAGTTCCTGTATTAGCTCCAGGAGCTGGATGTAGGCGGCCTTCACTGTATGTCAGAGTGTAAGTCATATCAGTTGAGTGTATTTATATGAGGGGAGGAGGGAAGAGGAAATATTGAGGATGCTCTTTCCCACAACATGCCCATGCAGGCACATCCTGAATGTTGATTGTCGACTGCGAAGAGATGCATCATAAGCAGATAAATAGATAACTAATGGCCTGCAGTATGTCATGCAAGCAGCGCACACACACACATACACACACAGAACTGATCCCACAGGCTTTCATAAGGAAAAGCCTGTAAGTGGGCTGTTACTATTGAATGATTACTGACTCACTATTGACAGGATATTCATAGTCTTTCCTACTATCTTCACCTGATATCAGACAGGTGAAGATAGTAGGAAAGACTCAGTTTCCATTTCCAGCCTGATATTATCTCCATGCTAATCAATATCTTAGGAGAAAGGGGGTTTGAATTGCCCATCACTAAAGACTAATGTATCTGGATGGACCAAATGAAAGCTTTGGACACGAGGTAGCTTACTGCAAGTCTGGCGGTGCTTTTTTGGCTCCTCTTTTTTTTGAACATGGCAGCTGGTCACAAACTTTATGAGAATACATCTAAACAGAGCACTTAAATATAGTTAACATTTCAGTTAAGAAATATAAAGTACATTTACAGAATCTTGACTTTAACACTTTATCAGCATTGCCTAGTTTGAAACAGCCTGAGAACCAGTTGACAACTGCATGACAACAGATGTAGTGTAGTCGATGGCACTGATTGGCTAATCATTAGTCCCCCTGAAGCGCTCATTGGATTGTCAGCTTTTTTTTTTTTACAAGATGTCACAATGTCAGACTCAGCAGTCTCAATGAAGTGAATGGATTCAGAGACTTGGACCAAAGAACAACTGTCGAATACTACTACGACTCCTGCTGCCTTATCTGAAAATCCTTTTAACTGTTTAGCAAAGCACTTTCTAAGTAGTGATTTCTGTGGAAAAGTATTCCTAACAGAATTCCCCGAGTGCACTGCAGTTTTCAGGTTCAGACCTTTTTAAGTGGCCTCCAGCTCCCTGCATAACGTTTGGAACAATTTTGGATGAATTTTTTAAAAGTATTCACACATTTTCATTTTGTTGAGTTTCTGAGTGTTAGTGAACAAAATGAACCAAATGCAGCTTTTAGCTTTTTCTTTAACTAATTCTGACATTGCCATTGTATTCTGAGTATAAACTGCTATCAGTATGATCCATTCATTGACTTCCACTGTATATTTGATAAAGCATAAATTTGGACATATGTGAAATTTTTTTCAGGAAAAAAATACAGTCCTTTGGCAAATCCAAGGTGATACTGCTTATACAGTTACTAATTTGCCAACAGAGCATAACATAGAAACAGAAGCAGCTGCGGACATTTTTGTGTGAAATGTTTTATCTCACCAGTTTCACACATCGCTCTCTTATATAAAAATAGATGCGTAATTGTAGGTGTTTTTATGTTCCTTTTGTTCATCCCTAGCTCCTCCACACAAGTGTTTTGCTTATGTGAGCTGGACCTCTTGTCACGAATGTGTGAGCGTGTACAAACTGTGTTTGACATCTCTTGCATCCGTCCACAAGTGTTATCATATATCTTTTGGGCAGAGCTACTTGTAATTGCTTTGGTACATAAAGTTTGATGACACTATGTAATTCCCATAAAATCAATTAATAACAAAAAAGAAATATTTGTATTTCTCTTATAATAAACAGGATCATTATATGGTTGTTTGACCTCCATTACAGGCTGTGATGAATTTTTAACAGGAAATGAAGGTAAAACTCGACAGCAGCATATCTGTGATTTGCACCAGCACAGCCTCGGGTAACAGATTAAAGGACAAATTGGTCCCTGCATCCTTTAGTGGCTCTGCCTCCTGAGCTCTATCTCACTCACTTGACTGTCCTCTGAAAACTAGATCAAATTTCACCAGTCGGTGAGGTGCATTGTAACCTCTGTGTTGGTGCATTATGAAGGAGAAATCCATGCTAAGCAGAAAAGCAGACACACAAATAAGCCCTTGGAGGATAGTTTGCCTTGCCTGAGGAAATAGCAATGTGAGCTCTGAGGCTAACTGCAGATAAACAGAACAGAGAGTGAGGGAGAGGGAGGGAGGGAGGCTGGGCAGCAGATGAAGAGATCATCATCTTGACTTTGATGTTTTATAAAAGAATCTAACCTCAGGAACGCGGTTGGCAAAAAGGGTTGATACTCCCAGCCAGTGGGGCGAAATGCAAGCATTGAACTGCAGGCTAAAAATACAAAATATTTCACACCATTTCCACGTTCTCAAATGGACACAAATTTGGCTGGCATGTGTTTTTTCTCCTTCCAGTCTTGTCCCACAATGAGTCACACAAAATCAGAGTTTGGAAGTGCGGTTTGTCGAGGCTCCAGCCAGTGAGCGTCTCCGTCTGCTTCTGCCTGCTCTCAGCTGCATCACTTGGCTCGTGCTCAGCTGACTGTCAGTCGTCCTGACAGCCTGACCTCCCTCAGGCTCGCCAGCCAAATGCCACGTCACATCAGGCTCGGCTTTGCCCGAGTCTGGCCCTCAATCATTTTCACACCCACATCCACCTCTAACACCACTCTCCCTCCTACCCCCTTTACACCTGACACCACCTGAAAAAGAGAACCATTTGTTTGTTTCTGTCTATTTATAGCACTCTGCTTCTGCACTGAACGCTGTGAAGACTATCTTGGTCCTGTAGTGTCTGCAAATGGAAATGCTAATATTACAGAGTATAGTGTCATTACATGCTGCCTCTACTGGGAGATTATCCATTTTTGTTATCCTTGAAACAAGAACTTCTGTGTTAAATAAACATACAGGCTAATTTTGTTGATGTTTCTCCTTTGCTATAAAACAATACTATCATTGGATTGCACCTGGTAATAATGGGAGTAAACCCTTTGTGATAAATCCAGCTTTCAGATTAAAGTTTGCTGGAAACTGAGACCCACAGAGCAAAAAATGTCTCAGCTGCTGGCACTCAGATCCTCTTTTTAGGCTGGTTATGTTATCTGAAGCTTAGCATGCACAGTGTCTCATCTTGTGAGGAGATGACAAGACCTGATAATCCACAGTGATTACTGCGCAAGTTAACAGAGGCAATCAATAGCAGCACTCAATGCTCTTTTGCCTCTAACATCCACACCTGGTGTAATGGGGATGGGAGAGGAGGTCTTTATATATATATATATATATATATATATATATATATATACTATATAAAAAACTATTAATATAGAATATAAA
>JAPZDZ010000012.1:22813376-22834469 GCA_029783805.1 Acanthurus tennentii | reverse complement strand
AAATAATACAATATTTAATCTTCACAAACATTCTTTGTCAGCTATTAAAACCCAAAACCACACCATAGTCGGCATGCTTTGTTTAAATAAATATTTCTGATCATCTCCCATGATGTAAGAGGCATCCATAAGTTAAAAACGGGTTGCCAGAACTTGTTAAATGTTGTGGTAAAATCTTGGGTCAAGTGTTTTTAACCCCCTTAACCAAGTTACAATGTTAAAGTCCTGCTGGGCTGCCCCAAACATGCCTAAATCATGCCTGTATCAATCATCAGGCCTTTTGTCAGCGACTGTGTTTTACTTAATAAACTACACTAGCAAGACTCAAAAATTACACTTGGTCTTTATTTTCTTTAGATATCTTCACATACTCTCATTTTTGAAGTAAATGATGGAACAAAATGTGTTGAAGTCTGACTTATGAAGAGCATTTGGAGCAAATGGTACAGAAACTGAGACTGAAGATCTGTAGTGGATGTCTGATACATATACTAAGTTGAAAATGACCCAATGGTACCAAAGTTCTTTTAATATTCAGTTTTTACCCTACATTTCCTCTAAAGTATTAGATAAATCTTCTATATGTGGAAAGTTTGGCATTTTCACTGCATTTATATATGTGTTACTGTGTTTGAAAATGGGTTGTGGGCTTAAGCCGATGACATTAAATGTTTGGGTTTGGGTCATGCTTTACGGTAAGTTTCAAATGAGAGAAAAAGTCAGAGAAAGAGGACATGCATGACATATTTTGCTAACAGTATAAAATATAAATTTACCGTGTCCTGTTTTCAATACCCCCTGCATAAAATGTAATATTTTAAGAAAGCAGAGCAGTGCTGTAACTCAAAGACCACAAAGGTCTTGCTGATGATCTTTTAGTGACAAAAAGTAATAACTAGTAAATCTTCCTCAAGGGTTGTGCGTGGAGGAAGAGGCATAGAGGGGAGATTTTTTTTTTTTAAAGCACAGGCCTAATGCCATGTACCCCCTCCTCCTCCCCATCTCTCCACCCACACACCCCCTCCTTCGCCCCATGCCCCGCCGCCCTCTCCTGTCTTTGTTCTCATCACAACAAGCCCGGAGCAGATGGTGCTCTGCTTTGCTTGGCCGACAGTGACAGACAGGCGCTCTCAGCCAATAGCCTGCTGGGGAATCAGCTGACTGGTCTGGACAGCGCCAGGTGTTTTTATCATTTTTCTTCTCCATCCGTAGGAGGAGCAGGCAGCGGCAGAGCGGAGGAATATCGGGGCGACAAACCGGTCGGCGGTGGGTTGCAGCAGGTTGGAGCTCTCTCTGCAGACCGCACCATGCCTCTCTCCGAGGCGCCCTGGGACTGATCGGATACACGAGCGACAAATCGCTGTAAACAGCCGCCAGCTGAACCCCCCAGGATACCCCCCCTTGGCACAATCACGTTGATCTTATTTATTGTTGTGTATTGACGCGTATATCTGGATAAAGGACCTGTGCGCTCGGGAACAGTGGACTGGAATGCCAACAAGGTGAGACCCCTCAGAGAGGGAAAAGGCTGGGTTTCCACTGCTGTAGCGCGTTAGTTTCTTTTTAAAATGCATTTGTGGTTGGAAAAAAATCTGTTTTGAGTGATACGATTGGCAGCCGCGTCATCTAAACAGACAATCAAACGCATCCAGAGTAGATCATTGTTGTTTTGATGTGTTAAACCACGCATACTTTGGGAATATGTTGCCATTCATGACATATTTTCCTGCAAGGGCGATGCGATGAGTTGGGATATATTTAGGATGCAGACACACTCAAGGGCATGATCTTCTTTTTTCTCCTTTTTTAAAAATGTAGTCTGGTTTGAGTCCATCACTTGAAATCTGCTTTGAATCCACATAAGAATATTTCACCTTACAGGATCAAACATATCAACCCTTTTTTAATGCGTCAAATGATATTCCACAGAAAACAAACTTTGATCTCGTTGCGGTACTTGTCGTGTGTGCGGCGTGCGCAGCGTTGTGTGTGTGATTTGCATACTAATGTTAAAGTATGTCGGCAGATGTCTCCGTTCTAGGCAGGGAAAAAAAAGTCCCGGAGTCTTCTTCGGGGGAAAAGACGAGGCCCTGTGTAAAAGATGCTGTGGTGAGAATGGGGTTGCATTGGCAGGGGGTCCATTGTGGTTCACTAACGCTGCTTCTGTCCATGCAGCTGTTGCGCTTTTGTGATGCAGACTGCTGACTTGCATCACTCAACTTTGGGCACACGCTGAAGACAGAAAGGTTAGGATGCTAAAACGATTTATTTTTATTGTGTGAAAGTGGAGCTTTTCTTGTCCTCCGTTGACTCTGTTTATGACCTCTGTTAATGACAAAGTGCACAGAGATCCTCTGGGTCAAATAAAAGTGAGTGTTAAGACTGAGCAGTTTATTCAGTTCAGACTTCACTGAGAGCACTTAAACTGAATATTTTGTGTATCAAGACTTTTTTTTTTTAGTTTTTAAGGGCCAAACTGCTGGTGCTCTCTCCACCCAGAATATGTCACATTAAAGCAAATGCTGTTAAATTCTTGCAAACTCGGTTGGTGCTTTGGTGCTGCTGTCTCACAGAGCACATTTCCAAGTAAGCAGACGCTTGAATCATTCTTAAAGAGTGAACCAGGCACACACATCATACTGCAGGTACACAACAGAGACACACAATGCAAATGCTCTTTGCAACTTTGTTGTGAGGATAGAGTGGGTGGTTTGTTTGGGTGTGTGTGTGTTACAGGCAGGTGTCTGTGTGTGAATGTGTGTCTGTTGGGTGGGGTTGCTCAGAGACAACAGGGCTGGTGGGAGGGAGTAAAAGGCTTCAACCCCCCACCACCCCCATCACCAGCATTTAGGTCCCAAGAGTGTAAGGCAGAGTGAAGAGGGGGGAGCTGGGTTATGGAGCTCAAGCCTCCACCATTATTCCTATAAGAAGGGCCGAGGCATTAACCCTTTGTCCTCTGTGGACTTCAGGCATCAGAAGAAACAGACACAGTTCAGCTCACCTCGCCCTCTATGATCTCCTGAGACATTGGTGTGCATGTGTGTGTGTGCTGCAGCCAGTACAGTAGGAATAAAATTTTTCATGGCTTGGCAGTATGCTCATGACAGTCAGAAACGCACCTGTGCTGCCCTCTGGCTCTGGGGAGCCGGGGAGTGAGTGGTGGTGGTGGTGGTAACAGGAGCCCCTAGTGGGCGGCCCTCCATGCTCCTTTAACTCTCAGTCAGGTGCCAGGCAAGAAAGAGTGATTAGTCTCAGCTGCCTGCAACACAACCCTTATGTGTATTCACCTCACATACACAACAGTAATGTGAAGTAAACACAGACAGAACCATCACAGTTACGATACTGGAGGATTAGCAGGTTAGTTAGCAAGCTTATGTGATAACTATACATCTAGTTTAAACCTTAAAGGTCATCTATGCGGACTGGCAAACTTATTAAAGGTAGAATAGAGCCTGTATTTATAGTGTGGGATGTTTAGTTCCTTGTAATGTTTGTGTCAGACTTCGCCTGGTGAATTTACTGGCGTGGTGTGACAGGAAACACTGTTGGTAGAGTTGTACACATAAACAAAACATAAACTGCTGCTGGCTGGCGAGCTAACAACAGCCTCCACACAGCTGTAAATTATCAAGCTTCTCATCAAGCCCTTAATTGTTACTAGATCTCTGTGCTGCACTCAATACAGATGGTACAAATGGCATCACCCCTTTGCTGCTCTGCTGTCAATGTATGCAAATACTTCTTGCCTGCTTCTTCATGTAAGTGAAAGGACAGTCAGATCCGGCCTGACTGCACTGTAACATCGGGTGACTGTAGATCAGGTGGCAGAGGCGAATGGCTGTTGATTGTAGCTGGTTGTTGATCATTTTTTGGTGGTTTAATCCCCTACTCCTCCTCTCTACATATTAAAGTGTCCTTGAGTGTGACACTGGACCCTGAAGTGCCTCGATAATGTGCTCATATAAATGCTCAAAGCTTTATTTATAATAAAATATAGCTGCCCTACCCTTTCCAGTTTTATCTGATTTGGTTTAACCTTTTAAGCAGAGAGACACATTCTGTGGCCTAATCATGGACTTCTTGACTATAAAAACAACATATTCACTTTAACGAGAGTCTGACGAAGTATAATATGTAACATTTTAAATTTGTGTCTTAAAGCAAGTATATCTTTGTTACATTTTTCGTCAAGCTGTGTACTTACACCAATGCTCAGTGTTTTTAATGAAGATATATCTGTAATTTTATTGGAGGTAACGATGCTCCTCATTTTGTCACTAATTACCAAGGTAACAACAGTTAGAGAGTGAGGAGAGAAGTCAGCAAATGTGAAAAAAAACATAATGTGAAAAAACTACAGTACATTACCTTGTCTCCAAACTTTTTTGTCCTAGACGGATGGAATTTATCTGTAACAGGGACTGTTTTACAATGAAACAAACAAATCTCAGACTACGTTACAACACCATCAGACTACGTCTTTTGTTTTTATCATACTGATTGAGAGACCTTTAGTGGCAAAAATTACATACTTTATCTAGATTCTGTTGTTGTGTGGATGTGCACTTTAAGATGCCTCTCAACCTTTTTCCAGCTGACTCCACTCCTGCTTCACATTTCTTGAAAAAAAAAAAAAAAAACCTTTCTGGCATTTGTTCCATCAAGACCTTCACTCTACTGCGAGTCAAATCAATCAGCTGGCACAGAGGCTGAGGGTTTTCACACAAGTGGCCATTGAGATCTTACGCTTCCTGTTGAAGGTGAACTAGTTTTAGAGGTGCTGCAGCCAAGCTGCTACAAAATCAATACCAGTAGTGCTGTGGATAATGAAGTGGCCTAGTTGTCTCTGATCAGGGAACACCTAGCATGAATCATCCGACGTGAATGCAGCCAATATGTACACTGACACAGTCACACTTACGTATATATATTTACACAGAGAGAGGAAACCTGGCAGCCTTGTGTGCATGCCCTCAAATGGTGATCTACTCATCATTATGTGTGTTACTAAACAGAATTACTACAGATTAGTCATCTTTCTGTCAGGAGAAGCTATACATAGTTATGCAGTACACTTAAGTGCAGCATTGGTTGCTCTTTATTGTGTTCTGGCTGTGAACACAACTCTACAGAAACATTTAAATCTGCTCCATGCATTGTTTAAAAGAAATGAGCTCATTTTTCAACTTCTGCTTATTTGAGATTTATCTGTAAGAAAGTGGAGTGTGTTATATAAAATCCCTGGAGGATGGAGGAGATGGAGGATGCATTAGCGGTAGGTGTGAGCACAACCAAAGCGTTCACAGCAGCCCATACTGAGCACCTTGAAGGGAAAGTCCTGGTTCTTTCATCATCCTATAGATAAATATTAAGGTAACATGAGTGTGTGTCCAAGAAAGAAGCAGAGTTTTAAGTGTCTGATGGAGTCTGGTTGGCTGTGTTTCCTAAGAAGCCGCATTAAAGACAGAGTAGGAAAGAGTAAGGAAAGAGAGTCTGTTGAGTTTCCACTCCCTACATCAGGCATATTTTGCTCTGCAGAAGCAGTCTGCACTCTGTCTAACATCTCCCTCTGTTTTTGAGTTTTTGTCACCCGGGACCTGTCTTCTAATTCAGGATTGTTTTTGTCACCTCAATTTTGTTCAGTTTGTGACAAGATGTGTTCATGGGCTCCCTGGGGTTGTTTATCTCACCTGCTCCACCTGTAATTTGTATTCCCTCATTTCTGTCTTATCTTTTTAGCATGTGTGTGCAGATTAATAAACCAAAGCTCAAAGGTAAACCTGGGCCAGCAGGGTTTTGTGTGTGTGTCTCTCAAAGGAGCCCCAACCAGTTTAAGTCACTTTTTTTTCCTAATGTCACTCTACTTCTTATCACATCCAAAGAAGGATTTCCTTGACGATGAAGCTGAGTGTCCTCAGACTGACCGGGACAGGAATTTGAAAATTGAGCCTTGGTTTTAAAACACTCAGTGTGGTTAGGAGGGAAAATGTATCTGGTTTGTGGAGATATATGTGTTTGCAAAAAAGCGTTCACATCTTCATCAATCAAGATTGTTTGAGAAAATAAACTTTGAAGAAAACGAATACTTTGCTCTCATCATCACAGTCACATGCGTCTGGTGAAAAATCACGTTCTTAGCAGATGGAAAACCTGGATGAGTTCAAATACCGTCGTTATCACACACTGGCACAAAGTCAGTTCATTACTGTCAGTTCATAACTTTTTTATAGATAAAATGGTTGTTACTGCACCACCTACAGATGTGTTTGGATATTTTTAGACGATGCTTCTTAGAAGTCGCATCTCTGAACTTTGTGCAAAAGCTTTACATCAGGATGCCAATTAACAAGTTGGATGTCAGGATCACTTGAAGCGACAGTCTCTCAAATGGTAATGACAGTCATGTACTTTCATGGCATGAAAGGAAACTGAGAATTTTCACGGCTGTCACTGATGTGTTCAGACTGCCAACTGTATGTGATCATAATAACTTCAGTCATTTTTGCCATGAAAAGGTTGCCAGCTTTTGAAGGAGACCATTGAATCAGGATCTACTGTAGTTGCAAGCAATCCTGGTCAAATACTACCTAAAATAACCAGAATAACACATAGCAAAGGACTAAAAATGATATTTCAGAAAAAATACAAAATCCTCTTATAATCAGATTGCTGCAGTATAATTAAGTTTAATGCAGGAAATTATCTCCTGCCAGCATCATGTATTTAATGGCTTCAGCCAAATAACATTCATTCCCATAACAGAATAGGAAAAGCAGCTGCTGATTCAGGTAAAATAATTAAAAGTCTTCTAACTGCTGGAACTTATTGAGTATAATTAAGTGTAATTATCGCATACTTCATCCACAGCCACTTCAAAATGTTCAATAGTTAAAATATTGTACGTGGGGTCTGCTTTAATCAAAGTTCATTAAGTTACTTTTTTCCGGTGTGAACATAGACAGAAAACATGGACTCATTAAACACCAGATATCGATGATACAGTGTTTTTTCTTTCTTCAGGGTAATGTACAGTATGTGCGTCCTGTAGTACAGGTTGTCACTGTGACAGTCAGACTGTGTTTAAATTTTGACCTCATGGTCTTACTGGCTGCCCCCATGATTAAAAGAGCAACATGTTTTACTTTAATATAGAAATTAAAATCTCTTCAAACTCTTTTGCTGTCATTACATAAAGACTGTGATCCAGCAAGTACATCGGCCCCAAATAAAGGATAAGTTAATCTACCTACAGTTCAATATAACAATACGAAAGAATGTAGGAATATAATGGGAAATCATCAGAGCATTGCATAAAAGAGATAGTCAATGGTATAAAGGCTCCTATGACATGCGGCTGTTCTGCACAGTTGCACAAAAATTAAAATGCTCATTCAGTTAATTCATCTTGACACTATGAAAAGGTATCACTCTATCCTAAGATTATATTAATGTATTTTATCCAACAACAGGGTATTAAACATTAGAGGTACAGCCAAGACCTGAAATTTTCCCCTTACTTAGCAGATCCTAGCACAGATCTGACAGATGTCAAATAGAGGGATGTACAACAATTTCAATAATCATTTGATAAAATTAAACATTTTAAAGTATAAAGTGATTAGCCAGTTGAATATATATTAGGAATATTAGGTATCCAGGATGCAGGCAGAGGAAATGATTAAAATGGGATTCACTCAAAGATTAAGAGGCTGAAAATGTAGGTATGCTATCTCATGTAAAAGATTATAAATTTCCATATTCTCACGACTGATCCATTTTTATGTGAGTTTAGTATTAAAAAAAAAAAAACAGTTCCATTTGTGAGCTCTGAGTCTTTGATTAATAAGAGCTGCAGTACAGTCACACCTATTCAACACCCCACACACTGAAGTGATCTTGCAACCTACAGCAGGTATTGATAAATGCTGCCATTAGCAACAGAGTTGAAGTCTGAGGCAACTGGTATTTATTTCAAGTGGACATGGTTAAAATATTTTTTCCGTTTCCTGCCTTCCTGCCTTCACTGCTGTGTTGTTGAGTGTTCTTCCACCTGCTGTGTGTTTTAAGCTTTCCTGTGGCTCAGGGACTCAGATCACAATGGACCTGTGTGTCAGGATGTCCCAGACAGTTTTTAGTTGTTGTTTAAAAACCAACCAACAGGATGTTGACACTGTTTTTTTTAGGTCTTTTAAGTGCTCACAGTTACATCAGAACAGTACTTTTTTTTCAGCTAACCCACTTTTTCCCTTTTTTATTTAGTATTTTAAATGGGATCAGAAACTTCTTAATCTTACATTAAAGGGGAGCAGAGACAGGGCTGTCAGCCTTTACCAAATGGGGGAATCTAAGATTAACCCCAATAGTGGTAAATGGATGAGGAAAAATCTGAGAGCAGACAATTCTGTATAAATAGATCTTGTTTTGGATGTATAGTGTTTTTTTATAGCCATTTTGTATGAATATAGTTATGCTCTAGTTACAGTAACCTCATCAACACACAAAAATCATATCAGTCCAGTTTTTGATATCTAACTTTTTGATATCTAGCTTTTTGATTTAGCCGATCCAAAACTATATATATAGGAATTATGGAATTATGGAAGAATGAGTCAAATATCTACTTTTTATCAATACTAAATATAGTAACATTTAATATCATAATGGAGCAGAATATTAACTCATTGACAGAATTACAAACAAGCTTTAAATAATTTATTTTTTGTAATGAGATTACCAATGAGTTAACACTCCTCTATGCTGCATGTGTCCACCGCTGCGCTGCTTTTAAATAAAGTGCTGTGTGACCTGTTTCTCTCCTCTGGGTTTGAATCCAGTACACTGCCTCGAGCTAATCTCCACTTCTATATCTCCATCCACTAATCCTGACTGGTGCAGCAATCGTCACAATATACAGCGCTTTAGCTTAAAGACAACATAGTGTACTATCTCTGCTACACCCATGCTCCGCCCTGTCCCTTAGGCAATCCTCAGTATAGGAGGAGCAGAGAGGTGTCCCTGTCTCCCTGCTGCTGTTGCCAGGCAGTTTGCATTCACATGAATTAGTCAGCTCTCTTGTTTGAAAGCCTCTTAAGCGCTATCTCCTTAAGCTAGTGTTGACCACAAAGCTGTGTGTTGAAGAAGGCAGTGGTGCTGTGTGTTGCTGCCGTATGGCCCTGCACTGGAGGGGGTGCTTCCTTTAGTAAATAGATCTAATTGAATGATGAGATCTCTTAAGTGTTGCTGTAGGATACTTCAAGTACATGGGCTTGTTAAAGAAGTTCTGCTAACCTAATCCGCTAATAAACAATTGTCAGAAATAAAACTGTTGCAAGGAAACTTTTTGCAAGGTGTATATTCAGTTTTTGTATATAAACAAAGTGAATGGGATAAAATTTGATGTAATGAGATAATAAAAAACTAATGTGAAAGTTGTTGTTTACTCCAGATCCTTATTAATGAGGCTCAGTATCTGAGGCCAAGCTAGCTACTAAATGAGGGTCTTTAGGCTCAGTTGCTTTAAGTTAAATGCAAAAAGGCTTCTAATGACAATGGTGACTTGTTAATGTTTATAACATTTAGGCGTTCAACAAAGAAAGTAATAAACAAATTAAAAATGTAACCCTAATGATGGCACTAGATAAAAACTTTAAAGGAGCACCAAACTAATTCCAATCCTCAGGGGAATACAAATGTCTGTGGCAAACTGCGTTGCAATCCATCCAATGGTTGTTGAGAGAATTCATTGGAAAGCACAAGTGAGGCAGTAGGGGAAAAGTCACAAAGCCTAATCCTTTGGGGACCATGCCTGTCTGTGAAACATAATGTATGTACATAGTAAGAGCTGCATACTGACTCCAAACCAAAAATTTTATGGAAAATGTTTAAATAACACAGTTACAGCACATGGAGTAAAACATTAAAATAGCCATGATTGTCTGGACAAAATTTCATAGGAATCCATCCACCAGCTTAGATATTTTAGTCGCGCTCAAAGAGGTGGACTGACTGACAACCCCACATTGCCATCACTGGATAAAAATTGTATGACTGTTCTTCCCATGTATTCATACACATTAAGGGATTTAAAACGTAGCTCTGGCATTGAGTTAAAGCTGTCTATTGTATGCTAGAATTAATGCTCTATCTTCCAAGTCACTGGAGTAAGTGCCACTACCATATGGGCAAGCAGATGCCCACTGTACCTCTCAGGAGCTTGCATTCGCTGAAACAAGTGAATAAACTGGGCTAGATCAGAGTCTCTAGTCCTCTCACAACCCTCTCACAAAATTCTGCAGTTATAAGTTTTGTTCAAGTTAAAGAATGCAGCACAAGTTTAAACAATTTTCCTTCTGTACTCAATCCTTTTGGAAAAATTCTAGGCCTGCTAGAAATTTTTTTTTCATGTTGCCCTAAATTCAGAATGCTGAAGATGTTGCATTAAAAATTAAGGCATGGCACATACTAATATCTCATCGTGTTTAATGATGTTCGGAGAAGTTAATGATTGAGTCCGTATGGGCCTGTTGGATAGATGAAAGCCCTCGATGGAATTTGATCTGTTTCCAAGTCGTTCAGAGCAGTGTTTTGTGCATGCATTGTAATGAGCTGAACTTGCATTTTCTCAAAACTGTTGATGCTGCACATAACTCTCAGTCTCACAAGGATGGTGGAGAGGCGGTTGTTGTTGAGTCAATTTGCTGTCTTAAGTAGTTGCTACATTTACAAGAAACATTAAAAGATTATGTGATAGTTTAGTAATTAAACAAAATAATAGATAAGTATTTTTGTAGGTTTAGGTATTTATGAAAAAAGTCAAATTAGTCCGAGTAAAATTCTGACCTGGTTGTGATGCCAAATTTCATGGCAATATATTCAATAGACAGACAGACAAACCAACTTTGCTCTCTGTATTGTCATGCTGCTATCATGTTTAGAAAACAATGTATTATAAACCCTCTTCATTGTGAATATGGGGTAGATTTTTTTTTCTGTGTAATGAAATTTATGTTTTGTCTTTTTTTCCAGGTTATTCTGCAGCATCAAGATCTTCGTGTAAAACTCAAACTTCTGTATCAACTCTGACTGTTTGACTGGAAAAAAGGTCTCAATCAGCTGAAAGTCTGGTTCATGACTATAACGCACACTCTCACAAAGTCATCTGCCCCACCTCCTGTCCCTCCTCAATATGGCTAGATGGAGGTTAGACTGTTTTTTTTTAGGCCAAGTGTTTGCTGGCCTGATCCTTGTATCGATAGGATTATCCTTCGTCCAGAGTAATGAGTGCCCCCAGCTGTGTGTATGTGAAATCCGTCCCTGGTTTACTCCCCAGTCCACCTACAGAGAGGCCATCACTGTGGACTGCAATGATCTTCGTTTGACACGCATACCTGGGAACCTCTCAAGTGACACTCAGGTTCTCCTCCTACAGAGCAACTACATTGCCAGGACCAGTGAGGAGCTGGAGCAGCTCTTCAACCTGACTGAGCTGGACTTGTCCCAGAACAACTTCAGTAGCATTCGTGATGTTGGCCTTACAAATATGTCCCAGCTTACCACGCTTCATCTGGAGGAGAACCAGATCACAGAAATGCCCGATTACTGTCTGCAGGACCTCAGCAATTTGCAAGAGCTCTACATCAACCACAATCAGATCAACACCATCTCTGCCAATGCTTTTGCTGGACTCCACAACCTGCTCAGACTTCATCTTAACTCCAACAAGCTGAAGAGCATCAACAGCCAGTGGTTTGAGTCTACACCCAACTTAGAGATCCTCATGATTGGGGAGAACCCTGTCGTTGGAATAGTGGACTTTAATTTCAAGCCACTGGGCAACCTTAGGAGCCTGGTTCTGGCTGGGATGTATTTGACAGAGATTCCTGGAAATGCCTTTGTAGGACTTGACAATCTTGAGAGTCTTTCCTTCTATGACAATAAGCTGGTCCGAGTTCCTCAGAGAGCCCTTCAGAAACTACCCAACCTCAAGTTCCTTGATTTGAACAAAAACCCAGTGCACAAGATCCAGGAAGGAGATTTCAAGAACATGCTAAGACTGAAGGAGCTAGGTATAAACAACATGGGAGAGCTGGTTTCTATTGACCGGTACGCTCTGGACAACCTTCCTGAGCTCACAAAGCTGGAGGCTACAAACAACCCCAAATTCTCCTATATCAATCGTCAAGCCTTTCGTGACGTCCCAGCCTTGGAGAGTTTAATGCTTAACAACAATGCCCTGAATGCTCTTTATCAGTCCACGGTGGACTCTCTCCCCAACTTGCGCGAAATTAGCATCCACAGCAATCCTCTGCGCTGTGATTGTGTTATCCAGTGGATGAGCTCCAACAAAACAACTGTACGCTTTATGGAACCTTTGTCCATGTTTTGTGCCATGCCACCAGAGGTAAGGGGTATGCATGTGCGGGAGGTTCTGCAGAAGAATTTAGCAAACCAGTGCCTCCCCATGATTTCTCATGATACTTTTCCAAGTCACCTTAACCTTGACATCGGCATGACCATGGACTTGGACTGCAGAGCTATGTCCCAACCTGAGCCTGAAATCTACTGGGTGACACCAATGGGGAACAAGGTGATGATGGACACCTTATCCGACAAGTACAGCCTTAGCAGCGAAGGTACACTGAGAATTTCTCATATCCAATTAGAGGACTCTGGCAGATACACCTGTGTGGCTCAAAATTCAGAGGGAGCTGACACAAGAGTGACAGCTATCCGAGTGAACGGCACTCTGTTAGACAGCACTCAGCTTATGAAGATATACGTTAAACAAACTGAGTCTCACTCTATCCTGGTCTCCTGGAAAATAAACTCTAATGTTATGACCTCTAACCTCAAGTGGTCATCTGCTACTATGAAAATAGATAATCCACATATTACTTACACTGCCAGGGTACCTGTGGATGTCCATGAATACAACCTCACGCATTTACAACCAGCAACCGAATACGAGGTATGTCTCACTGTCTCCAACATCCATCAACAAACGCAGAAGTCATGTGTAAATGTGACGACAAAGCAAGCGACCTTCACTGTGGAAATATCTGACCAAGGGACCAACACTGCTCTCGCAGCAGTTATGGGAACAATGTTTGCAATCATCAGTCTGGCCTCTCTGGGAGTGTATATTGCCAAGAGGTGGAAGAGGAAAAACTATCACCATTCTCTGAAAAAGTACATGCAGAAAACCTCTTCGATACCGCTAAACGAGTTGTACCCTCCTCTTATCAACTTGTGGGAGGCAGACAGCGAAAAGGAGAAAGAGGGCTCAACCGAGCCCAAACCCAGTCAGGTGGACACAACACGCAGCTATTACATGTGGTGAGAGCTACTATCCAGTGGGAGATACAAAGACATGTTTCTTTCAGGAGCACAAATATACATACTTGCTTCTTTGTGAAAAAGTGAACAAAGTCTATTTTCTTTTGTTTCATGTTTCTCGTTTGTTTTCTTCGGTTCTCACAGACTTGTTCTTTAAAAGTGAACGATGAACCGAGTTTTTCAGATCTTTAGTTTAGCATATCGCCTTTTACCTCTCGCCCATTTTGAAACACAATATGGCAGCTTTGTTTAGCTTCCTGGACTTAGTAGTCACTGTGCTTTATTTTTAGTACTTGTTTTGATGAACACAGCATGAGCATTGTCACGGATTTAGCACATGCGAGC
This sequence comes from Acanthurus tennentii, assembly GCA_029783805.1. Lineage (NCBI taxonomy): Eukaryota > Metazoa > Chordata > Actinopteri > Acanthuriformes > Acanthuridae > Acanthurus > Acanthurus tennentii. Next base: position 22,820,786 of record JAPZDZ010000012.1, on the reverse strand, counting down.
AAAGGAAACGCTGAAATCCAACCTGTTTTTGACATGTTTCTCTGGCAGAACTGTTAGAAACTGCCATCTTTCTTTCTCTTGTAAAACAGTTTCACTGTTGACTGTTGTGCACTGAAATATATATACTAATTTGTCTATCAACTCAAATATAAGCTGACAAAGTACATTTAGACTTGATATACTGTCTATTGAATAATGTTAACAATTCCTCTGTAATGTTGTATCAACTATGATTTAATTTACTTTTTGTACATTAAATAACAGTATGTTTGATTTAGACTTTAAGTTTGCAGAGCAGCTACTGTAAACCAGCAATAGAAATACGAATGTTATGAACTAGATACATAGTTGTAAGGCTTTTTAAATTTCTTAAATATTTCTTTTTCTTATTTTGCTAGAATATGTCTACAATCACTGGTTTTGTTGTGGTTTACACACACACAAACATGTTGTTTATTAAGGAAAAAGTTAAATAAAATCTTCTTTCCTCATATTTTTTAAACCATGATTTCAACACCAAGTGTTATTTTTATAAGTAGTACATGTAGTTAATTGTGTATATTATATGCAGGAAAGTCACTTACTGGTTTTAAAGTACAGCCTAAAGCATTTTGTTGTTGCCGTATAACATCATCATCTCAATAATATCTTACATTAAGATATTACTGTTTAATTGTGATGAGCATTGCTGTAGGTTTAAGGTTACAAGCCCTAATGAGAGAATGGGAGATGCAGACTGCAGTGTGCTAGCCTCTGCAAGGCAATTATCGGAGAACAATTTAAATTCCAGTCCTGGTACAATATAATTACTGCACAATATGCCTCTGAGAACATACAGTTACTTCAAAAACAACAAAATTAGCCACTCAAAACAAGGCACTAGATATAGCACAAGCCTTTTTGCTCAGTGTCTGTTTTATTATACCAGACACACCTCTGCATTTCCAAAGCTTGAGAGGGGAAACAACATAGGGAGTTAAATGCAGCTGAGACGGGCACAATGGCTACGGATATTATGGATAATGGACAGTTAAATAAGAACAGACCGTAGCATTACTTGGAACAAGCAACCACTCTCTCTGCAAATGTTTAACATTCTCAGCATTTTTATTGTGATTTATATGGCATTTACAGCACACATGAGACTTCCATTTTTTCATTATTGTGTCATGTTGAATTTCTATTAAATACAACACTTTAGGTAGATTTAATCTCTTCAGTAAAATGACATTAAACAGCCATCTGCTTTATTTGCAAAAACAGGTAAGACAGCTTTATATAGAGTTATTTGTAAGCCACTAATGTCTCTGCAAGGTCCATAACTCCACACAATGCAAATCCCAATCTCAGTGCCTAGAAAAGTGGATCTCCACTGGGAGCCCAGAAGCTCTGTTTGTTTCTGATGTTGACTGACAGCTCTGGGCTTTGTGGTGCAATCAAACGATCTAAGTTTAGCCTGCCCTGACAATGTGCTCGTTATTGTGCACGCTCTCCTCCAGCAAAGTATCTGTATCCGATCTATGAACAGGTGATGAATTATTAGCAATTTAACACAATTCTAAAAAAAAATCTTCTGTTCATAAAAGTCACAGCTACATTATAAAATATTTTTTGACGTAAAGATCATCATCCATATATAGATAACGATGATGAACACTAGGTTTGTTTGAATACTGCACAGGTAAACAGGTTGAATGGTAACAGCTGATAGTGCCAGGATTGGCTATGAAAGGGGCATCCTTGAAAAACTCAGTTATTTACAAGCAAGAATGAGGCACAGTTCACCACTTTGTGAAACATGTTATTGTATAACGGATATAAAACATGGGCTCAGGAACACTTTGTGAAACCATTGTAAACAGCTTGTTTGCAAGTGGCTGCATTCTGTTTCTATTTCTGTTTTATACAGCATAGCAAAACTTTTATTGGAATTTGGGTTGTACAGTACATCCCCTTGAATAAGATTACATTAGAGCTTTTGACACTACTGCTTTTCTTGGTGTATAGAGATGTCACGACATGCAGCAAGGAAAATGTCAGTGAATGGACCCTTTAGGGACTTCTGTTCTGTACTCAGAATGATAGGCAGGGGAGGTTAAAGCAGCAGTAGTCTGCCATTTGTTAAACCTGCAAACTGAAACTGCTCCTTTAAAAAATCCGCTGCCATCCTTTCATCTTCACCGAGCGGACGAGCCTTTATACTGTCTCAGTGGGTAGCCTAGAAACAGACCGGAAATCAGCTCATTGGGACAGCTATCAATGAAAGCTTTTCAAAGCGTCTGCTGCAGCCTGCACCATGTCCCATCCAAGTGGCCTGTTTCCATGACAACCCCTCCCTCCATCCACCTGCGGGTGCTGGCAGCCAAGTGAGAAAAGTCCCCAGAGCCTGAAATACCACTGACAAGGTCAACACCCCACAGGTGGGAAACCACTAAAACATCATGTACACTTTCAAAGGTGTGGAACGAGAAAAGCTCCATCTTTTCATGGAAGGGGACGCAGCTTCAGCTGGGCTTCATGCTTTCTTTTCTTCTGATGAGCTTGAGGTCAGCTAAGAAAAAGTGCAGCTGACAATATGACAGTGTGAGAAACATTAATTTTGCATATATTTGCAGAGTTCTTGCTTCAAACAAAGTCACTGGCTCATCTGCATTTTAAGGCTTGAATACAATATAGTCATTTTTATGAATTATTTCAACTAACAACAAATGGAACAATCTTAAAAGTAATGTGAACAGAGGTCAGCTTGCATTATTACATCTGCTGATCTCTGTTTCATTCTAGTAGCTATCTTAACAGGCATTATGTCTGTATTTGGGTTAGGGTCTGTCTAACCTCAGCTCTCTTCTTTGATAGTTGGTTTGCGCCCACTGACACAGAGAGCCTGCAGGGCAACGTTTTGTCTCAATTTCAGCTGATTTCCCACATACCTGCTGCACCTGCGGAGAGAAAATTTATCCAAATTTAATCACTGTTCAGTGAGAAGGCAGGAGGCGAGTATGAGCCATATCCTGAAGCTCTACATCCACTGAGACTAAAACATTGAACGGCACCTGTGAAAAACTGGGCGAAGAAGAGTGAATTTCAATGAAATCCCACAGTACCCCCACACACACACCCCACACACACACAGGCACACACACACACACAACTCTCGCTTTAAAGTTTTCAGTTTCAATGAGAATCATGGCAAAGGAGTCTTCTACTTTATAGCTGCTGTCAAATCTGCCGGCTGAAATGACAACTGTTTGCCAACCAATTTTATCAACTGCTGCTAGTCTTTTAAGTCATAATTAGGTCTATGATACTCATACTGGATCCCATTTTCATGTTTCAGACTGTCTTACTTAAAAATGAAAAGCTGATAAAACAGATTTTGGAGGGAAAAAAGCCCATGTTATAAAAATTCCAAATATGATCAGTATCAGCCTTTTTGCAAAGACATCAGTGTCACTGGACTCACATACATAGGCATGTGCATACTCTCAACATGACATGAAATGCTTGTTATTGTATTTTTTTCATTGATGGTCTATTTCAATACCTTAACAATCAGTAGTAAACATTTATTACACTACTCAGCTACTGCATGAAAATGCATCACTCTAACAATCATCTGTTAGGTTAGGAATGACAGCTTGTGGAGAGCTACTGTTTGCATGGCAACAAGTGACCCCTTGTGTGCATCAGAATTGTATTCCATAATCAAGTGCTGTTGGCTGAAGCCAGTGTTTTAGGCGGACAGCTCGACAGATTAATGTTGAAGTAAGTGTGATTAGTCACCACTGAAGAAACACTGTAAGCTTAGCAGAGAATGAGATTTCAGGGAAACAGATAAGCTCTTATTTTGTCAGACCTCAGGAGACACATAGAGTGATCTTACTGATATGCCTCATCTGCAAACAGCTGGATTTGCTGCTAAAGGAATTTTGCATTAAATGTTTTTATGAGATCAACCACAAATGCTATTACAAGTTCACAGGTTTTCCTCAATCCTTACTCACTACTCAGCACTTAATACAGTACCCAATCCTTAAATTACATCCTGGGTAGGCTGCCAGTATTTTGCACTTCTTAAACTCCTTATATTGATGCACTTTCTTCTCATGGCCTTAGGGAGATTTTATGTATAGGATGATGACTTTGACAAGTTTATCCATTTGCTCTTTTTACAAACAAGGTAGTACTATGGTCACAGTTTGTCTGTTTGGTGTTAGGCTAAATATTTAAACAGCTTTTTCCTGCTGACATTCATAGTTAGTGGAACTTTCATAGAGCACCCTGGCACTAAGAGTTTCAGTTTAATCTTGGAAGTTGAAATAAGTATGTTCTTTCAAAAGAGTGCCTCAACCAAAGCTGCAGAGTGCAGTCAAAAGCAGCTAAGTACATGAAACTGAAGTGAGAAAAGCGGAGAGCATTTTCACTGCCTTTTTGTAATTCACACAGCACTCAGCCTTGGACAGCTCAGTGATGCCCTGGCTACTCTCTGCCTGTATTTGGATGATGTAAAGAGCTCCACTTCTAGAGACAAGAAGATCTTTCCGCCTTTTGTAGTGTAACTGTTGCACAGCAATTTCCCTCGTGATAAATAAAGCTTCTTGAATCTTGTATCTTGAATCTTGAATTTTGAATCATCAACAAGGTTCAACAGGTTAACTCTCATGGATTGTTTATTCCAGTGAATGAGGGAGCATGCATAGCAAAAGTTATCATGGCTCCTTGTTGGGTGCAGCGATAACACGTGCCCAGTTATTTTTATTGTTCTGTGGGTGTAACTTCACACTTCTTCCTGAGAGCAACTGTCTGCCCTGCAGAGACAGCACCTGTTCTCCTTTAATGATCAAAATCTCTCACACATACACTGATAAATTACCTTGCAAGCCTTCAATGAATGACACTTTACAGAAGTAGGAGAAGTTCTAGCAACTTTTTATGGTAGATTCTTTTTCTTGTATGAGGAGAAAATCAGCTTTTGAAAGCTTATGTGATTGTAAGGAAAATCTGGTTTCCCAGTTACCAAACCAAGAATTCTTATGACTTTCTATGGCATAGCTGCTTTCAATTTTAGGCTAGTCCATCACATTTGTCCAGACCGAAATATCTCAACTATTGGATGGATTGCCATTAAAATCTGCTAACACATTCATGTTCCAAAAGGGTTAAATCCTTATGATTTTAGTAATTCCCAAAGTTATATTTGGTAACATCATCTTCAATTGTCATGTAATTTCAAGCAAAATGTCTTGGAAACAATTGCCTATAATGTCTTGAAATATGGTAAAGAAATCCTTATTCTCTTCAGAATAAATTTAAGTAACTTTTCATTTAGTGCCGTAATTAAGTCAAAGCTTTCATTTGTCCACAACTTAATTTGTAGCCAAATCTGCACTGCATATTTAAAAATTCAAGAACACCAGACCACTTTAATCTAAGTGTTAAACATCTGAAAGTGTGTTGCTATGTTGCATGTTAGCCTGATTGCATTAACCTTTCGCTCAACGCACTGCTGTCCAAAGTACAGCCTTGAAAAGCTAGTTCAGACTCTTAGCCTTGAATGAATTATGTTTGTATGGATTTTATCACTAGTGGAGACCATTTTGTCTACACCTGCTCAACTTTTTTGATGTCTTCTTTTCTGCAACAGTTTGAAGGAATTGACACCCTCTCTAATCTAAAAAACACCAATCTATGCAAAATCTATTTGCATACCATTCACAACCCCCTTTCTCTATCATGGTCTATTTCAGAAAAGGTCCCTGAAAGTGGAAAAGTAGACATTATTACAGAAATAATGGTAAAACAATTGCAGTTTCTCCAGTACAGAGTACATGTTCATTTTGACCTTCACTGACACATAAACTCAGTCAAATAATAAGGAATATTAACACACCTAATTTTGCTAATCTTTTTTTTTGTGGGGTTTACATTGTTTTCCCTATGTCTTCATGTGTTTCCTGTGGGTGCTCTGGTTTTCTCACTCACTCCAAAGACATGCAGGTTAATTTTTGAATCTAAATTGCCTGTTAGTGTAAAGAATATGGAAACATGAATGGCTGTTTTCCTCCATGTGTTAGCTCTGCAAAGTACTGGCAGCCTATACAGGATGGACTCTGGATAAGTGGTTATATGAAGATAAAGGATGGATCACTGAGAGAGGAGCAGGTTAATTCTACTTCTTGTTGTTTGTGTGTATTTATTGGACTTTGTGTGATGAGATATTCTAGCTTTATCAGTATGTTGTCTGAACAGGCATACTGTGGGAAAAATACAATAGAATGGTGGAAACATAATACATTTCAGTGATGTTAATCATCTGTTAAATGCATAATGAATTGTTAGACGGATTGTTGTGGTGTTTTCTCTCAGGGCCCAATTAAAGAGCTTTGCTTTTTCGCCTGCAGCATACTGTGAGTGTGAATGTGTGTTAAGTCACACTGCTGACGCAGAGGCTTGAGGCTCATTTCCATTTTCTCAGACGTAGCTCCTACTGTTACAGTTGTGTCTTTATTCAAACAGGCATATAAAATGCTCTGAAGTAATGAAAGTCAAAGTCCAAGGGAAAAAATGATCTAAATTCAGACACAATATACAAGTGCACAGAACAAACAAGAGGCAGTTTTAATAAACACACACAGTCCTGTTTCAATGGGAAACAGTTTTGCAGACAAGACTGCACTCTGACAAAAAGGTGAAACTACAGTGGGATTAAAGTCAGAAGTCATCTTACACCATGACTCTTAAACAACAAAACAGTGCATATTTTTCTCTTATACTGATTTCTTGTGTGTGTGTGCACACAGTAAGTAGCCGCACACATGCACATGCTATGTTTACATTTACACACAATTTTCCTTTTTTACTGTGAATGAGAGCCAGTAGATTTTAGCAGAGTATTACCGATTTTGGCCTGACCTTCTGCTTCTGACTTTTCCTCCAGCACAATGGTGACATTAGAAAGCAAGTCAGAAAAGGTCGGACATCTGTTGACTGGCAAAGTCCAAATGGGCTTTGCCTTTAAGAAGGCCCACATTTGCAACAAAGTGTTTTCCCTGCATGCTGTATGTTACAAGGCAGACAAAGCAAAGCATCTCTTAAGTGTCAAGCTCTAAAAAGCAAATGGGTTTGGCTTGGGAACAGTGTTTCTGGGCTTAGAGTTAGGGCTGGATGGGTAGCAACTGCAATTTAAAAAAAAATGTTAGCAGCTTGAACCTAGCTTAACCAATGAGTATAAGAGAAAAATATGCACTGTTAGCTAAACGATTGATGGGGTCACAGGGGAGGTTCGCTTCTGACTCCCACTGTAGTCCATCACTTTGGTTGTAAATATCTCCACAAATATTATATGCCTTGAAATTACTGATATTCAGACAGAGAGACAAACACACAAAAAGGTACAGACATTCATTGTTC
>JAPZDZ010000012.1:22797908-22809001 GCA_029783805.1 Acanthurus tennentii | reverse complement strand
ATTCAATTATACAGCTGTTAAAAATGTGGACTGATTTGGAGCATCACACAGTACACAATTTCCAGCTTGTCAACTTGTCAAGTGAACTTCATATGTTCAAATGTCTGTCATGTCGGCCCACTGTATTTTGAAAGTTATTTAATCTTGGGGGGCAGATTCAACAGCTGAGTCGTCAAGCCCACATTCTTTTCTGCACTAACCAGATCAGTCAAGGTGTCAGTCAGTTCATCGTCAAATAATCTTGCCATTCGCTTCTAACATTTCAGCTTGTGATTGAGTATACGATCTTTGAAACCTAGATGCAGCACTTAGAAGTGACAGCACTAATTTTGCCCAAGGACGAAGATGAAGACTGATTCTCAGAGGAGGATCCTTGGTCACTTGCGTGCAGTGTGGAAATGCCAGCTGACAATGTGACCTCCCCCCATCTGTCTCAGATCATCTACGGAGAATAAACCACTGCATATCCATTACACATGACAACTTTGTAACACTGTAGAAAGGTTATGCACGAGAACAATTCACAACCTATGGTTGTCCACTGAAAAAAAGATGATGTTCCAATGAAGTTACTTTCCATTCTTCTTTCAGAAGAAAGGAGTCCCGTGCAAAAAAATAATGGTCAAACCTGTCTGGAATCATCAGTTGTTGTCAGACAGCAGATACCACAGTCAGCAAACACAGTCCAGTTGTATAACTAACCCTGACTCTAAGTACAGAGGGAGGGGCCTTGGATCATGATTCCTGGTTGTCTGGGCTGCTGTGCGAATTCTTTGGCAGAATTGGATAGTAACCAGTGAGAGCTGATACATCCTCACTTCTTTCCACTGTGTAAAAAATAGAGCCAAAATATCCTTGATTCAGGCACTATCATCTCACACTTATGATGTCATTTGGAGCCAGAGTCTGTGCAGTAGTAGCAATAGTTGTATTACAGGAGAGAGCTAATTGATCATTACATTGCACAGTCAAAGCTACATGCACTGCACCACTTACGGACTGATGGCGACTGGCAGGCTGCTATCTTCTTGCTGTCACTGTGATTATCAGCTGCTCTGTTACCCTTAAAAAACTTGCTTGCTGGCTAAAATTCAGCTGTGCTCTCCTTTCTGGAGATCCAAATACTAGAACAAGTGGTGAAAAATAAACAGTCAAAATACTTCATGTAATATGTTACACCCCGCTTTTATATGAGTCAAATAACTAAATTAAACCAAAAATATCAGACAAATAAACACTTGACCATGAAACAGCGTGATTCCAACTTTCAAAAATGACAGAAACCATTTTTAAGGAAGATTTATTTGAGGTACTTTGACATTTTCATTTGGCCTATGTCCCACAAGCTAAAACAGTTTAGGCAGGATTTATGACCTGTACAGCAGCCAGACACCAGGGAGTGATCAAGATCATCTAGCATTTCTTTTTTAAAGGCTGCAGTGTCATTACATTTTTTTCTGTTAGTCTTTAAAATATAGCAATTTTAAATTTTTTGATGATGACCAATTCTATATTAACTCAGGAAAAACATATCAGACACACAGAGTTTCTTAGAGAACAAAAGGAGTTACTGAGTCAACATGAAAAGTTCTTGCAGCAGCATCCCTCTTAAATCAATTCAATCCCCGGCAATACCACCATCACTTTGACTTAATAAATGTGAAATACAAGGACATCCGTATCCAGGGTAATATAAGCAAGCCAAAAGGGTGTAAAACCAATCCAAAAGTATTTCAATTTTTTTTGAATCAAAGAGATAACATTACCTCTAAGGCCATGTGAACTGTACTCAGTGACTAACTGCATTCCAAAGTACTTTGACCCAATCACAGGAGCCCCCAGACATGCTCAAATGCACATGTTTTTAACTTTGGTTGTGTGTATTTAGAATATATCAGGTGTTTCTTCTTTATTATATTTGGAGAACAAGCTTAAAATAAAGTGTGCCAAAGAGGACTTGATTTTTTAAATAATTATTATTTAAGAACACTTCAGTATATAGACTTTTATGCAGCTAACATGTGTTGACCAATTCACCTGTGTGATTTCAAGATATTCACTTTTCTATTATTGTTATTGGTTTCTTTTATTCAAGCATCTCTTTTTTTGCTCCTCATACAGAAGTCCAGCAGTGGATTTAAAAGAGGACTACTGGTATATCACCTGATCAGTCCTGCCATCTACAGGCCATATGACATTACCCCAGTTGTCACACTATTGGATAGGCTACTATAAAACTACTTGTACCAAAGGATAGTGAGGATAAAAAGCTGGAAATGTGAGGGCAAACACTGAGCAAAGGAGGAAATAGGCAAAGAAAGACCTCACTGATACATAAATCACACCTTAAATAATCAGAATAAATAGGTATGACAATGTGAAGCACGTTTGTAGGTTCACACATTTAATTGTCTTCAGTTTACCCTCACAACAGTGCAGATGAAATAATTATCCCCTCCCGTGTTGTACTGCTGACCACTTTGTACGGTACAGTACCTTAAAATCACACAACCACCTCTTTATAGTTTCAGTTGTACAATAACAACAACACATCACTAGGGGGAGCTAGTCAGTAGTTAAATAACCGGAAGTTGCAGCTGTTCGGTTTAAGTTTTCGTGCATCCCCGCTGGTCCGCCGCTGCCTCATGTGGGACTTCGGATATGAATATTGACAGTGTGGATTTGAGCAACGATCTTGAATATGTTCCTGTTTTGATTCAGAGAAGTTTAGGTGAACTGGCATTTCCTGAATTTCAGGTATGTAAACGTAACATACCGCGTCTCTCTTTCATTGAACCCTATGAGTTTAATTCATATGACAACAGTTGAAACGTTAAGCTACAATAGGTAAATGTGATTTTCTAGCACCGTAAAGAAACCATTTATTTAGCTACTGTTTGTTTATTTTGCTGGAGGAGTGTTTTAAGAGCCGTCTTGGTTCCGTTTGATGTAGCTACAGAATAAAAACATCTCAATGTGTGTTCAAAGTTGCAAGTTATGAGACAGGTGAGCTGTTGTAGATCACACAAAAACACAAATGTTACAAGTAACATGACTCTTTTATCCAAGTGTCCAGGTGACAGGGGGACAGCCTGCCTCCGAGTACCTGAGCCCTGTAAGGAAAGCTGCTAAACAGAATTTAGCCATTAATAATTTTACTGTTGACTTTCACACCCACGTTATATTGCTGCTACATGTCACAGTGTCTGCTGTAAAAGGGACTATTCTCAGTCATCTATGACTTGTGTGAAGCATTGATATGCCGGCTGATCATATCTCTGTCTACCATAACTTTGCATGATTACATACACTGTATCCACCAATCAAATGTAACCTGCAGAGGAAACAAGCATTGAATCATGAATCCTCTCTCTGCAGTCTCTTCATGTGCTCTGGAAACAGACTGCCATGGAGCAGAAACAGACTGAGAGCAGTTTAAATACATCACTCCCCATTTAGTTGATTTGACATGCCAGTGTAAACCCACGGAAGCCCTAAGCGGACATGGTTTAATTTTTTTTTACAAGCCGTACAAGAAAACGAACTTTGTTTTCTCGAGAAAACGGCTTGTAAAAAAAAGAATTAAACCATGTCCGCTTAGGGCTTCCGTATAAACCAACATATATGGTCATTTAGAACATACGAGGATGACAATGCAACTTGCTCAGGGACAAGAAAACATATGTTTAAGAGTGAATTTTACATATGTGCATTTTCCAAATGTATTTTTATTGCAGAGCAATATCACCATGCAGAACAAGAACGATGTATAGTCTGTACAATGCTAAAATGTGTTGCAGTAATAGACACAGTTAACTTTGGTAAGAAGAAACAGGGTAATAAGAAACCAATTAATTATTACAATACATTTATTACATTACATACATTTACACAATATGTTTATGTTGCCAGTTTTGAAAGAATGATTTCAAAATTTCTTTAATACTTTGTTCCAAATTACCTGTGGCTGTTGCAAGAAGTCATTAAAACCTGGTGATTATACTCCATCATATGGTACACATAAATTTACCAGCAGATGGCAGCAAATCACCACAGGCTTCAATCATCATATGACTTCTTAAATCTATCCATCCATCATCTTTGTCTTCATGTCTTCCACAGGATCATGGGTAGCTGACAGTAGGCAGGGAATCACACATTAACTGCCTCTTGAACCAAAGATTTTTCTAGATAACTCTCCATTGTGCCCACATTACAGTGCATCAAGTCCTAAAGACATCTCAATCATATCACAGAATGCGATGAATTTGTTGTTGTTTGGTAATTAGGTTAGTGGGTTTCAAGTAGAGGTGTCATGATGTACTGATACTGACAATAAAATTGATATTTAGAAATTAATTACTAATATAATGCCAACTACACACATATGACAATAGCATGTAGAATATACATATTATAGTTAGAAATAATGAACACAAGTTTTCTAAAAACATTTGATTTAGAACTAAAACTACTGATAAATTAATGATACATTTCCAAGTTATGTTCTTGTTTAAACATTCAATTTTTAAAATATCTTTTTCAATTATAATAGTTTTATAAAGCTCAAGGTGGTGACTCAAACGTCTTGCCTGATCAATAGTTCAAATCCATATAAATTCAGTTTAACATCCTGTAAGACAAAGACAAGCAGCGAATTCCTTGAAACTGAGAAGTCAGCAAATTTTTGCCCTTATAAAAATTTATGAAACAATTAAAATAGTTTGTCAGCTAATTTCTTCTGTATTAATTGATTGTTTAGCTAGGAAAAGATTGCCAGAAATCATGGAAATTCTGGCCAGATTTGGTTTAATCTTTTCAACTGTTGTCGGTTTGTTATTTACAGTTTTGTCAAACTTTGACTACTATTTGTTGTCATTTCTCAGTATTCCCCAGATAATATCCAGGGACCAGGATGCACCACTGATCCCAGTGAAGTTACCCTTCCTGGATGCTCCTGCCTCTCCCACTCCTGCTTCACTGAGAGCTGCTCCTGCCTGCAGACACATGGGCAGGCTTACAGCAGCACCGGCACACTGCAGAACCTTAGCAGAACAGACTCTGGTTACTGTTTACCTGTGTTTGAATGTAATGCTCTTTGCAGCTGCAGTGATGCCTGCTCTAACCGGGTGGTGCAGAGGGGACTGAGACTCCAGCTGGAGGTTTACAGCACTAACAACAGAGGCTGGGGAGTACGGACACTAGAAGAAATCCCACATGGGACATTTGTTTGTGAGTATGCAGGAGAGGTGATCAGTTTTGAGGAAGCTAGATGCAGGCAGCTTGCCCAGAAATCTGAGGAAAACAACTACATAATTGCCGTAAGGGAGCATGCAGGCACAGGCTCTATCACTGAGACGTTTGTGGATCCTGCCATGGCGGGAAACGTAGGCCGATTTCTCAACCACTCCTGCCAGCCCAACCTCTTCATGCAGCCAGTCCGTGTGCACTCTGTTGTTCCTAGACTGGCACTGTTTGCAGGCCGGAACATTGATGCACAAGAGGAGCTGACGTTCGACTACTCGGGAGGATATGGTAATCAACCTCCTGTAGAGCTGCTGTCTACTCGAGGTGATGCTGCCGTAACGATCAGTACAACAGATGGACTCCAGAGGAAAAAGTGTTACTGTGGTGCCAAAAACTGTGTTCAGTTCCTTCCACTGGACTTATCCATTTTAAACTGAGTAGTAAAAATTAAACTCAATATCTCAATCATACGTTTGTTTTTCAAGTCTGAGGCTTCTCTCCTAGTTTTATTATAAAACTGTTTACTCAGCCATCTCTTGATTATTTTATTTTTTCAGTTTCTGCTGAAATCTTTGTTAGTTCAGCCTCTCATTAGAACAAAACACATCTTGATGGTTCCATAAAAACAATCAACTCGATGAGTCATGTCTGTGCCCATCATTGTTTTCTGTGTTGTTCCCCCCTCCCCTGGTGTCTTCTGATCTGAAACTGTCTCCCACTCAGTGTAAGGTGATGCAATGAAAACTAAATCTCAAGTCAAAGAAACAAGTCATATTTTCCTAACATGGTACACTTGTTGACACCCCTGTCTTTACTTTCACTCTGTCAGGAGATGCTCGGTCTGTGTTGATGTACTATCACACCAGATGTACAGTCTTCAAGCTGTTGTAGTTTTTACTAGCGCACTTAGGTCCCATCTTTCACACAACACACAAATCTGGAACGAGTAGCAGCATAATTTGCACTGACAGAGATGACAGGAGGGATGTTCAATTAAGTTTCTTTTAATAGCCAAATGGGCCATGGAACTAATCTTTTAAATCCTAATAGTTGCCAAAGCTTCTTGCAATAAGGCGTCCTCATATCTGTGAAAATTTAAACATCAACATTGTCATTTAAAGCAATAGCTGTCATATGTTTCCATCTACTTGACTTTTTCTTCCTGTCTTCTGTCATGTAACCCCCCCTTGTAGATATTCTCAGCTTCTCATTGCTCTCAAGCCTCTAGAGAGCTGGGAGCAATTAAAAAAGACCAGGGGGGATTTTTTTATATAGACATGGACTTTATTCCCCTGTCAAAGGAGAGGCGAAGGTGTCCCACTTTAGTGAGACCATTCTGAAATCAGGACCCTCTCCGTTCAATCTGCCCTGTTTCTAGTCTAGACCTGCTTTCATCTTATTAATATCCACATCTGGGTTAATTAGGATGGAGACCGTGTTTCATCCAGAAATGGGACCAGTGCACCAGCCATGTTGGGGCTGAGAGAGACTGAATGATGGGGGGGAGATGGAAGCCCTCTGCCGATCAGAGACCACTGTCAAGTTGATTGGTTTCTGTGTCACCCAGTGGAGAGGTGAACGGCACAGAATGTTGTTGTTATGACCTATATTTTCTCCTCTGTGAGGGTTACCTGAGATTTTATTCTGTTCATATGAAGTTGTTCTTTCCATTGTAATTTTTCTGATTTACACTCAGGAATTCAAAACTCAGTTTACTCAGCTGAGAGGAATCGTTGGACATTTTGTGAGTTATGCATATTTACTTTCATGGCAAGAATTAGAAAGACAGATGCCACTTTCATGTTTGTTCAGGAAAAGTGACATTGCAAGAGGCACCCGATTAGCTTAGCGCTAGCCTGGCTCTGTACAAGAAAAATAAATCTAGCAACAGGTTTAAAGCTCAGTAAATGATACATGTGTCTCCTTTGTTTAATCTAAACATAAGTTTAAAAATGCAGCACATCGACCTGTTGGCGTTTTGTGGACACTTTCACAGTAATAACTATTCTCACAAATATGTAAACCCTTTAGACAAGTTCAGGCTAGCTATTTCCCCTATTCCAGTCCCTATGCTAAGCTAAACTAACAAACTGCTAGTTTCAAATTTAACCAAGATCAGTTTTGTATTGATCTTCTTAACTAACTGTGGACATTACAGAAAATGTTGTTATTTTCTAAAATGTTCCTGTAAAATCCTGTAAACTCATCAAATTTCAGTTGTATGAGATGGGACATATACAGGAATTCTATAATTCAAAAAAGACCAAATTTGTTTGACCTCTGTGAGAACTGATAAACCCTCTGTCTGAGAGAAGAACAGCAGCAGTAGAATATGTTTTAAAATAGATGCTAAGATGCAGTGTATAATCTGAACTACTGTTTTACCATGTGGAGGAATGTGGCCCTGTGTCAGCTGTGGCTCTGGCCTTCGAAAAAACTAGGACAGAGGTTATGAAGAGAATAAAATACCCGGGGATTTCTCAAACCAGTGTATGGATACTTATAGAAAGATCTGGGTCATAATTTTTCCCTCAACTATAAAGTAAACCATGTTTGCAGTGGTTATTTTATTTTACCTCTGCCACCAACAGATACAGCATTTACACTAAGAACAAGAAGCAGCCCTTAATCCTTTTCATTTGTGGCCCCCCTCCACCGGCCTTTCAACAAATCTACTTTGAGTACAAGAGAAATCTATCCCTCTTTTAATACATGACTCATGTCATTTTTGAGTCATGTCCCTGGTATCCCTATGGCAACCAGCGATGTGCACAGGAGGTGATTTGGACAGCAGTGGTTGGTTCGGAGGTGCGTGAAGGCTGGGCTGCAAGTGATTGGCTCCTTTCCAGGATGGTCACCTAGCAACCACCAGTTAATCACATGAGCTGAACTTCCCCACCAAATTCCCTCCACACGCCCTCTATACCAAAAACAAACATGTCAGTGATGCCATGTAATGCAGAGCCAGAAATGTCATTTTGTGATGGCATCTTGAGAGTCAGTCCTGCATCTCAGAAAATGATTCTCTGAAAAAAAATAGAAGTTTTAGGAAAACAGGTGTCGTCGTTGTTTCATTGTTGTTGTTGGTATGGGATTTACACTTGGTAAGTTTGTGTTGTAGAGCCTTTATCTTGTAAACACAGCAAAATGTTGTAACTGGATGTTACTATATCAATGATGTTGAGGTTATTGACCTCCGAGATTATTTGATTTGGTCATTTCATTTTTTTTTTTTTTTTTTGGTCATTTCAAAATAAGACTTGACCAAAAAATTTATTGCACTTCTATGTTTAAGTTTTACCAGTTTTGGTCTGTGCAAAAGTTGAGCTGAGACTGTTTAATTTTTGTAAAACAAAATATCATGATATTCTTCACAGAGAGTTGAACTAGCCAGCTAAAGGAAAGTAGCTTATGCTAAAGTTGGCAAACTGTGGATAGACTAATTACAATGTAACTGAATTTTAATCTGAGTCTTTGTGACGGTTCTGTATGAAAAGGATAGACTAATGTAAAAAATGTAATTATTTGAGATCTCTGTTGAAGTCAGGTCCCATATAATCCCACTTTGCTTCTTTGAGTAATCAGAGAGGAACTCTGGTCTGAAACAACAACTGGTTCCAACATCCTGTGGTGGTGTAATATGCAATAATGTTCTGTTCTTGCAGTGTATGCAAGTTTGAACATCTGTAAAGATTCTTCCTGAGTGCAACCCAGATTCTGAAATCAGTTATGATTTTAAATGACCTGTAGTTATGCAAAATGTAAGAGTCAAAGAAATTTGGACAAAAAAAATATGTACTAGACTATTTTTGGACTATTTAAGTGATCTTTGCCAGGTGAAAAGCAGAGACTGTAGAAAGTTTATGACCCATGCCAAGACGTAAAATGATTTAAATTTGATTAATCTAATCAGATATAAGATGGTTGTTATCTTCAAATTTCTTCCTGTCTCCAGTCTTAAAATGTAATACTTGGGCTGTAAATAAATGTCTGCTGTTGATTTGCTCATTAAGCTCTCAGACGAGAGCAAATTAGAGTATTTCTCAAAATGTCTGACTACTTCCAATGTCTCAAGACCACAAAAAAATTAAGAAAACAATGTGCTAACACAATGCAATAGCTTATAGCTGCAGTAAAAGTCCCATAGTCTTCCTTTAAGAACAGATTTAGATTTTTGTAAATATGATTTCTTTCTTCTAATATTGTAGTCCCACATCCCCATTAGGGCTATTAAGACTTTCACCAAAATAGCTTGCCCAGTATATCTTGAAATTAAACCTCCAAAATGACAAAGATACACCTTATACTTATGAGAGCATGCGTCATATTGATAAAAGAGTAAGATACTATTTTAGGGTGAGTGGAGAAATTACGAGTGGCAGTCCATTTGTTCAAATATGGAGCACCTCTCTTATGAGGGAGCAGATGTCCTTGCCTCAAATCTTGCAGCCAATTTTTTTTTTTAAAAAAAGGGGGGGAGAAAAAAAGAAAACTGGCCTTTGCCTTTGAAATGCCTTTGCCTCAGCTTGTAAAAGCATTTCAAAGTATAATTTGAATCGTGTCCTTTAACTCCTGCCTCTGTTGTGATGTTGGCTGATAAGAGAAGAAATATAGCCACAGTATAAATCAAATTTAACAAACTTCAGTGAATAAATAAATAAGAAAAAAAATATATATGAGCCATTCAAGACAACGCTTAGTATTACAACAATACTGAAAAAAAGGAATAACTTCATTGGCTTGTCTCAGACTCCATAAATGAAACTTGTCAGTGAGATATTTTCTTGCTAAAATTAGTAACTTAGTCAATGTATAAAAACCAGTCATTTCTTTGAGCCACATGGCTCTGTGCGCTTTTAATTATCTCTTTCTGTTGTAATGACTACATCAATAGATGACACAGCACCTATCAAATCCTTCTTTGAGTCCAAGTTATGAAGCTGCTTTGTACCAATCCACAAACCATTTCAGTATCAAAATAAGTGAGCTAAGTTTTTTTTAATCTTTTCACTCATTAGCAAACTAGTTATGATTTTCTTTTCACCATTCTCTGTACATTAATGACATTGTGCGTAAAAGAGCCAATGTAAATTCACAGCTTCACTTCAGTGTTAGAGGAAAGGGATGTCAAAAAGGTTTTTAAAATTGGCTCCTCCCACCACAGATGTTAGGTTAAATTTGGCCTAGGACACCTGCAGCAGCTCAGCAGGAAGTTCTGGAGCCCAAGAGGCAACCGCCTCCACAGCTGCTCTCACCACTGATCAGACATTACATACATACACGCATATCTTAACTACACCTACACTACATTAAGAGGGCATAAATTCTTGATTAGGCAGTTTTGGAGTTTACGTCTGCAGTCTTCAGTATGCTCGAAGGCGGCTGAGTGGAATTTAAAAAGTATATTTCAGATGCAAATAATAGATAAGCACAGGGATGTACAGAATAAATTTAATAGAATATTTACTTAAGAACCTGGTTAAGATGGGCTTCATTATAATTTTCATTATAACCATCATATCCTCCCCAAGCTTTGCCTCAAGTTAATCACTGTTATTATGACCTGCTGCAATTACCATCTTGTACAATGACCCAATCTTACCTTAAATGAACCCACCTCCTCAGCGTGCTTGATGGGACATTTGCATGTCAGCCTTAGACTAATCATGTGTGAGCTATTGCACCTGAGGATTTTAAAACCTTGTGTAACAGTTCACTGACAAACAGTCAGTCCTAAGTGTTTCAGTCGAAGCTAAGCTGTGACAATCCCATTATCAGTCCTGTCTCACCTTTGCAGCTCCCAGCACAGACTGTTTTCATTCTGTATATTTGAGCTTTCTTACTGT